>JAOPHQ010006263.1:140000-447495 GCA_030340625.1 Merluccius polli
AAACGTATAAATTCCAGTGAATGTGTACCTGAAAGAAAAGAGCGATGACAGAATAAGGCCACCGCCGTGCCAGATAAAAGCTTCTTGCTTCTTTCATTAGTTGGCAGAAAGGCCCAAAAACGGGGAGGTCAAATGTAGAAGTCAGATAGAGCGTGCATTAGCTCATTCTCATAATAACTTCTGTCAGTTGCAAGGGTTCAAACAATACATGTGAAATAATGTGGAATAGAGAAACATTACGGTGTTATAATGACTTATTGAGAGTGATGAGTGAAAGATGAGTAAGGTACAGTAAAGTGTGTACTTACTCTACTTGTTTTGACCACTCAGGAGGGTCACTAAAGGTCATGAATATACAGTTGGTCAAAATAGTACACATAATGATCATGCTGAAAAGAGTGAGGAGGCAGTTAAGGGAAAATCACAGAAATGGAGAAGAAACATCAACATTTCTAACAGGTCTGACGCTCATCCCATAAACTCCATCATGACATCTAACTATAGAGTAGAATGTGTTTACCAGAGGCCAGCGAACTGTGGCAGGTCCCAACCTTTGGTCATTAAAATATTTTATTACAGAAACGCTGACTAGCAGCACTTAAGACATGTGGCTATTGGCCATGTTGAAAACCACCACACAAAGGCCATTATTTTACCTGTTAAATATTTATATATTCAGCGGAAGTGTGTGACTTTACTCTTAGTTGGGCCGAAAACATTTTGACAGCCTTTTCTATGCAAAAGTGTATACTTTAGAGATGAACCGCAAGCTTGAGAGGCAGACTAAAGGCATCTCAGAGGTTAGTGTGGTCTCTGGTCAATATGGGAAGGCCCAGGATCATGATAATTTAATAACTTAATAATGGTTACATAACAATGCATAACTGTACCCTATGAAGAGTTATAAAGAGGAGCTTCGGTATTTAAACACCTCAATGTCTGATTCTGCATCCTGCAAATCAATGGGTAACGACTTCACAGGAGTACTTCCTCAGATCAGACTCCAGTGGTTAATTTGGCATTTATCTTCAAGCGTATTTCATTGCAAACGTTCTCAGACATTCAGGCGACTGCCTTGACAATACACACATCACGTGTCAATATCATCTTGTATTTAAACACATAAAAACATCAAAAATGTCTGCATTTTAGCAGCGAGGACAGCCAGGCCATACCATCATCAATAATCATAAATAATCTGCACAGTTAGCCCACATAACAGGTGATCGGTCATTCTCTGTTAAAGAGAGCATTTGAAAAGGATATGAATGTATCAAAATTTTAATAGCTATTCGCCTAGCCAAATTAAACGGACTTATGAAGTACAAGGCAGGGTTGGCACTAAACCGGAAGATCGTCTTCCCTCTATTTAGCACTATAAACGTCTGTGGAGAGAAGAGCAGAGGAGGGAGGGAGGGGGAGAGAGAGAGGAGAGATAATTAAATATTGCACTGATAGGTTTAATAAAATATATAACTAATGTATTTTGTACAATATATATATAGCAATAATATCATACAATATATACGTTATATTATATTATACACATTATATTTGTTGTTTGTTGTACTAAAGTTGAATAACATTCTTTGCATAAACATTCATAAATAATACATCACATGTGCAGGACAATTGCAAGTAAACTGAAAGAAATTCAAAGCAATCGATACACAATGAAGAAACACTTGTTTCCATGGTGAAAGCAGCTCCTAACCAATTGTGGACAAGGTTTCTTTTCCTTGTTCCTTGTTTCCTGTCGTAAACCAATCACATGTTTTTTTGTATATTTCATCAGGTGTGACTGATGCATTTAAAATGGCCCCATGCACATGTTCTGCAAGTTTGCTTTGTGCCTGCCCTCTGCCTGCCTGTCATGTGCGGTGGTGGTTCTTCTGAGGGAGGGGCATGGGGAGCAGGCCCTGAGATGGTCTAGCAGAGCCTCTTCCAGGAGAAAACCTCATAATTGTTTAAATAAAACATGGCCATCGGAATGAATGTTTAATGAGACTCCCTGTGCATTTGCAAAAGTGATATAGCCTTGTGCTTTTAACAAGGCACCCCTCCCTGGCCTTGCATTAGGCTCCCCAGACCTCTTCCACCCAATGGTGAGAGAGGGCACTGGGAGAGAGAAAGTAAGAGTGGATGGGAACAACACATTGCCAAGAGCCAATAGATAAACAAAATGGGAAAGCTTGCTAGTGAGAGAGAGAGAGAGAGAGAGAGAGAGAGAGAGAGAGAGAGAGAGAGAGAGAGAGAGAGAGGAGGTGGTGACGGAAGACAAAGATGAAGGAGGAAGGCATAGGGAGTGCGTGAGATGTAATGAAAGGGTGTTTCTATAACAGCGAGGAAGTAAATACAAATGATATAGGCAGAGGCAGCAGAGCATCACCTATAGCATCACTAAACATACAATCTAAAACGACCAAATCCACCCCAACACAGTTAGTAGAAGCAGCCCTTGCGGGATTTAAATGAAACGCACCGCTTAGCTACCCAGCGGCACAGACACACACTCGGATCATGTGACCACCAGCCCCTTTGACGTTAATTTGAGTGAAATGCACAACCCGCTCAGATTAAGCTGGTTGAGTAGCATTGGGTTAGTCATGCTTAGACGATCTGATATAGCCCAGTCCTACTTGTTTGTATTACGGGTCACAGGAGCAGGTCCCTAAGCTTGGCCATTATATCATATGTGTGTGTGTGTGTGTGTGTGTGTGTGTGTGTGTGTTTGTGTATACACACATGCTGTAACCAGCACTACAGCACTATGGCACTACGGTGGACAGCAGCAGTAGCAGTGATACGCTTGGAATCGCCCCAGTCGCCATATGGAGAAGCCAAGAATGCCAGCATGACATTTCGGTTGAATGAAGCTTCAATGCACGAGTGCTGTATGCATGTGTACCATGACCAGCACAGCAACACATGCGCCAATATTACCCGACGCAAAACGAGTACAACTGTATTTTCCGTAATATATACACACGGATGCATATGCTTTGTTTGTGTTTATCTCTTCCTGTCTTTCGCTCTCTCCCTTTCCCCGCCTCTTTCCATCTCACACATGTACAAGAATGCCATGTATGTAGGAGTACTTTTCAGTAACGCATGACTAAACTGCTGCAAAGCTACTGAAAATTTCATAATCCACAGCTGAGCAGAGAGCAGAGTGGAGAGAAGAGGATGGCAGGAATGAGAGAGAGAGAGACAGAGAGACAGAGAGAGAGAGAGACAGACAGACAGACAGACAGACAGACAGGCAGACAGGCAGACATGCAGGATGGCAGCAGCTACAGAAGAGGCAGCAGACTGAAGAGAGAGAAAGAGAGAGAGAGAGAGAGAGAGAGAGAGCAGGATGGGAGGCAGGGAGTGAGCGAGCTGAGTGGGAGGGTGAGGGAGGGAGGGGGATGGGATGGGCGGACGAAGAAAGAAGAGGAGAGAGTGAGAGAGAGAGAAACCAGCGCTAGAGATACAGCCATCAGCCAGGGGTTTCTGCATCTAGAAGTAAACCACCCGACCCTGATCATTATGAGGCGCCTAATGTACTTCCTTCTCTCTCACAGCACCTCTAGCTCTCGCCGCCTGACTCCTTGTCCACTACCATCACATTAGACAGCATTAGACAGCTAATGCATACTGGAAGACATATGATAGAAGATGAGTGTGGAGCATCGTTTCAATAACATGCTTGTCTACATGTGCTGTACGACAACAACGTCAATTATACATTCCTGCACATCTCTCTCGCTCCCTCTCTCACTCCCTCCCTCCCTCCCTCCCTCCCCGACTCCCTCCCTCTCTCTCCCCCCAGCAAGACTCACTGGGTGGGTTCAACAACGCCCTTCACCTACCGATCCCATCATAGGCGAGCACAGCCACCCCGGTCTCTGGCACAACCCAACGCAGCAGAGCCCCAACCCCCCCATCCCCCTGCCCTGGCTGAATGAGAGAGGAGGAGGTGGAGGAGGAGGAGGTGGGTGGGGCTCTGGCCAGCCGTGTCCCTCAGTGCCTGGCACCCTCTCAGGGAGCAGAGAAGAAGAAGAGCCACCGCCTGACATTTATCACCCAGAGCTGTCAGGAGGCCCGGCGGACCGACGCTCTCTCCTCCCCCCTCCCTCCTCCACACACACCCTCCTGTTTCTCCCCCCACCGGGAGGAAACAGAATGCTCTGACACCAGGGTCTGGTCGCAGCCGGCCTGGCATTCAGCGACAGAGATAGTAACAGAGGGAGGGGGAGGGAGGGGGAGAGAGAGAGAGAGAGAGAGAGAGAGAGAGAGAGAGAGATCCTTTTCCGTTCAAGGTCGCTACCTGGCCTGACGTCACGGCAGCTCTTGAGGCGTCACCACCACCACCACACACAAACACACACACACACAGATGGACACTAACACTAGAATACTAGCAATAGCGCTAGATCCAGGGCCGTAATTAGATCCGGTGATGCAGAGAGCTGATTGGCTGGTTTGACTGTTGAAAAGGCAGGGGCCACCGACTGGGTGAGACTGTGAACCGAGGGTAAACATACTGTAATATAAAGACATATGCAAGATAGAAAAATAAACAGCAGGCAAGGCCGTGTGTCTTCATGTGATGAAGAGTGTTGTCGTTGGGTGCCATGCTTGGCACATTTCACAGACAGGATCCAGTTTCTTCCCGTGCTCCACCACTGCTCTGGTGGTGGGGTTACATAACTGTTTCACATGTGTGCTCTCAAGGCAAGAGGAGCGCACGATGGTGAGAGGAGAAAGTGTATATGGATAGTACTGATGCACAGAACAGAAAACATACACACACACACACACACACACACACACACACATATATATATATATATATATATATATATATATATATATATATATATATATATATATATATATATATATTTATATATTTATATATTTATTTGTATATGTCTGTAAATAAAGATTGAAATTCAAGATGGGTACTTTTAGTGTGGTACCTAAATTACTGAGGGTCGGATAATTTTATTTTAAGGTGGCCATTTAAAAATCGAAACGATCCAAAATACAGCCACAAGCTCCTTTAACGCCTGGATCAAAGTTCACAAATTCGGCCCATTTCCAACATGACATACAGATGTCAGATACAGCATAACAATATTTGACAACAGGGAGCACTATACAATCCTCCCATGGGGTACATCAGATATCTCAACCCATTGTGTAGGTGACATACAATACAGAGCAGAACCAAAGCAGGTGGAGGCTGGGCTGGTGGAGAAATCCAGCTCAGCACTTCACAGAGTGTGTGTGAGATGTAAGGACTTAAACCGACACCTATCAGTGTACGTGCGTTTGATTGGACCACGTTAGCCATCAGCTGATAGGCGGCGCATGACCAGAGCCCCCTAGAACTAGAGCGACGCCCGTTCTTTCAGAGTTGTGGGCAATTATGAATGTCGGGACGTCGGTGTGGCGTCTTGGACACTATGACGCCTCGATGTTAAGACAAGATTTGATTTTTTGGACTGTTGTCGTATTGTCTGACAACTCCTACGACATGTACACTGACGTTGATGCATTAAAGTGGCCCCTCCTCCCCGATCCCAGGTGAACTTGACAATAGGTTGTGAAGACAGAATACGTCGTCGTCAATCGTGTAGTATGCCCCGTCTCCAGACCAAGTCACGGCAAGATTTTATGATGCAATAATTGCTTAATTTGACATGGTGACCATCGTGAAAGCAAACTCAATCCACTGCCCTTTATCTTTCCCTGGCAAATTCATTTCTGAACAATTAGAAAAAGTCCTTCATGCGGAACAACAGTCTTTCAATAGTTACCAGCTGTGACCTTTCCCCCAAAAGCCCAGGAGCAATCAGAGACATGGAGCGACCGACTCAACAACACAAGTACTACCCAGCTCCCCGTAGGCCGCTCAAGAAAGAAAACATAATTACGTTACCAAACCTAATCAAAGAATTAGGCAAGACGGTGCTCTCAGCCTACCTGCAAGCACAGTCTCAAGCCATCACGTAATAATAACGGTGATAATCTCTGGTTTGCTCGGTGGTGTATGGCGCTTTTTTGGATGGAGCTACATTTATTCACCTATCATGCTGATAATAATGCCATTACTACTGTTGTTACTACAATTGCAACATGAGATCATTGTTGGTGTAAAAAATAAACATTGAGTATCACCACTGGCTCATGTGTTTTTGTTGTTATTGTTGGAGAAATTTCAGATTTCAGTTAGAGCGAGAGAGAGAGAGACAGAGACAGAGAAATGTATAATAATGAATGTACTCATGTGAATAGGGATCCACAAGGATGGTTGGCAGACTACTTCACCATGAAAACCACTGTGTACTACAAAACAACGATAATATGCACAGCAGAGACAGGGGAAGAAGGAGGGAGGAAGGCAACCTCACCTTCTGAGTGCTCAGATAGAAGGGGTCGAGGTCCTCCAGGGGTACCGCCACCAGTCCTTTAGGAATCTCCCCATAGATGTAGGGCAGACTCCTTCCGGCCTCCAGGTCGCTGTTGGGCTTAGGCTTGTTCTCGTCGTCATCGTCACGGTAACTGCTGTCCTGCCGGGGCGGCTTCTTGTTCTTCTCCTCCTTGAAACGCAGCTCGAGGGCCGCCAAAGACTCTGCATTGAACTTCTTGAAGCTGTTAGGGCCTGGGGGTGCAAGAAGGGGCGCGGCCATGTTTTCATCCTGTAGCTACTTGGGTCCTTGGGGTCTGTACCATCCGCCGGTCGACTGCTCTGGAGGAGGAGGAAGAGGGTGAGGAGGAAGGTGGGGGAGGAGGAGGAGGTTGGGGGAGGAGGAGACAATCAGTGAGATAACACATGTACTCATGTTGAATAGTAGAAAAGGGGCCAGCGCCGGCAGGAACAAGTACAGACACCCAAAACCAGATGATGATAAGACCATTATGACTAAATGTAATATCCAAAATGGCCTCCAAACAGCAGTATTATGGCACTGAGGGAGGGAAAAAGTTAAGTTAAGAGTGCTTTCCTTTGGTATACATATATATATATTTTATAAATGTCATATGCTTTATACATCTTCTACATATTACATATTATTACACATTATTATTATACTACTCAGCACCCAATGAAGACAGACAATCTAAAGAACGTGTGCAATTTATTTTGCTGTATTATGACACTAACAATGAAAAAGTCCAAAAGACTAACTATTGAAGAATGTTCTTTAAAGTGTCTGGTATTGTCAATTAACAACATTTAGATCAGACTTTTAAAAACAATGTGTTATCTAAAAGGTAGAAATGTTTCCTCAATGTGAAGTTTCCACTATTTACATCCAACACATTATCTCTGTGTTAGTGTCATATTGTCCTATTTTTAAGTCTAGCAAATAGCAGAATTTCTTTAGTCAAGAAAAACATTAAAACAAGCCAAAGAGGTCACTTTGCTCCAAATAATCTATCATTATTATCCTAAATCTCCCTAAAACATGTGTAATAAGCGACAGCAAAGGAAGAGAAAGAAACAGTAGCCTGCTTAAGCTCTTCAAGCTGCCTTGCTGTGTCTTTACACAGATATTGTGGATGTGCAAGATGGGAACATGAAAGATCGGTATTGACTCTGCTGAGCCATGCGACGGGGCAGCTCTGTACTTGTAATCATAATAAAACAGCAAGAGTACACATGGACAGGAGAAACATACTGCCTGATACTAATACTTGTTGTTCATTGGCCATAACAAAAGAACACGGTTGCAGCCATGTCCTCCCCAGGCAAAAGTAAAAGGTAAACATCATTACAGCAAGTTAAATATTACATTCATCTATAGTGGGTTTTAACTGTCTTGATAACGGTGATGTTTGGACTAGTAACCAAACACCAGGCTGTAAGGAAACATCACTCCACAGTATCACAGTAACAATACACCTGCTTATAACACATACAATGTAAATATGTATTTATTATATGCAATAACATATTGCCAAAAACCCCAATTCACAAAGGATGTCAATCTAAGAGGACCTTACATCAAATCTGATTCAATACAATCAGATGTAGCCTAATCCAACGGGTCATGCGTGACAACAAAAAACAAACCTAAACTCAGACTTAGACCGCACATCTTGTAAAAACAGCAAGGAGCGGCCATCACATCAAGATCAGGCAGTTTCTAATCTTGACATTTCTGTCTGTTTCGCATTGCATTCCCATAAATGCCCCTGGGAGGATTCATACACAAGACTGCAGCGTCGTTTCAAAGCATCCATTCAATAGAATCAATCAAAACGTCCTTTCGTCCACAACTGATAACAGCCCAACGGAGGCCATTAAAAGGCTAAGCTGGGACACAGAGCTAGGACACACACAGCTGGGACACAGAGCTAGGACACACACAGAGCTAGGACACACAGCTAGGACACACACATAGCTAGGACACACACACAGCTAGGACACACATATAGCTAGGACACAGGAATCAGCCCCCCCCCCCCCTATAAGGGGGAAGTGACTGGAAGGTTCTGGAGGTCCAGTGGGCTCCAGAACCTTCCAGTCCCTTCTTCTCCTTCTGCTGCTGCTGTCCATTTCAGCACCACCAGACCCAGCACTGCGACGACACGGGCGGACACATATTGCAATCCCCCCTCACGTCGGCCGCAGACAACACGCACACGCGCGCGCGCACACACACACACACACACACACACACACACACCGCTAAGCAGCCTCGCCGTGGTTTTTCCAGCGGGCCTGCATGGTGGTGCAGGTGCTGCTGGGGGGACCGCGTCGTGCGGGCCTAGGAGGCGCGGCGAGGCCGATCCCCTTCAGACCGACCAGAGACGATGCCGCCCCTGCTCGGATGTATCAATATATATATATATATATACCTATACATATTTTTTTTTTAAAATTATATATATAACCTAGAGACGTCTCCATATGAAGCCGGCCTCACTCTCTTTATACATCGCCACATGTGGTTCACCTCGTTGTAATTCACCCACGGATCAACAGTGAATTGTTTTGCTATTTCCACCCCCACCCCCCGCGATTGAGACACGACCCTTTCTGTCCCGTTTTTTACCCCCAGCCTTTTACCTCCACCCTGGGCCGTGCGTCCAGCAGCACTGCGCACATCAGCACCGCCTGCTGCAGTGGGTGGACGCGCGGCCCCGCAGGACGCGTCCCGCTGCGATGAGGATGAGGATGATGATGGGTGCTAACCTGGATGAATCAAAGTCCGTGGTCTAAACCGTGTCCACGGATGATCAAACCCTGGGGACGAGGGGGGGGGGGGGGGGGGGGGGGGCTGCCGTTATCCCTCAATGAATGCACCGGGGTTTTTGTTCAGCTGTGCTGTTTTCCCCTCTCAGCCTTGAGAGACGGCACCACACCCGCGACGACCGCCAAATCAATACGCTACTCCGTACGCACGGAGATGTGGCGTCAAATATACACACATATTTAAAATAACCTCCCCGGAAATAACAGGGGGGATAGGATGGAAAAAAACGAGAAGATGATGGACTAATTAATACAGCCATACTGGCATTTTAAGAGAGAGACGATGTCGTTGATGGGGGGGGGGGATCGCCTACTCACACACTAAACGGCCACATAGTCCGTATGGGGTGACATCATGCAAAACGATGAATGAAATATTTATTGATAATAGCTGAAATTGTTCAGCAATGAGGTGATGCTGGGATTGGTGGCGGTTGGCCCTCTTACCTTATTGAAATGAATCCGTCCGGCCGACACACACCTCACATTTTCTGCCCCCGAGATGTAGCCTAATTCATGCGTTAAATGTCGGATTCAACTGAGCTAAAGACAAATAACCAAACACCATCCCAAACCATTGGTATTTTTTTCCGCTCAAATCAAACCCCATGTTCGCCAAATCAAACCCCATGAAGGTCTGACACGCATGGAGTCTCGTTCCCATTCACCTGGAAGATGAAGACCAGCTCTGCGACATTTATGGAGACAGGCATATTGACGCGATGGAAAAACATATTTTTCTCGCAAAAAACCGTCCTTGGCTGAAAGAAAAACAAAACACTTACTTTGTTACCGTTACAGAGAATCCAGGAAGGCGTTGTTGGACTGCAGATGTGGAAAAGATTGGGGAGAAACTGCGGTTGTCGCCATATTGTTGCTGGTATCAGTCCCCTACATAATTGATGACTCTCAGCAAAATGTAAGGGAGTGTCGCCAAGTGCGTTTCTTATATTTACGAAGGGAGTGCCGCCAAAGTGCGTTTCTTAAAATCACAGATCATTTAAGCCTTTGTGCTAAGAATTGGTGCACTGTTATCAGTTGACTTTTAAAATATACTGTAATAATAAGCTGGCTGTGTTTTAATAATTTTTAGTAAGAATTCAATTATTACTAATGAGATTTGAATTCTTATGAGTAAGAATTATATTTTGACATTTTTTGATATTTTGAAGTACCTACAATTTTCATTCTTACTATTAAAACTATTTTCTCGTAACAATTGAATTTTGACTAGCCATATATTACCATTCACTTACATTGAAAATCATACTCTCTTATCTACACATGAAATTCTTTCTAGTAAGAATTGTGTTCTCGCTAGTAAGGTTTGTATTCTTACTAGTAAAAATTACAGACCCTCATATCCATAATTGAATTTTGTAGTAAGTGGTAATACATGTAGAGTTACAGATATCAAAAACATACTTTTAGATAAAAAACCTTACTAGTGAGAACGTAATTCTTACTAGAAATAATTTGATTTGATTATGTTTTTTAAAGTGAATGGTAATATATGATTAGTCAAAATTCAATTGTTACTAGTAAGAATTACATTTGTACTAGTAACAATGAAAATTGTACAAGTCAAAATGTAATTCTCACTTGTAAGAATTCCATTTTCACTAGTAATAATTTAATTCTTACTAGTTAGAATTCAATTCTGACAAGTGATGCTAAGACCATTAAAAGCTAAGTCTCTCCCCTTCCGCAGTCCCCCATGGGACCTTATTTTGGAAAAAAGACATACGGTAGTCAAAGGCAAGAAACACATAATTTTTTTATCCTGTTTGAATTGTGACATCAATTACACATATGATGTTTGTCAATTTAAAAGATAATTTTGCAAGTCAAGAAAGCCGCAGTTTGTCGTAAAACAGTAAAGTAATGTTTTGTGTGTAACTGCTCAGTGAACTACATCTCTCGTTTCGCACAATATACGTCACCAACACCAACATGCATGGATGATAGATGTATGTTACCCAATGTGTTTCATCAACTAGGAAGCGAAAGAACGAGCAAGACCTGTTGCTCCTGTGAGTACATCCCAGTACAAAGAACACAGGCATCACCGCATCACTTGCGACTTTCTTAACTTGCAAAATTATCGTGTGTAGAGTATCTATATGTAACTCATGGCTCAAACAGGATCAACAAATGATTTGTGTCTCGCTGTTGACCACTGTAAATATTTTTGACGAAATAAGGGCTGTGTTCAGAACCTCATACTAACGTACTGCCTACTACATACTCAATGAGTATGTACTGCATACTGCCTACTAAATGAACAACTAAGTATGCTATTACCAGCAGACTGTCACACTGAAGTAAACGAGGGAAGCAGCACAGCTCTTGATCCAAGTGCTTGTCATTTCCCGCCTCGACTACTGCAACTCGCTCCTGGCTGGACTCCCTGCCTCCGCTA
Organism: Merluccius polli; assembly: GCA_030340625.1. Lineage (NCBI taxonomy): Eukaryota > Metazoa > Chordata > Actinopteri > Gadiformes > Merlucciidae > Merluccius > Merluccius polli. The sequence goes on from JAOPHQ010006263.1 coordinate 151,679, forward strand.
TCAAACCTCTGCAGCGTATCCAGAACACCGCAGCACGCCTCATGTTCAACCTGCCAAAGTTCTCCCATGTGACCCCTCTCTTCCATGACCTAGCAGCCCGCATTAGATTTAAGACAATGGTACTGACCTACAAGGCTGTGGAACTGCCCCTACCTACCTCCAAGCCTTAGTCAGACCCCACGCCCCAGCTCGAGTGCTCCGCTCAACTACCTCAGCTGGCCGGCTGGTACCACCATCGCTAAGAGCAAGCAAAGGTCGATCAGCAATGTCACAACTATCTTTGTTGTATATGAGGAATGGGTTAACCTAGTAGTTATGAACAAATGTACTTATTGTAAGTAGCTTTGGATAAAAGCGTCTGCTAAATGCCCTAAATGTAAATGTAAATGTAAATATACAGCCCAGTATCCCGGAATCCATTTCGCACCAACTGGCAGTGATAGTGGAGATTTTAAAGCAGGCTAAAAGCTTTTGTAATTTGTTTATATGTCACTTTATTTTAATATTATTTTGGTCGATAAAGTCACCCTGTAGATTTCGCCTGTTTGGAAATTGGCTCCAGTGTTTTGCGAAATGTGAGGAGAGCCGTTGTACGCGGGCTGTTTCTGGCTGGTGCCAGGACTGTCAGTCCACCATTTTGCTGTCTGACGAAATGACGTACGTTAGTATGTCATTCTCTATACACCATGTGTTCAATCCATGAGGGGGGTAGACCTACTTTTACTTGTAAAAGGGTCAATTATGATGTTCTTACCTTATGATTCTTACAAAGATAATGGAATGGATTGTATTTTTCAGAGGACTTTATATGTAGCCTAGAAGAGAACTGAGATTGCAATATTGCCATGTAAAATATTTGGTAGGTAGATAATTGAGAATAAATTGGATATAAAGTGTGTAGGATATTGAATTCCATCAAAAAAATGTGTTTTGGCATTAGGCAATTGAACAGAAAATAGAGAATAGGAGCCTACACGCTACACATTACTGTTCTGTTGCCAAATCCCAATGTGTTGTAACCTGGTCATAAAGGTCATTTGTGGGACATTTCTCAAGTGTGGTCGTTATGTTTTCAAAGGTTTTGTCGCTAATAAGTAGCTTAAACTGAATATCAAATGCAAGTATGCCACTTGAATACAAACAGTATTGTATGTTGTTATGTTTTTAATGATTTCAGAAGGCTGTGGGAAATGGCACTTGGTGGCCACACTGGGTGGACCACGCATCAAGGGGGGTCGGGACCAGGCTGGCCCTGGTGGGTCATTGGTCAGCATCCAGGTCCAGCACCCCTGGGGGAGACGATCCTCAACAGTCTCTGGGTGCTAACAGCAACTCACTGCTTCAGCAAAAGCATGTCAATTCCTAAAATGGTATTGTAGTTAAAGGTAGGTCTAAATAGATTTACCTCTAAATAGGCATCATCACTTAGCTGTATATCGAAGTGACACTATTTGTTAAATACAATACAACACAAAAACAAATACTGTACCTACAAATACATTCTATATAGAGCTAGCCTACACCCGGCCTTCTCCATTTTGTGTCTGCCTCTTCAGCCTACTCCATTATCTATCCATATCTCCTCCCTCATAAGCATATGGAATGGGAAGTGCACAACAGATCAATTGCTTTGCTGTTAAGGTTTGGGAGCCATCTCTTGGACTCTTGCACATCTTTTTAAGCTAACCTACTGCTTAAAGCTGCCGTAGTCCTAGGTAAGATCCCACAGTTATAAAGATACAGAACAGAAAAGAGCGTAAGAGAGCAAGATTTTGAAACTACACCAAAAAGACGTCCCCTCCCTCTCTGCGTGATTATGATTGACAGGCAAGATGGATTCCCTGAACAAATCAGGGAAGAGCTCTTAAATCTTAGCACCTTTAAAGTGTATCTTTGTGCTATTCCGTTTCTAGCACTGCCAGCCATAGACACTTCAAGGTGGTGGCATGTCGTGCTCTCTGTGCCGGGAGAGCCGATCAATGCACAAACTGAGTGCACGAGGATTTCAGTACAGCAGTCTGCACCGCTCACAATGTGACCCACGAGTTGTGGCTCAACCTCAGCCTCTGCTTTGTCACGGGATAGGGGAGTGTGTGGTATAATGGTGGGTGTGAGGATGTAAAATCCACACCCAACTAACTGATGCCACATAGCTCTACTTGTAATAAACATGTTTTCTATAGGGCAGTAGGGAGATTCTCTGTTTAGGCAAGACTCTCTGTTTAGCAGGGTCAAATTGGTTATGACATGGTTAGAGTGGGCAGGATAGTCTAGTGGTTATGCCCTAACCCCTACTGGCTTAATAATGATGTGAGTCTAAAACAATATTAAAATAATGATTATTGCAGTGAAGGTGTTGGTGTGGTCACTACACCTCAACGTGTGGACTGGTACAACAGTGTCGTCTCAGATGTCTCTGATCTATGCCGGATCTGAGACGGGGATGGATACGGGTCCGGTGACCAATCATCCAAACAATGAGGGAGGCACACTTCTCGCCATTCACAAACAATTTGTCAGTTCGTAAATGTTGTTGTTACAGGGGGACAGTGGAGGGCCTCTGCAGTGCTACAGTGGAGGAGAGCTTCTATGTTGCTGGGGTGACCAGCTTCGGAGAGGAGTGTGGCCTGCCTCACAGGCCAGGGCCGTACGCCCAGAGCAGTGGGTTCAGCACCTGGCTGGACAGAACTCAAGCAGAAGCCTCGTCTGTGCCGGCGTGTCGCCTAGCAACAGCTGTCTCCATCACTTTCCTCGGCACAATTTGGATGCTGGTCTGAGGAGAAGGACGAAGCAACTCACAAAGAACTATCTTCCAACGTCTCACCGTTAAATAAGTATATGTTAAATGTTCTCAACCTGCAGCTGGATTAAATGTGATCATGATTGTCATTTACAAATCACAGTGAGTGGTGTAACTATATGAAAATGTATGTAGTATGTAAATACGGCATTTTGTTCAGAAAGTTGACCATTTTAGGAAGGCTTCGCTATTTATTATGGACATATTGTATATACATGTTGAATGTATGCAGCAACAAAATCTAAATGTATAACTACTACATATTGCACATAACTAAACCTTCCCTAACTAATGCTGTTCAAGATTATATTTTAGATGGTTTGAAAAGGTTAATGTTCTTGAATAACAGCTTTGAGATCAAAACACATTCATTATTCATTATATACACTTTTTTTTATGGTAAACCTCCATTTGATGACATGACATTTACTCCTTCACTGATTAATAATTATATATATTTTTATCAAAGGCTTTTTCAACTGCAATGTATACCAATATACAGTATATTTATACAAAATGTGTTGTGGTCTTATTACATTACTATCTTTGGCACAAACATGGTACATCTAAATAACAACCCATTACATTTTATTTGATAAAAGTAGATCCTTATTTAATACAGATAGCCTACTTTTATGCTGATTTGGGGATACAATATAATTGTCATAAATGTCATTAAACCTATCCCTTATGTAAAATCCCATTTTGAAGCTGAGATGTGAAGTGAGATATTTTCTTTAGTCACATAATGAATGCAGCATATATGTCACATCCACCTCAATGGAGCTGTAATAAAGCCTCAAGGTGAAGTCAAATTCAGAAAAAAATGAACCGTGATGTAATCACGGTGGCGCCAAGGCTGGTTGAATGAAAGCGCGCCTTACTGACACCTAGCAGAGGAAAAGAGAAACGCACCCGGCCTAACTGCAGCTTTTGGGGATTTTCATGTCTAGATATCACTAGGGAGAAGTATATGAGTGCAGAATACATATTTTAATTAGTATGCATTTAATGAGAAAAGTAAAAAGATAAAAACATATTGACCTTTGGTTACTTAACACTTTTTGAATAGTAATGTATACATCGTCTATTGAATACATCTATATTTAGATAAATAATTAATTCATTATTCACTGACTTCATGACACCAGCTTCATGAACTCGAGGAACAGGATGGAAACAAAACATATCACCGGGTTGTGGAGATCTTCCATCTTCTAAATGCATAATGAAGAACGTGTGAAACAAGGGGATCTTAACATTTCAGAAGGGTTTACAAAAAAGGGCAGACATTTTTGACAAAGCCTTTTTATTTTATTTTACACGAAACGTCAACTGACAGCATAACAGTGTTTGACAAGGATGTACTTTCAGAGTTAGAAGTTTTTGCACCATTGACTATTGTGGAACATCGTTGACGCACCTTGACAATGCATAGTGTACAGACTGTTGTTGAGGTATACATTTTGGGGCCCTTGAGATATGTGTAACCCTAACCCTAGTTTCATGACCTCACAGGTACAACAATACATATTGATGTTGTGCTTACAATATTAACTTTGGAGGCTACTTCCGGGCTCAAATCTACGTTACGTTTGGCATGAATAAAAAAAGAATGGAGATTTGAAAATAACTGGAAATAAGGAAAGATAAAAAAAGTATAGCAATAATTGTGGTCGAGTGCAAAAGGTAAAAAAGAGGAGAAATGATATTACTCTTTGAGCCCACTTGTTGCGTCCCCTGGCCTAACCATTCTCTTTATATAGCACCATATTCCATGAAAAAGGCTTCTAGGCCATTGTGAAATTATAAAACTTTATTCAAAACGTGATCAAATAAAACAGTAGCAACAAACAGAATTATAACATAAAAAAAATAACACCTGTTGCTCTAAAGGCTTTAATTACAGTTATTTATGAATTACCAAACTTAGTTCAAAACAAAAGACTGGCTTGCAAACATTTCAATGTCTGCCAGTGAAGTAGTTAAACTACTTCTGTTACAATCTTTTGTAAATGTACAGATTCTTAGAAAGAAACATGAATAACTGCTGAAACTCACACAGAATATATTAATAAGTTCCAATTTAGATGGAAAGAGTAAAAGTACAGTGGGGGCGACATGAAAAAAACAGATTAAAATAACCCATCTGTAATGAAAATGATTTCAATAGTTTGGTGCTTTTCCCCCCCCAAAGATATTTTGATGTGTCATAAAAATGTATACTGCAACTTAATGTGTACTGTAACTGAACAAATAGTCTCCCTCTGACACTCATACATTGCATTATGATTTAGGGAAAGTGTATTTTCACTAATTGCCAGTTATTTTTCATTTCTTCTCCTGTTACATCCTACTGTGAAAATGACGATGCAAGAATAATGCTGATCAGTCAAATGGGATCAGTCAAATCATTGCAAATGTCAGTGGTCGACCTCTAACATATGGTACTGACAACATTCTCGCCCTCTAAAAAACAACCTGCCCTTCGCCATCAAAAGGATGATTTGATCTTTTTATGACACCTTGATTTCTGTTGATTTGCTATTGACAGGGTATGTTGTTTCAGTGTAATTGACATTCATAAACTATGGGTTTAAATGGCGATGCTAAAATGTGAACATTTTACAAATTTTTCCCGCTTTAAAAATACACAGGAAAGAAATGGCCGGGCCTAAATTATGGAACAGTCCGCCATAGTTGATCCACACATGAAAGCTTTGACCAACGGAAATATGTTTTAATTCCACAGGTTTAATAAGGCAAAGTTCTGTCCTCATTCTCGTCTTTGCACCATTAAAAAAGGGTTAGGAACACCAGTGTTTTCTCAACGTCATGCATGTTGTGATGGTGCAATACAAAAGGCACTGACTTGCCTTCAACTAACCAACTTCAACTGTGATGCTAATGGGGGGTTTTAACTGCGAAACACTGCGAAAGTGTAACCATGGAACATTACACAAGTAGACACACACACATAGGGCGTTTCAGATTAAATAAGGACACTGTTTAAGCCCGTCTAGTAGTTGACATGGACATAGAAAAATCAACCCTTATGTGAGTGGCTTGGTTTGTTAAAATGTCTTACCGTAGTTTAAAAATTAGCCCTGCATACTGACCTGTATGACTGCCAATTGTCATTAATACGCTCAACGATAGGTGGGTACACAATCAATTAAACATCTAATAACAGCTGTAGTTAGTGTGTTTTAAGCCCATGATTAGTACTATAACAATTATTCTTACAACTATTGCATCGTTAAAACTCCTATTCTTACTATGCTATCCAGATATTGCGATTCTCCACATCCAAGAGAGAAACTGCTTGCATTTTATTCATGATGTCTTTTTTTCTCCCACACACACTAACAAATCTTAGTTCAGATGTACTTTATAACACACCACAGGACTAATGGACTCCACCTCGTTGATTTCTTTTGCTGTTGCTGTTGAGTTGTGATGGTTCTTATGAAAACCATGCTGTGGGCAGAAGGTCATGGCGGCATGTGCAATGAATAATGAAGTACTGAAGTACTTTAAATGAAGTATCGTAGTACTTTTTGATGAAGGCTTTGTCCAGGCGAGCTGCGTCTGCTGGTGGTACTGCAATACTGACGTGAATTGTTTTTTGTTTTTTTGTAGAGCACCAAAAGGGGTGATGATGCAGGCAGGGATGTCTTGGACTTCAGACATGGGTGGGATTGGGGCAACTTAAAGTGCATGAGCAAGGACTCCAGGTCCTTGCACTGGTGACCTTCCTATGGGGAAGCTGGGGAGGGGCTGAAGGGGAGGTAGGGATGCCGGTTACAGACAAGGCTCAGTGGGGTGGGGAAAACCAACATAAAAAAATGAACAAAATAAAAAAGAAATGAAGGAGGTGACAAAGACTTTGAACTGAGGGAAATCCAAGTAATTAATGTCTAGTAAAAAAAACCTAAACAGCTAAAATCATAACAAACAACAAATGTATAAAATCGTAATCGAGTGGAGCAGTGGAGGTGGAGAATTGGGCGAAGGCCACCTTCCTACAGTTAATGAGAGATATGTCTATCAAAAGACGAGGAAGAACTCTCTTTTTTTAGAACCCAACGTAAAAATCAGCAGCTGTCAGAGGCAGCGGGCAACACACTGCATAGTCACAGAGAGAGTGAGAGACAGAGAGAGAGAGACAGAGAGAGAGAGAGTAAGCGAGAGAGAGGTGTGCTTTATGCTGTGCTCCCCCTCCCCAACCACCACTCTCCCACGTGTGCCTTCTTGTGCTGCAGTGTCCAAGTTTACATACTGGGTCTAAATAATTGTGCACACAATCTCTTCACCCCCCCCCCCAATCCTCCTCCCCTGCCCTCCTCTCTCACCCTGGTTCATCTCCCATGTGTCTCCTGGCTCAGTTTTCCCGCTTTTTCACTCTCCTTCCTAATCCCCCTCACATGTTGTAGGCCACGTAGATGGGGTCGAGCTGGTCGGCCAGGAAGGAGTCCCGCAGGTGCATGCGCTGCTTCTCCCCCCGGGAGTTGATGGGGATGACGCCGGGGTCCACAATGACCACCACCCCCACGATGAGGTGGTGCTCCTCCAGCACCACGTTGGTGACCAGGGGCACCAGGTCCAGCGCCTCCTGCTCTGAGCCACTCAGCTCCGCCACCACCACCAGCAGGTTGGTCCACGTGAACACCGCGCTGTGGGGGGGGGGGGGGGACAGAGAGAGGGGATGGGGTTAAAAAGAGCTGTGGTAGGCCGGGGGTGAAAAACAGTGTTCTGCGAGCTAATTTTCCATTAGTGAGTCTGAACTGATTAACTCAACAGATTTAGTCACATATTGAGCTGATTTCAGTGCACTTAAGATATTCCCGCCTTTCCGTTGACACTATTTAAAGTCAAGTCCCATTTTTGTGTATAACCCTTAATCAGTAAGAGTAGGCTTCACAGGCCTACATTATACAACAACCCCACTAACCCTAGGCCTAAAGAGCAAGGGAAAAACTAAAATCAAATCTAAGGGAAGAAACCTTGAGAAAGGAAAACAGATCCCTCCTTCTTATGATTCCCACAATGATTGTGTTATCCTCCAAGTCAGTCGCACCTTAACCACAGCATTTAACATATGAGGGTTGAGTCAGCTTTTACGATGAAGTAAAGTAAAATTGTTAAAGCAAAGTGACTGAATGTAATTATTGGTGTGGTGGGAGGCCTTGGAGGCGGACCTCTCAGCGATGCTGCGATGGGCCCGGGACACGGAGGTCTCGATGTCGATGGGGTGGTACCTCAGCCCCCTCAGCTCCAGGGTCTCGTCCAGGGAGCCCACCACAAACAGAGCGTCATGGAGATCTGGGAGGAGGGGACAAAGTCAAAGAGTCAAATGCATGTCAAATACAGAACATTAAAAAAAAGCACATGCAGCAAAAAAAAATGGTAACACTTTAGATTAGGCCACATATTCACCATTAACTAGTGGCTTATTAGCATTAAGATCGTAATTTATGTACTACAACTTCCTTACTTACTATCAATAAGCAGTAATTAGGAGGTTATTGAGGGAAAACTCAAAACTTAAAGTTAATGGCCTAGTAGAATATGGTCATGCAGAATAATGCATTAATAAGTGCTTTATAATGACTAATAAAGAGCCAATATGCGTGCTTATGAGCAACTAGTTAATGGTGAATATGTGGTCCCTAATCTAAAGTGTTACCAACAAAATATATAATTAAGTGTAAAAAATTATAAAAACACATTAGTAGCAATACTGTCAACAATCTATACCAAGGTGAAATTGATTGATTAGTCATGGAAATCTCAACTTGCTTACAACAAAATGGAAACCTGCTAGACTAGTCAGTAAGCACCATGAGGAAAGCGAAATCAATAGATACATTTTTATTTATATTAATGTTAGGTATGATCAGAATAAAGCACTAGTGTCTTATTTATATGTGATGAATGAACATGAGACTATAAAAACATTGATTTTTATCCAATTTTTATGTAGGCCCATTTCATACAAGCAAAATATTTTATTTACCAACCACATTTGTTTTTTAAAGCCACTGGAAACCCAAATCCACATTTTCTTTTTAAGAATGTAATTTAAGGCCGTTTATACATCAGATAAGCATTAAAACACAATTCATTGGAATGAATCTGTCTTATTTGTAGTGTGATTTCTGATACGTTAAATTTGGGCAGGATTAAAAAGGGATTAAACTCTCGAACCAATCAGTTCATAGATTGCCGGAGTTTGCTGAGGTTGGACCAATGTGTAACGGAGACTCTCTTTTAGGATACGGATATGGCAACCAACTATGTTTTTGCAATGATTATTGTAATGATTCATAGTTTGTCGCTTTTTATTTACAACTTATTTCAATGCAAATATGGACATTTGTATACTTCTCCAATGGTGTGCTGACATTACTTTGGGTTTGTAGTAAGATTATTTGAAGGAGGCGTGGCTAGATAGATGTCAATCACACACTCCCACACAGTCCTGGTCATAGCACTGATCAGTAAAACAACATTTTTTTGAACAAACAACACATATACGTTTATTTGGATATAAATGTCAATGTATGCACGATAAGGCTTTAAATGAGTGGAAACCACACTGAACACTCATTGGTCAGTCACACGGGTGGGATGTCTTACCCCCACTGGCGTCCAGCAGCTCAGTCCTCTTGACGAAGCCCAGGTAGCCGGTGCGGGCCCACAGTGTCTGGGGCTCCCCGAAGCTGAGGTGCGTGTTGAAGTGGTCCGCCTGCAGGCTCTCCTCGCCATAGATGGTGTAGTAGCCGCTGGCGCTATGGGAGCTGTTCACCCAGATCTACACAAAAAACAACATGTCTGGGTTTGGGCTTTTATGTAGATTTGTATTTGAGTACTTGAATACACCCGCATTGAAGATTAGAAATTATGTAGAAACACAAGGGAAAAAGTTCATGCAGTGACTTTTAAGTTAACTACCTTTGCATGCTTTGATTAACATATTGAAATTATTGTGATTAATATGAAAACAATTACAAAGCATATGTAAAAAAGGAATTTAAGATTTTTAAGCATCTTTCTGCCCACTGACCTCCCCTAGGTGGGAATCTCCAAGAGGCCCTCTGGTCTCTGGGTTCACGATGATCACCCTGACTCCTGGTAAAATCTGACAACCAAAGCACAATACTTTCAATTCACTAGCTTCCACACACCAGCAAGAATACATTACTTTTTGGTATAACAATCATATTTATCTCAATTTCACAACAACTACGCAGCCACAATACCTTGGCTACACTACTTAATAATACTTTATAATAATAACAATTAATTACTATTACCAATTTTATTATGATTATTATATACTTACAGTGCCAGACTCCATAAGAGGCAGACTCTGTGGCGCCCCTCGCTCCACCAACCTTACCCTGAAACAAAAAACATGTTAAGCATGTCTATAATTGGTCTCATTAGTATTACCCAGAATCCCCTGTGGATCGTCTCTGGGGTTGGTTTGGGTGGTTACCCGTCTGTCTCTGGTTCTTACCTGTCATGCCGTAGAGACTTCATGTCCACATAGACAGTGGAGGGGTCTGGACCAGCAGTGCCCTGCTCATAGAGAAACAGAACAAACACACACAGCCAGGGTTAATATAGATTTGTTTTTTTTAGTAGGCCGCTATTGTTACTTTTCTGTTGCTGTTCTCTCTTTTAAATGTAATTGTCAGAGATAGAGACAGAGAAAGATAGAAACAGAGAGATATAGACAGAGAGATAGAAACAGAGATAAAGAGAAAGGGAGAGAGATCAGTGTTTAGGACAGCAGACCTGAAGGCAGAGGGCCAGGTTGACCCTGGAGCCGAAGGCGGTGCTGACGGCCCGGGACGAGAGGCCCAGGTCTTTGAAGAGCTTGGAGAAGGACTGAGTGAGTGCCAGACGAGGACGTTCCTCCGCAATCACCACACAGCTCCGCACACATGACAGGTTCAGCCCCCGTGCCTACACACACACACAGAATTGTTTTTTAGGCAATGTACTCAGTGTACATAAAAATAACAAAGAGTTCATATATATATATATATATATATATATATATATATATATATATATGTATATCGTAATGTAATAAGTAATGTATAAGAGCAATATAAAAATAAGTAATATGTTCAAAATATGAATATTAAAATATATTTACATGCCGGTATTCATCCATTCGTGTTTCTACTTTTTAATTTACACATCTTAAATATAACACATTAAACCGTGCAACAATGAGCTCAAACTGCGGCCATAGTGTTTCAAGGCATGACACTTGGTGGTGTGAATCCTGACCTTGAGCATCTCGGTCTGGGTTCCCAGGCCCTTGGTGCAGAGCTCCATGACGGAGTAGGAGCAGAAGGTGTCTCTGATCTTGTACTGGCTGAGGGTGCTCAGCCACAGGGGCAGGGAGCTTTCCAGCTCCAGTGGCGGGATGAGGATGGACTGGTGACCCGAGTAAACGCTGAGGGGAAGAAACAAAAAAATGTTGTTGTTGATATGTCTTCCTGTTGGGATACGTACAATTCATACACGATCTGATGTGATATTTTTGGGCAAGTGTATCTGTGTGTACAGTGGGAGTGTATGAGTACATTGACAATGTATTGAAGGACCACCTCTTGTTTTCAAGGGGGTCCACAAAACACACATTTCTCAAGTACCTCAACAAAAAGACACCAATACATAAGAATTCAAATACATAGAAAAAGTTGATGACAAAGGCTTTTGTGTGTGCATGTGAGTGAGTGTTAGGGTTGGGCGATTTTCGGATAGAACGGTATATCACGGTAGTATAAACTTATGATATATGGTGTCCATATCAATACCGTCTCTCATTATAATTAGAAATATAATACATTTCTCTAACTGCCACTGATTTGGGGTCGTGCCTAATGTCCGCTGCTGTCATTTGAGTCTAGGGAATTTGACCTGACGTCAGCCAATCAGTGGGATGTGCTTGAGCACGAGGCACGAGCCTATGATAGTGAAGGTGTTAAAATGGCGCTGTCACTGCGAGACCGTGAACGACTAAAATCCATTTGCAGACATAAGATTATGGTTGGAAAAATCTACTTTACTAAAATTTATCTTAAAATAAGAGAAAATAGGTGTAAAATCCTGTCTCTGCCATCCAGTTGGTGAACGTTCTACTCTGCTCCAAAGTTGCGTTCTTTTCGTGACATCAAAGTGCCTCGAAGCCGGTGTCCTCGAAGCCGGTGAAACTGCTTCTCAAAATCACCCCATTGGAGGCAACCGATAGCCAGATATAATACTATATTTAGTAATTCCTTTTGGCTTATAGGCGTAGCCTACTAACAAAAAGTTATGAATAGCAAGATTATGAAGGTCATAAGTCACCACTAGTCTATTATTCAATCATGTTGAGCCTTATACTGGATTTGTTAATGAGTGTACTATGTATAAAACAAGAATGGGGAAAACTGACGTTATTAGACGCACTCTAGCTTAATTATAAGAGTTGCAATGTTTTGGGCAGAGGTTTTAACGGTTTAAAAAAATGGATATCGCCCAACCCTAGTGTGTGTACACAAGTGTGTGTGTTTGCTACCTGGAGAGGCACCACAGGACAAAGCCCAGGCCGCAGTATGGGTCTAGGCAGATGGCTATTTGGCGAGAAGAGTAGAGCTCACATTGGAGCTTGATGGAGCGACATAGAGTGCTGACGGCCACATGGGACATCTGATGAAACACACAGAAAACATCATGTCCATAATGTTATGAGCAATCCAAGTTCTCATCTATCCAGCACTTGGAATATACCATTTAAAAAATACTAAACTCATGTTTTCACAATCAAATCTCCAGCTACAAAGTTTTGTTTTTGTATTCCGATTATTATATTATACATATTATATGTATTATTTTATTCTTACCTTGACACCAGTCAACATGCCCGTGGTGGACACACTGAAGTCTAGGTAGGCCAGCATCTCAGCTGTGGGGGGCTTGTAGATCTGGGGAGGACGCTTTCGAGGGAGATCATCTGGGAACGGATGGTCAAGACATTACAAACTTTACACAAGTCAAAATAAACAGAGATATATCAAAGCCACACTAATTTTATTTCGAACAGCAATCTGTGGTTATTTTTTGTTTAACCAACAATAATTGTATAACAGTGATTGTTCCTAGTACCTAGCAGTTTTTACTAAACTGACAAGTACCATACTGTTGCAGGATATTATACAGTACAGTCTGGTACCGTACCCGTGTCTATGATGGTGGGCCAGGTCTTGATGTTGACGCTGGCAGCAGCCTCCCTGGACCTGAGTATCCTCATGAGGGGCTGAGTGGTGAGGATGCAGGCTGCTTTGCTCACCTGGAAAACACAGAATTACATTTAGTAAAACACAGCATTCATTCAGTAAAACATAGTATTTAGATCCACTATTATGCATTACATTTCATAAAACGCAGTGTACAAGAAGAGTGTTGGAGAATATATCTATTTATTGGAAATTGCAAGATGGTACAAGCTGAGCAGTTGTAATGTGCTGTCATGACAGAGCTCTCTCTTGAGTGCGTGTGTGTTGATAGCTGGTTTATCCTGGGTGCCAGGATTGCTCATGCACCACAGGTGTGCAGCCCCACCCAGCCCCAGAGTCCAATCAGTCTGACTCAGGCCATGTGAGTCTATAAACCAGCTATCAACACACACTCCACATCAACCCTAACAACTGAAATGCAGCATGTACCACAACTGTAAGATATAAGATGGATAACTGGGTCGCTATCTTAATCTTCATAGTGGGAGAATAAGAGAAGAGGGCATGTTCTGATATAACTGATAGATTACATAGATGGGCTATTTGCTGTATGTCAGTCTCAGTTTGCGTGTTGGGACAGGACTAGGTTCACTTACATCGATGATCATGCGGACGGTGGGGAGGGTAGCAGTCAGGTTCTGTGGGTGGGGGGGTCTCACTGTCACCGGGACTACCCCCGCATAGAGACAGCCATAGAAGGCAGCGATCAGGTCAATACCTAGAGAGAAGAGAGGAACCAGGAGAGGAATCAGTGGCATATACCAATTATCTAATTGCAGTACAGATGAATGAACCAATGAGAAAAGGTGTGTGTGTTAGTCCCCAGGCAGATTACCTGGGGGATAAAGCAGCACCACATTGTCTCCTGTGTTAAGGCCTCCCCTCTCCATCAGGGCAGCAGTGATCTTCTCTGCTCTCTTGTGAAGCTGGAGACAAGTGGATGTGCACACTGCTACCCCCTAGAGGACAAATGGAGAATGTTTAGTTGAAATCTTTAATCTTTTTAAGAATGCACATATCAAACGAGGCATACTAAGTATACATTAATTAATAACATTAAAATGAATGTGCATGTGCGTTTGTACGTGTGTGTTCTACCTTGGCATTTAGCAGCACATAAAGGACATGGTCCGGGTCGGTCTGGGCTCTCCACTGCAGGGCTTCAGACAGGAACTGGTGCTGAGGGAAACACCAAGGAGAACTGAGTCAGACTCAACACACAATATCCACCAACTGTTTGGATATGACGTTTTGTCCAGTAAATTAAAGGAGGATGAAACATAATGAATATGTGTGCATGGTAAATGAATTTCAAAAGGCAAGAAGTCGGCTGAGATGAGTGTTAGTGTCCTATAATGGCAGTTTGAAAGTCTCCGACAACAACAATATCGCATCGTCCTCATTATTCTCGATATAGTCTTTTTTTCAAGATGTTACAATAGGATTGCTGTATTGACAACATTGCAAGGCTGGTTGTTTCATAATAAATGAAAAACCTTGAACTGATGGTTTCATTCGCCTTTAAGAATATTCCATTATACGGCTGACTTCCAATGGGAAATAAGATAAGAAGCGTATCGTCAACACTAGTCAGAAGGAGGATTGGCAGGACAGTAGTCCAACAGGACAACAAGACAGTGTGTAGGACCCAAGGCAGTACAAGTATGTGACACTACAGCACAGTAAATAAAAATAATAATCAAAACTGTAAAGTAATTAAAAAACACTATTGTATGACGTACATTCACACACGGCATGACATTCTTCTTGGTGCCAGCCACACTCTGGTTATTTAGACAGAGGGAGGAAAGGGGGGGGAGGGGACACACCATGCAGACTGGCTGCCCTGACCACTGGCCAGGCCATGCTTAGCATGGGAGCATCACAACATAGATATTTGTAGCAAAGCACAAGTTCACACAAACAGGCACACTGGAATGCTAATCCAGTCATAATGAAGGAACCAATAGTCCAGCTGTCTATTGGCTTTTTCCATGTTTTAGCCCATTCTAAATAGCAATAATTATAATAGTGATGATATGAGTAATGATAATAAAGTCATGAAGCTTTCATGAACAGAATTGCCAAACTCATTTATATTAAAATCAAAGTCAGTAAAAATGTATGTTGTACATGGAAAATGTAACTATATACAAGACATTATAGATACTAGTTCAACCAACAACAGCCTTTTTACTGTATATTTAACTGTTGGAGCCCACTCAGCGTTAACACTGTGTGCTTCAGGCCAAGCTGGAACAGTGGCCAATACGAGTCTTAGTGGCCACACACACACATCTGATAAGACAGCAGCAGCACAAGCAGCAGCGACTAGGGCCAAACTAGAGCCTTACCATAATTATGGGCCACATATAGAGCTACAGTTTGCCCCAAGGAGAACAGAACAATCACAGAATCATTGTCAAAGGATGATAAATCGGCAGCCATCTTCTTTGATGGCCACAGTCATTAATTGGTCATCTAATGCAGTAAGTATACATCACAATTAGTTTATGGGAATGTGTTTTGCAATGAGGTTGCAATACAAATGACAGATGAAGACAGTATTTTGTCACATTGGAGAATCAATCCACTGATATGGTGTTTGAATTTAAATACCAAGCAAAGTAACAGTAATAACAACTATATATACATTATACAGTAGTGTATACAGTAGTCACTTATTTAAAATGGTAACGATATTGTATCTAAATGCAGATATACAGAACCTAGAATGAGTCAGACTTATTCTGTGGAGTTGAGCTATTCCATTGTTGGCATGTTTTCTGTGAGGCGAGTACCTTTCTGATGATATCCTGGTCCTCGACTACGCCCAGCTCTCTGCCTGCAGCCTGGGCGATCCTCTTCCCTGCCACCAAGTTCCCCACCATGATGGAGGCCGGACCTACGCCCACTGCACCAAGGAGAGACAGATTTTAGGTTTTATGTACCGCATATTCCTATATAATTTGTATAATATTGTAATACTATATAATATTGTAAGTTGCTTTGGACAAAAGCGTCTGCTGTGACAATGATTCATTTTAATTTCCCATCTCACACAATAAGTGTGAGTGGTACAACAATTTATAGACCACTGGTAGCCTACTGGTTGGCCCAACAGCACCCTCACCTGGCTGTTTCTGCCGTGGCTTAGGCAGGTTGGTGACACAGGTGTGGGGGCACAAGAGGATGTTGCAGGGGTGTAGGTTGCCCTCCAGGAAGTTCTGCTTGGTCTCACAGATGTGAATGCCACCCAGGGGTGTCTTGGGGAGGGTGTTGGCCGGGACCAGAGCCAGGCAGTACAGCCCCACCTGGTGGATACTGTCGATGGCCTATGACAACAACCCAAACAAACATTTAGAGAGATCAAAAACATCCAGTTAGGGGGCAGTTAGTCTCGCATAGCGAGACCTATCTCCACACTTCGTTTTAGCGCTGTGTCAGTGCTGGCGGAAGGTCTGGCTGAACCCACTATCATTCTTGTTTTGGTGTAACATTTGCACGTGGGGTTTGCATTTGCATGTTATTGCACGATTCAAATCTTTGTCAAAACGTCAAAAGCGACGGGGACTTTGAAAACGGTAACACGCAGATAGCGGAAGGGGAGAAGAATGCCAACTGAAATAGTCACCCAATGGCAGGCTTATACCAACAACCTATATCCGGTGAGCCAGACTAGGGGTCACATGGCAGACAAGCTCAAATCTGGGGGAATGGGTTTTTCTAGCGATTTTTCAGCCGATACGATGCACACCTGAGGGTAAGAAAGGCTAAGATGGAGTGAGCAAAGATGGACGATTTAATATTCCATAGTTCTAACCTAACCAAATCTAACTGACATCACTATTGTTAACACAACAATAACAAAGAACAGTTACAGTACATCAACAAACTTCACAAACATACTTTGGAAGAATTCAAAGGAAATGCTTTGACATAATCTGTCAAATCAGATGTCAATGTAGTAAGTACAGCTTATTAGCAGTAGTGCATCACTCAAAACAAAAATAAAGGCTTTTAGAACCGAAAGCCTACTGCTGTTTAGTCTGCAGATAAAACACAATGACAAAAGGCATATAATAGACTGTCTTGATAAAGACATTGAAAAGGGTTGGGGGACAGCTATGTGACCCACCACATACTGACCAGGTGCATTTGTGGGGCCAAAATTGTTTTCCATCTCTCAACTTATTTTCAAAAATGAGTTAGATTTCTAAATATTATATTAATATTAAAAGATCGCTACTTGATCCACCAGCATTTGACAGAGGACAGGGAAAAAAGTCACCCACAGATGTTGACGTTATCCCAGACTTGGATAACATTTCAAAGAGCGGATTTGTACCTATGTGATCATGGATATTATTTATATAATATATATTATATAATATTCTCAAGAACCACTGGAGGAGATGGACGATACCCCTGTTGTTGATACAACAGAAGAAGTTGATGATGTGATGAAGTCTCTTGAGGTAAGTGACACAGGTTCTGACCAAGTATTGGTCAGGAGTTAGTCAGTCACACACAATGTGTATGTATACTACATTGCAGCCAAACTGTTTCACTTAACTTTTGTAGCATTGTACTGGAGTAGTTGTAACAGTTTTTCTTTAAAAACTGTTTTTCTTTCTTTAAACTTTTAAAATCAAACATTCAGAATGTCATTGTTCAAGCTTCTCCATCTACACAAGACCAATGAAAGCCCAATGATTGCCCCATTCAGCAGGAAAGGTTTCAGATGGCCACTTGGTTGACACATCGCTGCCCCCCTCCCTTAAGGCTTGTTGGTCCTCCAAGGAGTCATTGCTGGTCCTCCCAGCCATTTGCATTCTGGGATAGGAGAACTCAATAGACCTGAGTGGGTGATTATGTGAGCATCTGAAATAGGCCACTTTCTGAAAAACTATCAGTGTTATAAAACAATTATGTGCCCTGTGTCCATATAGCGTTTTTCTCTGCCAGAAAAGCGCTGGCAAAGCGCTGGGGAGCGCTTCATCCCAGGGTTGTGCGTGGGTGGTTGTTACCAGGGTGTAGTGATGGGTCGTTCGCGAACGAACCAGTTCGAACGAACGACTCTTTAAAGTGAACGAACTGACCTTGTTCGCCACTCTCGTTCGCGTCGTTCGCTCGTTCGTCTCGTTCGCTGAGTCTCTCTGACGCGCTGATTCGCGGCGCCGCTGATTCGTGAGTCGTTCGCTGACTGATTGACTCGAGGACTGAGACGTCACTCACGACTCGTCATCACGAGAGCCAGCCAATGTATGTTGTTTGTCTGTCTGTGAGTCTAGGACGCTTTCGAATGGTTGACACATTAACAATACCACTTTCACATTTGAATATTGCCTTTTACATTTACATATCAGTGAAATGGTAAATACATGCTGTCTTTGTATTTTCTGTGTCATGCCAGATTAATAAAATATTTGAATGTCTCGTCAATCTGTCTCGTTCTTTCATGCTTCCTTCTCACGCACGCAACCCGGCCGGGACCCCCACCTTGGTGGATCTTGGTCTTGAGTGGGGGTGGCCAATGGCCATCTTCACAATAGTAAATAAAATATGCCCAGAATAAACACAACTGTACATCATTAACTTTAAAACTCATCATTGCTAAATCAAGTCTATTATCTTGCTGATATACATCCAATAATCTACTACGCCCCCCCCCCCCCCCCCCCCCCCACACACACACACACACACATCCCGCTGCGTTTGGTTTGTCTAACTTTACCTTGAATTGGGGGAACGGGGCATTTTGATCCTGACATGTCATTATGCATACATTAAATAAATCTGTTGAACTCAAATTAAATACATATGTTAACATATTCAACCAGACACAATGTTGTATTTGCTATTAACACATTTATTAACACCATCATTTGCACCATTGCACGATTGTGAATCGTGATTTCGTGATTAGTTAGTAAATGAGAAGAACGAGGGAGTCCGAGACCGACTCAGCTGCATTGATTCGTGAACGAGGAGGAGCCGAGTCTGACCGACTCGGCTGGCATTCGCCGTTCGCCGAGTCGTTCGCGATTCGCGAACGAGGGAGGAGCTAAGTGAACGACTGAACGACTGAACGAGTCAGTGAATGATTCAGCGCTACCGGAAACACGAATGAACGAAAATCCACCAGTACCAGGGTGACAAGTAAGGAGTGACAGTGACGAGACCAGCGCCTTTCTGAAAAGTTCAGAGATTTTCAACTAAAAGCGCTCGGAGCGGCCGCACAAAAAAGGCACATATGCTGCATACACTCTCTCCTCATTGGGAACAATTGAAAAAAGATGCTGGCGTTCAGAAAAAAAACGCTATATGGACACTCGCCTAACGCCCAAGCTCAACTATAGGCAGATCACCTGGCGGCCAATTCCACCTCCATTTACTTTCTATGGGACGCAAACAATTTGCTGTGAAATTTCAAAATGTGACCCTAAAGTATGCAATGGATCACATTATGTGAAATCAAACATGTCAATAAACACAAGTAATTGAAACACCTTTCAGGTGACTAGTGCTGGCCCGAATACATAATTATCAAGCTTCGGATAATCGTTAGGTTTTCCGAACGAATATTCAAAGAAAAAAAGTGAATTCATAGTGCATATCTTTCCCTGCCTGAATCGGAGCCGGCGGAGACCACTGCAGAATCAGGTCTATATCAACTGATCGTTTTTCCTTTCAACAGTGTTATTTTATTGCAAAAAGCAAAACTACAATATCACGTAGGATTGCTGCGTGGACGTCAGTGGCTTTCGGATCCACTCAGCTTTTTGGTATCTTTTGGCCTCGTTTAAACATTGAAATAGCTGCTAAATATGTTCATTATTAAAACCCTTTTAAAACTGTGAACACTAAATACATGAGAATATATGCTTGTATGAAGACCTCCAAGTAACATTGTTAATACACATAATTTCTACTCAAGGATGTTGATATGTATTAAACACATGCCCAGTTTGAATGACTCAAGTGATAGTGAATAAAGGGACAAGTGATTAGTGAATAAAGTATTCAGTAGTGAATGAGATGTCAAACCTGCAGCACTCGGCTCATCCACTGGAAGCTGTCCTCCTCGCTGGCATCAGGTCTCTGCTCTGCCACGATCACGATCCTCTCATCATAAAACACTGTCACGGAGAACACCGCGATCCTGCACAACACACAACATGAACACATTGCAAGACATACTCACACACACATGCTATCATGACAGAAACATACTCGGTTTAAACTGCAAGTGTAACACTCCTTCACTAATCCTGGAAATGAGTCAGGTCTGATCTTGGACAACTGGATTAACTTTTCTGGTATCTCAACTCTCGGTTCAAACATGACCACAGCCTGGTAAACTGCCAGAACATTTACAGGTAGGGCTGAATGTGTGGGAGAGGCTTATGAGATTTAATATCTTTACACCCTCAAATTCTTCATAGTTACGTAAACACAAACACACGCACTCTCTTATGGTAAATGTGGTGAAGGTAACTCACCTTCCTCTGTAAACAGTTTTGACTGGCTCCACCGCCAGCGCCGTGGCAACCAGGTCATCAGCGTTGTGCCGTCGCCCACTCACTGACAACAGCCCCTCGATCTTGCCAACCACAAACACCAGGCTGCCCTGTGGGGGTGAGGGGAATGCACAGAGGTTAGAGAGAAATAGTGTGTGTGCGTGTGCGTGTGCGCGTGTGTGTGTGTCCGTCCCCTTACCGGCCCTACGAAGCCCAGCAGGCCTGTGCGAGTGAAGGCAATTTCTCCAATAGGCGCACCAGCCTGGTTCACAGGGATTACCTACACAACAGAAACACAGCAACACAGTCCACTAGCTGTAAAACATATTTTGTTTGCCATTATTTGTAGCAATGCGGTCTATCCCTGGTGTTAACGGCAGTGTTACATGACAATGAATGTATAATTGTTGTAGCAGAGTAGAATGAAAATTGGATGTGCCATCTGCCGTGACTATTCAATGTTGATAGCTTCGAAAAACTGTTACATAACTGAAACTAGGGCAAACTCATCCATTCAGAAGTGTGTTTACACTGAGATCCAGGAGGATACGTGACTAAGACCAGTAAATTAAAGCTGGCTAAAACTGGTAGACGATTACAATATTTTGATCAGCCTTATGTTTTTGGTTCTGACGCCTAGATTCTAGTTTTTGTTCTAGTAAAATGCCTTTTACCTGACTTATGTTAGTTTTTATATGTACTCGAAACTCTTGTGTTACCATCACAAGACTTTAAATAATTTATGCTTCATGGTGTTTTATGCTTCATCGCGTTCAGTATTTTCAGTTGGATTGTTGTGTACAACATAATGAAATAGCCTTTGCTGGCTTGTACTGCATATGTTCAGAGGAGTCTCAGACCTCGAAGGTGTTCTTGGTGACTCCCGGCAGGCCATAGTACATGGTTCCCCCAGCCCTGGAGTTGAGCACGATTTCCCCAATCTCGTCCGTCTTACACAGCTGGGGAGGCCCGTCCGGTTTCACAATACACATGAGAGCTGAAACACGCAAGTCATCAGATTAAAACTAAAGTTACTTCCCGTAATTTATGGGAAGATGCTGACTCATCATATTGAGAAAGTAAAAAAAATAAATAACGGACGGGAAGAGAGCACTGGCAAGAAAAATTGACCAACCATCACACTATATCAAAATGATAGAGGAAGCAAGATGTGTGTGCAGTAGGGCTGGACCCGAATATTCGACTATTCGGATATTCGTTCGTTGGGTAGGTATTCGGTTTTCAATTTTGGGATTCGGATATTCGTTTTTTTTTTTTTTTTTTTTTTTTTTTTCTAAATGTAGGCTATCACTAAAGGCGAACCGCAAAATACATTTCGTCAGCACATTCTTGTACTATATTTATACTTGACTGTTAAGATGTGGAAATATATACCATCTCAGCTTGGGCGCGTGACATCACTCACAGCAGTGAACGTCAGGCTTCAGTTTGTAGCGTTTGTAGCGCACCGCGGACCTACGACCGTATTATGACAGTCCTGGACTGGCCCAATAATCTGGACCGGCCCAAAAATAATAATACACAAAATAAAAAAATACAAAATAATCGGCCTGAAATCGTCCGGCCGAACCTCCCTATGGCAGCCCGTCCCTGGTTATAGGCCTATGCGGCGCTCGTAAAAGCCGAACAATGCGCTCTTAAAGGTTTGGAGATTCAACAAGACTAAGTCTGTATTCCAATTACAATAAGTAGCCTACTTATCGGCCAACAATAATCAAACAAGGCAGTAAAAGTGGGCATTAAACTGTATAACTGTTTTGAAAAAAGGGGAAAAGGCCGACATATGCCCATACAATATGCAGCCGGCGCTCGGAAAAAGGCTCGCGACAAAAAGATGAGCCACACATTTAGAAACAATTGCATGAACTATCTAAATCAATACCTTAGTCAGAAAACATATATGAGGCTGAACGTTTTGTTAAAATGTCAGTTATGGAAGTATTTAAAATGTTGGAGCGGCTGGCTTGACCACGCGAACCGCTTGACCGCAGTACGCGATCGGTCATTAATCAATCGTATTTAACCGTATAACTGCACACAACTTTATTTAACAGCAAGCAAATGGAAAACACGTGTTGGTATTCTGGTGTCCGGTGCGTGTGGACGTGCGGCTCTTCCTGCGGAGCGGTTCATGTTAATAGCGGAGTCCGGGAGGGTTCACCTTCACGGCGTAGTTACGAGGGATGTGCGACTATCGTCTTAAAAATACTAAAGTGTTTTTTAAAGTTCGAAAGATATTAGATATTCAACCGATATTCACGCTCCGAATTACAGCGATCAGACACGGGGAACTAAAGCCGCGATCACCGGGCACCGCTTCAAGACTCACAGTATGCAACACGTCCTTTTGATCGATAACAATATAAATTGATCGACACATTTCTTAACAATCAATGATCGATCATCGATTAATTATGCCCATCCCTAATAAGGAGTAATGTGGGAACATCTGGGGCTAAGGCAATTGGCATAAAAAACTTTTTTTTTTTTTTTTTTTTGCCCCCCCCCCCCCGAATATTCGAATATTCGCTGTCGATTACTACCGAAGCTCCGGAGCCCAAAATATGGTATTCGGGACAGCCCTAGTGTGCAGGTGTGTGTGTGGCTTACCACCAGGCATGACGTGGCCTACATCCTGCACGGTGAGGGCAGAGTTCTTGTCTTCTGTGTTGACCCTGATGACGCCATGGCTGAGCCCAGCCATGGAGAGGATGGCCCTGGCCGGCAGGGGGGCTCCACGTGCCCCAGGTCTGGAAAGCACAGAGAAGAGACGTAAACAAATACACACAGGATAGATTGGTTCACAGGGCAGGATAGTGCGCCGTTTTTTCGTAAGTGAGAATCAGTTTTCAATTAACTTGCCTGGTTAAATATTGGTTGAATAAATAAATAGTGCAGTGGCTAGGCTGGTACCTTTACCAGCTGAAAAGGTATCGGGGTCGATCCTCAATGCCCACAGCCCATCTCTTGAGCAAGATGTCCAACCCCTTAAATACATGTATCTGAATCTATCTCCTTGATGACATGCATCTGAATTCACTTTAAGTTGCTCTGGATAAGTCTCCTAGTAAATAGTAATAATGGGGAACAAATACTAAAGCAATTGAAGACTGCCTGAGCATGAAACTAATAATGCTTTATTTGGTGGTAGGTTGGTAGTGCACAGTATTGGATGAGTAGCTTCCATTAGCAGTACACAGAAGAGGTACCTGCGTATGGCCACGGTCAGGGCTTCAGGAGAGGAGGCACACGGACAGATGACCTCAGGCTTCAGACCGTGAGCTTGGAACACGTTCAGGAAGGCGTCGCACGATGACACAGACCCTGATCAACAACAACATACGAGACAACTTTTCACAACAAGACTGGAAGGACCGCATTATCCAAAACATCTCATTTCACTTGCATTTGTTTTGAAGACTAGGATTAGGAGAGGTTCAAGAAAACATTCAAGTGGCATTCTCATAATGGATCAGTGGTGATGTCATTTTTTATTGTTACATTTCTATTACTTCCTATTCTATTACTTAATTTCCTATTACTGCAGTGAGTCTGATCCATTTGCAGCAATTAGAACAATTTAGATTGTTCCAAAATAGATGCGATAAGTAGTTGAATGTAGTTCAACTTGGAACATTTGAAACATTATTTCTATGTCATTAGCATATGTTCACATTTGCGTCACCTTACCTGCCAATTACAATAAGTTTAACAGCACTAAAACCCTCCAAGGGCCTCAAAAATAGCACACAGGTCTTTTATAGGGTAATCATTTAAGTGCCTGTGCGTGTACCTATGGGCATGCGTAAATCTGTGTGTGTGTTTGTATGCATGTGCGCATGTGCGTGCATGTGTGTGTGTGTTTGTGTGCGTGTGCGTGCATGCGTGCGTGTAGCAGAACACTCACATGGGTTGGCGCCATCAGCCACTATGAGCATGCGTATGGAGGACAGGTTGGTGTCCTTCTGCTCCCGGTGGGCCATCATGGCCCAGTGGAGGTCTCTGCACTTCACCAAGGCCACACGTGCTGAAGAGACCCAGGGAACTCCGCATTAACATGTGGTACAGTCCACTGGTTTAGTCACACTGAATATTTTGATTTTATGTTAGGCACTCAACTACATTGTATGTATGAATAAAGATGTATTATTATTATAATTATTTAGATGCCTTTTTTTAAATCTAAGGTCATATTTTTTTTCTTTTCATTGTAGTTTCCGCCTTTGACATTTCTGTTTGTTATGTTTCAGATATAAGATTTAGCATTGGCCGTTTCTCCCAAGTTAAGCCTTTGTCATGGCTACTAGTACATAAATTATGTCAGTTAAACAGTGAATGTAAAAGTGCTTGAGCAATTGAGCTTGAAATAGCATCAAACCTTTGTGGATGTGAACTCTTTGGACCCAGGACATGGGACAGGCCTTCATGACAGCGTAGGGCACAGAGATAGTGTGGATTCTGTTCATGACACTCTGGAAAACAAACAGACACAGCTGGTTAACTGTGCACTGCAACATGCCACCAAGACAAAGTAAAAGTGTAGTTCAGTTGAACAGATATATCAAAACTCACGGTTAAGACCCCATGCCACAGGCCCATGTCCTTCTTGCAGTCCAAGACGTTGACCAGTGTTTCCCCTGAGAAAGGACACACACTAAAAATTCATATATACAGATTTAACCTGCCTTATATCATTAAATGTGGCCATACATCTTGGCTGCGGCCACTGCTGAACTTCTCCAAGACTAGAGGAGTCTAATCTAACATTGGTCTATGAAGAACTACCTTAAGAGCCAATGGCGCGATAGGTAGATGGATAAATTAGAGAACAAAACTCTATGGAGACGGCCATCTTGCAGTAGAGCTCCATGAGATGACAAGGGATCAATTATTCAATAGAAAGCTGCTCTTAAACTATAGGAGAACAGTGTCAGGTCTAAGCAGCTCAGACAAGACTCTTCACATTGACACCTTTTATTGGGGCATCAGTGAGTTCCCTTTATGCGTGTACATTGTAACCTGTGTGCTCTGCTAAAATACACTCCATCTACAGTAACAGCTGTAAACGGGTGGCTCTCTGTTGCTGGGTCTTCATGATCTCAGAGAGGTCTTACCCTCGCAGTAGTTACAGGCTTGCGTGAGTGCCTGACAGTGGGTCAGCATGGAGATCTTGGAAACAGCCACGCCCATCACTGTCCCCTCCTTGGTGGCTTTGTACTGAAAGAGGGAAGAGAGAGAATCAGAGATACATTACAGAGAGCGAGTCAGATTCACTCTCAACCATCCTAGAAGAGCAGCCCCTGATGTGAAAATGGGTGTCATTGGGTACTGTGGTCGTGTGGTTGAATTGAGGTTGAGCAGGCGTTGAAGTTACTTATTAACGGTTGATTTAAAATTCTGCAGGAGATTACACATAGATGATAATAGAAGACACACGTAACTAACATACCATAAGATAACATAAAGGTTGTTACAAGCATATAACCCTGGGCATAGCTACCCACAAGACTATAATCTAGCCTTCTCCTATCCAATCCCCATGAACACTGACAAAGGCCAGGCTTAAATAGGCTATCCATTGCCTAGCTCCACCCATAAGCCAAACCACAATCATATAGGAATCAATTAATAACATTAATATACTTAAACAGTCAAAACTCACAAATAATATATCATCTATAATTACTAGATAATATAAATCTATTATCGTTCAATTCAGTCACCCATGACCTAGACGTCATACACATTTGTCCCACAATAGAAAATACCCCTTTCCCTGAAATGACAATGGCCTGTCCGGCGCCATCACATGAGATAAATACGGAACTAATCCGGCACTTGCCTTTTACAGCGGGAGAACTGCATTAAGTATGAATAACTGAAGTTGTGTTACTTATTACTGATTACTGTTAGCAGTTACCGAATGTTATGGCTGGACATGACAAATGCTGCTTATAATGAAATGCATGTACAGAAAATCATCATGGATGTAAATAGTCACGATGCCCCCACTTAAACTGTAAATTGTGCTGGCTACAAATAAACAGTGAGTTGAGCGATCTTTGACTTGATTATTATTTCAGTGACATTTGAGCATTTTGTGCTTGATGACAAGGTAGTGAATGGTGAACACACAATACAACATACTACAATGTTCACACATATATATGTACACACAATGCAAACTAGTGTCTCTAGTGCCACAGTCGAGCCAATTGTATTTATATAGACCTTCATCACAGTTACAGTCTCAAAGGGCTTCACAGTATCACACTTCAACATAATACAACACATGAAGGAAATCTCACCTCTATGTAAGCAGTGTCTGTGTTGGCCGTGGGGATGTGGGGCTGCCAATCTTTGGAGGGCTTGGTCAGGTACTTTGTGTCCGTTACAACCCATTTCATTCTGGGCCATCCTGAACAACAACAACACAAACAATAGCATCATACACAACATGGGAGAAACAAATACTTCTGACATCATTTAATTACTAGGGCTGGACCCGAATATTCGACTATTCGGATATTCGTTCGTTGGGTAGGTATTCGGTTTTCAATTTTGGGATTCGGATATTCGTTTTTTTTTGTTTTGTTTTTTCTAAATGTAGGCTATCACTAAAGGCGAACCGCAAAATACATTTTGTCAGCACATTCTTGTACTATATTTATACTTGACTGTTAAGATGTGGAAATATATACCATCTCAGCTTGGGCGCGTGACATCACTCACAGCAGTGAACGTCAGGCTTCAGTTCACCTTGGCCGTTAAAGGGAAGACAAAATGCCGAAGACCTCAGCTGTGTGGGAACTAGGGATGGGCATAATTAATCGATGATCGATCATTGATCGTTAAGAAATGTGTCGATCAATTTATATTGTTATCGATCAAAAGGACGTTGTGTTGCATACTGAGTCTTGAAGCGGTGCGGTGATCGCGGCTTTAGTTCCCCGTGTCTGATCACTGTAATTCGGAGCGTGAATATCGGTTGAATATCTAATATCTTTCTAACTTTAAAAAACACTTTAGTATTTTTTAAGCCGATAGTCGCACATCCCTCGTAACTACGCCGTGAAGGTGAACCCTCCCGGACTCCGCTATTAACATGAACCGCTCCACCGGAGGAGCCGCACATCCACACGCACCGGACACCACAATACAAACACACATGTTTTACATTTGATTTTAAATAAAGTTGTGTGCAGTTATACGGATAAATACGATTATTGATTAATGACCGATCGCGTACTGCGGTCAAGACAGCCGTCTCTCGGTTCGCGTGGTCAAGCCAGCCGCTCCAACATTTTCAATATTTCCATAACTGTGACATTTTAGCAAAACGTTCAGCCTCATATCTGTTTTCTGACTAAGGTATTTCTTTTAGATAGTTCATGCAATTGTTTCTAAACGTGTGGCTCATCTTTTTGTTGCGAGCCTTTTCCGAGCGCCGGCTGCATATTGTATAGGCATATGTCGGCCTTTCCCCTTTTTTCAAAACAGTTATACAGTTTAATGCCCACTTTTACTGCCTTGTTTGATTATTGTTGGCCGATAAGTAGGCTACTTATTGTGATTGGAATACAGATGTAGTCTTGTTGAATCGTTTCCAAACCTTTAAGAGCGCATGTAGGCGCATTGTTCGGCTTTTACGAGCGCCGCATAGGCCTATAACCAGGGACGGGCTGCCATAGGGAGGTTCGGCCGGACGATTTCAGGCCGATTATTTTGTATTTTTTATTTTGTGTAGGCCTATTATTTTTGGGCCGGTCCAGATTATTGGGCCGGTCCAGAACTGTCGCACCCCCCCCCCCCCCCCCCCCCCCCCGTCAACAATCCCGCCCGCCCCCCATCAACAATCGCGCACCTCAGCTTTTATCCGCCGTTTAAACAGTAACGTTACACATGATAAAAACGTGCACTTACTTTGCTTGGAAAATAGTTGCAACTGATCCGAATAGTACCAAACCTCACACCAAACCTTTTGCAAAAAGTTTTTTTTTTTTTTTTTTTTTTTTGCCCCCCCCCCGAATATTCGAATATTCGCTGTCGATTACTACCGAAGCTCCGGAGCCCAAAATATGGTATTCGGGACAGCCCTATTAATTACACAGATGATAAATGATGGAACAGCAATACTTCTAACCTGGGAAACACTGTGTGATATCACTTTGACAAAACATAACATTAATAGCTGAGCCATCACTAATGCACTCCCACAGCAAACTCATCGATTCAGCTCCCCACCCACACCCACAGGCAGATAAACTAGCCAAGATACACGACATATACTTTCTTATCAAGTCATTCTAACGAGTCCCGATGAGGGTGCATTGAGAGTGCATTCAAGAGAGAGAGAAAGAGAGAGGTAATGTTGTGATAATTGAGAGAGATGGGGAAGTGGGAGACGTGTGTGTGTGTGTGTTTGTGAGAGGGGGGATGACTGACTGGACTAGCTGACCTTTAAACTGCATGATCTCTCCGTTGGGTGTCTTGGGGAGTCCCTTGAGACACACCTCGCTGGTCAGTGCCAGGCCCACCCCACAGCTGCCCAGCAGGAAGCCTATCTGCTGGCTGCCAGAGTCCTGTGGTAAGAAAGAGGGAGAGAGAAAGACATGCAGACAGACAGAGACAGAGAGAGATGGATAAACAATTACAAATCCATTTCCCAACTGCATATCAATATACCCGCAGTATGATAAATGCCTATTTGTTGTTAGGGTTATGGAAGCAATTATTCACAATATGTAGACATCGCTTTTAAGTAATTAAACAGCTTATGGGGTATTGTTATTAAAAAGGAAGGGCCTAATTGCTTTTACAGAATACTGATAACTCTGCTATCTGACAAATGGTTTATGTAAGCAATTAAAGTGAATTACCGATTACTGCCGTATATTAACAAGCCTTATGTGCCTAAAGCTTTATGACTCCTAAAACCGTATGAAGTTTACATTCACAATCTTTATGGCATAAACTGTTTTCTGTGCTGTGAACTACACACCTGTCGTGACAGTGGGACCTCTATAGGTACAGGGATGACCTCGGCCAGCAGACAGCCGTAGAACGCCACCCAGAACATCCCTGGGTCACTGTTGGGGTAGACCAGCGCCACCTAGCAGAAAAGCACAACACTTCTTATCAAATGTCATTCTGGTTATGGTCCACCAGACATTTTTACCACATGCATTCATAAAGCAATTCATATTCTAGAAACCATGGCTACAAAAGTGCATTTCATAAACACATCATTTGTATCCACGCACACACATCCATACACACTAGAGATGCGCGGAATGAGTAATTGGCCCGCGTGACCTGGCTATAACCGTGTGTATAGGCGATTGCGGCTCAGCCTTTTTTCGGTATTTATAATATGAGGGTGAATTTGCGGCTGGGCAAGACCGGCAAAGACCAGTTTCTTAATTTCTCGCTGTCAGCTATTTCTTGTATGCCATCCAAATTATTTCGTTCAAGTTCAGTATTGCATATCCTTTAATGCCATTAGACTGTCCGACAAAATCTGATGTGATTTTTACAGATTATCTTGATATTTGTTGTCCTTGTTGGATATAATTTTATTTACATTACATGCACATTGTATTCTCATGTATTTAAGAATAAAATATGTTTTATTATAGCCTAGGTCTATGCTAAGTATAACGTTTTGCCTAAGTAAAGAAAGCCTATTTTGCTATAAAGTCAAACATTGACTATGCATTTTGTTGTTTGGTTCATTAATCCGATAATAAGCTGCACTCACGTGCATGCTGAAAAGGTTGGCAACAAGTTCTCTGATTAAATAACAGCTTGAAATTATGGTTGTTGCAAATCTCCTTCATATGAAACGAAAAAACGAATGACAAAGCAATTGTAGTTTTCAGCAGCACATACAATACAGCAATGTGCAAAGCTATGGTCTTAACTTGCTCATCTCAACTAATAATAATAATAATTTCTCTTGAGTAGAAAAGCATGAATTTAGACTATGATGAATAACTGACGCACACACGGGTGTAACTTTTTCCGTTTAAAAACACAGGTTGGAGTAGCGGTCAGGTGCAGTTAGAACAATATGTGGATTCAAGTGAGAAAATACCTTAACCGCGCATCACCAATATACACAAATATACATATAGGGTGACAGCCAAGCAAGGCCACAAACAGCTCCTCTTGAGCAGTTATAGGTAAGGTGTTTTGCTCCAGAGCCGAGGACTGATCTAGCAACCATGGTTGACTCTGACTCTTACCCGGTCTCCAGGTTTGAGGACCGGCTCTGCCTTGGTGCCCAGTTTGTTCAGCAGCGTGTAGGCCAGCTTTAGACTGCGACTCCATAGTTTACCTAAGGCAGGAATTAAAGATCATCGTCACCACGATAATCATTGCGATGTGATTCTAAATTTTACTTTACTTACAACAATAATCACTTGCTTTCAAAAGAAGCCATTGGGAAATAACAGCTTTAATAAAGTCTTAAAGCTGCTGTAAGTAAGATTCGAGTAAGATTTTAAAACTAAACAACCAAAAACATTTCTAACAAATCACGAACAAATTACACTAAATTCTAACAAACTACACTTAAATAATAGTTCTTAAATCTCACCTCCAACACCTACACAACAGTTGATAAGAGTGGAGGTGTGGCTCACCATAGGTCAGGGTGTAGAGGGGTTTGCCGGTGATGTCCAGGACGCTGAGTGCAGGGCTCTTGGCCTGCGTGGCTCCCCAGCGAGCCAGGGCAGCCTGGAGTGCCGGGGGCCAATTACTGACCACCCCAAGGGGCTCACCCTTCACTGGGATGATCTGACGGCCCTCTGGCTTCGGGGTGTTAGGGTCTGGCTGTGGCACTAGACAACAGGACAGCAGAGAGGAAAGTATAGTTTAATACTAAACTATATTCAGTATAACAGAAATATAATATAGAGTATAGTTCAGACTAAAATCAAAGGGACAGGACAGAAGTATGCATACAAACATTTGTGTATAAAAAAATACGTATGCAGTGTTTCCCACAAAAAACGCTGAGACTGCCTTTTGCTCCCGCTATATAATATTATTATATGAACCTATATTATAGTAGGCTATGTTAGGCTAACAGAAGCCTATATTTTCTGTCAAATTGAATGCAGATGCTGACATGAACGGAACCGCACATTGTCATCGTCACAATTCATTAGTTTGTAGAGGCGGTCTGTCATTTAGCGGAGTCGCTGCACCTTGCCTATAGATAGTTGTGGGAAACCCTGGTATGTATGAGTAGACATTGTCACAAAAAAGCTCACACACACATCTTACCTTCTACAATCTCCTCTGCGTCGTCCAGGAAGAACTCACTGAGTGGGGGTCTCTTGGGACGCTTGAGAGTGTTCAACAGCTGCTGGATCTTAGTGGACACCCTGCTGTTGACTGGCACGCCTA
This sequence comes from Merluccius polli, assembly GCA_030340625.1. NCBI lineage: Eukaryota > Metazoa > Chordata > Actinopteri > Gadiformes > Merlucciidae > Merluccius > Merluccius polli. The sequence goes on from JAOPHQ010006263.1 coordinate 183,742, forward strand.
AACAAACAGAGGTAATGATTTAATCACACACACACACACACACACACACACACACACACACACACACACACACACACACACACACACACACACACACACACACACACCCACCCACCAAGAGGTTCAGGAACACAATCACTAGCAGAAAGGATTTGAAAGGGTTTGCAACTACTTTGGCAGACACAAAGAGAGTTGACAGCATGACACGGACTGAGATTGGAGATCTAGAGGGAGCGCACTACATCTACAGCTAGGACACAGGACAGACATACAAGGCACAAGGGCAGACACGGCGTGGAAGAGCTGGAAAAAAGGGAAGCTTGACAGGATCTGGTCGGCATCCCTTCCCCTCAGCCTGTTATACAGTTGATATTACCTTTTTGCTTTCCTTTTTTTTTAAATGAACAGGGGGGTGGATAAATGGTACCCAAAAAAAGAACAAAAACAACTGTTAGCAGCATTCACCACACAGTAGTCTGGAATGAGGATGGTGTTGGGATCCAATGTACATGAGCAGAACGACACACCTCTGTCCAAATGTCCCCTCTAAGATTAATAAAGTATTCATCTATCTAAAAATGGACCAAAATGGCAAGAATTTCACAAAACAGGATGAATAGATAGGCACATGAGAAAATACTGACTTTATGTACCAATGATTGTATTGTAATGAACCCAGACTAATTGTACATAAATTAAAGTATGCAAGTAAAAGTAATGGTTCAGACTGGTACCCTGCATCGTTGGCTTGATACTAACCAATCATTTTAAGGTGTCAGACTTGGTATTGGCAAAGTAAAGTATATTTTTAGCTTAAACATCATAGTGTCACTCATATTAAACTCACAGTGTAAAGTAATCATGTTTAGTGGTTGCCGGCTGATACGGAGGAAGAGGGATTGACTGTCAGAACTGCATTAAGTGCATACCCCATCCATTAAGGCTTTTATCTTATAGATCTTGGACCGTAGTTTAACTTGGATCGACCTCAACAATATCAATTTCTAAATTACTTTTGTGCTGACTCCAGGCTAATTACTTAAGGACCTGAATTTGATGATGTCGATGTTTGATGCAACATAGTTTGGCATCTTAACAAATGAAGATGAGAGTGGGTTTAAATCCACAAATAAACTCACACATAAAACCAGTATGTGTGTAGGTGAGCGTGTGTACCATCAGCTGTATTATCCAGCATGCTGCAGCGACTCTGTACGCGGCTCATGCCCCTAACAGCGGGGGGCAGGTCCAGCCTGGAGCCCCTCTCCTGAGGGGTGGAAGACGTAACATCTGGAGGAACACTGTTCTCTGGGGGGAAGTTAATGCAATCATGGTCAACAGTGACTGGGCTCTCCAAAATATCATTGATGTTGTAGCACTAGTAGCATATTTAATAATAAGATAAAAGATAAGGTGTACTTTATCAATAGGAATATAGGAACGAAAAGGAATTAAAAGAGATGGTAACATTTAGCATTTGAAGTAGCATATTAGCATATTTTTTTACCAGATTCAGCACACTCATGTATGATGGTTAGCACATTAAAGTAGCACATTCTGCATATTATATGAGCATATGAAGCACATCCAAGTTGCAGCATGTCAGCACGTTCTAGTGTGGCGTACCTATCCGCAGGTGGGCCAGGACATCGGCTATAGCGGTAGAGGGTTGGGGCTGGGGCTGGTTCTTGGGTTCGCCATGGGAGAGGGTGGAGGAGGCGGAGGAGGACGTGGAGGAGCCCTGGAGGGAGCGATTGAGCCAGTAGTCGGGGCTCTGCAGGCTCTGGGCTAGTGCCACGCTCAGAGCCGCCTGCCGCCGCAGCGAGCCCTCGTCCTCCGATGCCGAGGACGTGTCTGTGGGGGAGGAAGGGGGAGAGAGGGTGGTGGTCCAAGGATGCCGTGTCAGGATGGAACGCTGTGGTTAAGCACCAGATACTTCTGGAAAGTTATGCAGTCATTTAAATGTAGGGAGGCACCGATCAGGTTTTTTTTTCTTACCTATTTTTATAATGTGCGATCAACTGATCACCGATTTTTAGAGTTAAATATAGGCTAGAATTGTCCAGTGTTTATAAACCCAGTGCTGCTACACAAATCCTATATAAAATCGTACTATATTATGGAAGATAATCAAGATAATTTTATAATATAATACATTATTTTTATCTTTTAATATCATTTTCATTGGCATTCTAGAAACAAAACGTTAGATAAATAGAACATTAAGCAATGTTTTAACTGTTTAATTAACAAACTTGATCTGGCAATGGACATGGGTGATGCCAAATATTTGTACTTTTTGCCTCCTGTGATGTGGAGTACACCTATTACCACAGTAAGCATGGGCTATCGCTTAAAAGGCTGCAGGTCTCGTGTTATGATTTTAAGGTCTTGTGTGTGATTTTAGGTAGTATGATTTTAACAGTGGACAGCGTTCTTATAAAATCTAGGTTTCAAAAAAGCCTCGTTTTGCTTCACATTGTCGGAACAATGTTGACATTTAAGTACTGTGGCTGCAATCGTTTGCAGACAATTATTTTTGAAATAGCTCATCTTCCATCAAAGCAGCAGAGCAGCCAGTTAGTTTCCCATAAGGCAGAAGGGGTTAGTTGGGAGCAGCCTTGTCCTATTATGTTATAGATACTTCAATAGTTTCAGGAGATGTGTGAATAAGTGTCGGACTACTCATTTTTGCACATCCCTAAAAAAACAAAACCCGCACACACAGGGAGAGTGAAGCCCATTCTAAAATGGCTGGTTATTGCAATCATATAACCGAGATCAATGAAACGGTGTATTGTTTTCGCTATGTTACTCACTGCGCATGTGTTAAGGAAGTGGTTCTTGGTAAGACAAAATGTATGCTGCTGTCGTTATCTCTGTCAAGCAGAAGTTTCAGTAAAGACTTAACTATATACCGGTGTCGTTGTAGTTATTGAACCAACAGCTATATGTCTATGGTTAAGTGTAGCCTTCCTTTATTGAGAGTTGGGAGCAATGTAAAGAGGAATTATGCATGAATTAATCAAGCAATAATTGTCTGAACATAATGACGGCACATCTTGTTCACAATTCGTCTTGTGCACAATATATATAATTCAGTTATGTGATCAGCTCCTGTAATCTGCACATTTTGAAGTTGATCTATTTTTTTAGTGTAATTTGTTAAAAATGCCATGGGGATTATGCCATGGGGGTTATGTCTCTCGGAAGCAGGCAAATGTCACCACTGTATAATGAAGTCAGGGTTGGTGACACGTTCTAACATTCGAAAACCAACAGTTGTACCTGGAGGTGTGCAGTTGTCCACAGGAGACTGGACGAAGGCAGAGCGTCTCTTGGTAGGCATGGGCAGTGCCATTTTCTCTTCTTTGTGCTTGGCCAGCGCTGCCTGCACTGCTTCTGTGTGGATGTCTGAAGAAGAAGATAAAAAAGCAAACGGTTTGTGTGTGTGTGTGTGTGTGTGTTTTCTTTTGGTTCTGAAGGTGTATCGGTAGGTGTGTATGTGTCTTTTTACCTGATCTGTAGCGGTCATCCCTGGCCCCTCCACTGCGGTGCGCACGGTGGCTCCTGGGAGCTGAGGAGGTAGAGGGCCCCGGGGCCTCTGGACTGGGGCTGTGCTCTGCGCTGTGGCCCGGGGTAAGCTGCACATCTGGCAGAGACAGTTCCACACCTGGAGAACAACAGAGAGAAAATACATGAAGGTCATAGCATGCCATTGCCAATGCTGATTTAATGGAATAGGCTAGAGTACAGTTTGTTTCACTTTGACCACCAAGTTGTTCTTGGTGTCATATGTCTGTATTGACTTTATTCGCCGATACCCATGTTACTGGTGTTGTACATGTTATTGTTGGTTAAATCAAAACAGAAACAAGTCTTAACAAAGTTGCTTCTGATCAGATTATATTTTAAAAGTCTTTACTGAGCTGTTTAAACTATTTTTAGCCAACAATCAGTCGGTAGCAGAGTCCTGCAGAAATAAAAGGTGTGGAGGCCCATGGAGACTGACACAAGGACAGGAGGTGACACAAGGACAGGAGGTGATCTCTCAGCTTAGAACACTTCCACAAGGACAGGAGGTGATCTCTCAGCTTAGAACACTTCCACAAGGACAGGAGGTGATCTCTCAGCTTAGAACACTTCCACAAGGACAGGAGGTGATCTCTCAGCTTAAAACACTTCCACAAGGACAGGAGGTGATCTTTCAGCTTAAAAGACCTCCAAATACCAGCTCTGACCAGGAGGACAAGCTGTCAGGGACCAAAATCCACCAACCGTGTTGATTTTTAAAAAAAAGGCCTCATAGACCATATTGTTTTAACACTAAATTGTTCCAAATATGCAAGCAGGGAAACACAAAACATTTTACAATTAAACTACAGAGATACATCTTAAAGGCGGTGCTAGTGTAAGGGTTGTGATGAACATATACAGTCACATTAATTTATTACACATGATTTAGCCTTGAGGCAATATAAAGAAACATAAATGTAATGCACATCTCTGCCACATGGTGGCAGACTAAAGCCATGGGGGGAAAAAACAAGCCCAACCAATGAGTAACAATACTTGACTAAAACAACCTAATTAGTTTAATGTACCTATGTAAAATATCAAATGTTTCAGTAATGAACAATCATAGGATTTCCAGACTCCAGCGGAACAATTCAATGATGCATATGATCACGGTTAATTAACATTTATGTATAACACCAGATTTATCTCAATAAAACTTTCCACAAAGAATAGGTGGACAGACAGTGTAGGGAGGGAAAGATAAATCTGCAGAGGGAGGGAGTCTTACTTGGTATGTGAGGGATGTAGGGGGCCAGTAGCTTACATCTCTTCTTCTCATAGCCCTTCTGAGTGATGTCACCTAGGAGAAAAGACAATACCCTACTGTTATGTCGGTCACGAGCAACACACACTTACAGTGTGTACATGAGCAAAAACACGTTCATCACATAAATTACCCAAGGCAGACAGTTGTTGCACAGAACCAAAATCACACACACACACACTTCATGGGAGCTGAGTCATAATAATCCTCTTTGGCCAGAATCTGGTACACTGTGATTGGTTCAAATCACTCCCACACAGGAGATAAGATCACTGTTGTGCTGTACATTAGCTCTGGTGGACCAACATGACAAGGAGCAAGGACACAGACACTGACACACACACCCCTCAAAAATACGATTACAGTACTGGCTGACACTCGAGGCGGGTGGAAAACAATGGTGGGGAGATAGCAGGAACAAGAACAGCTGTGGGGCAGTCACCAGAACCATAGAGGAAGCCATGACACGCCGGTTCACATGTGAAACCTGCCTGCCTAGGAAGGGGTGACGCTGGCAGGGGTGATGGGGTTTGGGGAGGGGAAGGACATGGGGGTGTTTTGCCAGAGAGAGGAAAATGAGCAAAGTCCACTGAAATGCAAATACACAAGCAGGGAATAGTGTAGTGTTGTTGTATCAGAGAAAGGGGGTACACACAGCAAAGCAAACTTCATCTACCCAAATAAATAACACAGATCTGCCTACAAAACACACACACAACCCCACGTTCTCTCCCTCTCCAGCTTAACCTGCCTTCCCTTTTTCTGCATTCATTTTTATCAAATCTTCCTGTATTCCCCAGTGATATCTCTGCACGTACTGCTTAACCCCCCCCCCTAGTTACAAGTAAAAACAGAGTCAGCAAGAAACCAAGAGAGAGAGAGAAAGAGAGAAACATGAGAGGAAAAGAGAGTGAAAGACAGAGAGACATAGAGAGAGGTAGGGTTAACTACTTGGGTCATGATAATAGGGAGAGATGGGGAAGTGAGAGACAGCAGAGTTCAGAGACAGCATGTGTGAAAACAACAACGGACCAAAAATCAGGAGGGACCATGGTCAGCTGCAAATAGGTGTGTGTGTGAGACTGACAGGGTTTTGCGTTCTACAGGTTCTTGTTTTAGTGCCTTGAGTGCAAGTTCTATTGCAAGCCAATTCTAATATATGACACAGTCTCGCACCCTCTTTCTGTATCAGCTTCTATCCGATCACAGCTGATATTGCGGCATGAAAAAATGAGTTTCTCAGCAGTTACTATATATACACACAAGAAGGGTTGATGAGAAAATAAACTAAAAGAAGGCCGACTGACCACACACACACACACACACACACACACACACACACACACACACACACACACACACACACACACACACACACACACACACACACACACACACACACACACACACACACACACACACAGTGGGGTCATGCAACTGAAGGAAAAAGAAACAAGAAACAAAGTTAAAATGCAGTTGAGTGAGGATAATGAAATAATGAATCAGAGTAATGGATTAGAACAAGGGAGAATAGAAGAGAAGAAAGTTAAAGTAAGAGTGAGACTAAGCAGGGGGCCGACAGTGTGTGTTAGAGAGAGATGGAGAGAGACCGTGTGAGAGATAGACTGTGAGCGAGTGGAGACTGCTTTGTTATTATCTAGTGGGGAGGACAGGCAGCATTCAGCAGAGTTCATGCCTGGGTACACACAGGCCTGAGAACCTAGCCAGCCTGGAGAGCCAGCAAACAACCCCTACTAGAGTCAGCCTGTCCAAGATAGCCTGTCCGTCTGTCTGTCTGTCTGTCTGTCTGTCTGTCGTTCAGCTTACAACAGCCTGTCTGTCGTTCCGCTTTAACACAGCCTGTCTGCCATTCACTCCATCTGACTTTGATGGTTCGTTTGTCTCCATCTTTCCAGACGTCTGTCTGCCAAAGACCAGAGGAACACATAAGCAAGCACAGACAAGCACATAAAGTGGCAGAACACACACACACACAGTACTGTAGCCTCATTGTCATTGGACTGCTGGGTTCTTCCAGGCACTTTACAGCACCATGGCCCCTTGGAATGATGCAGGGAGAGAGAGAGGACTGAGGGATGGAAAGAGTAGAGCTAGCGGGGGGGTGGTGGTGGGAGAGATCATTGACACAGACAGAGGCTCTCTGTACTGCTACAGGACATGACAACAGTCAGAGAGTGGCACAGTGGCTGGCAGTGGTCAGTGGTCAGACAGAGTGGGTTGAGTTCTGGGCTTTACAATACACCAAGAGTCAGTGACAGAGGGCCAGCTGTGTCAGCTACTTCAAAACAACTGCGAAAGATGTGAGCTTAGAGAGCCTGTCTTGTTTTGAGTGGGAGTGCATGAGCTCAAGCAAATAGTTCGGCATGTGTGCGTCTGTGCTGGATTTGAATTAATTGTGTGTGTGTGTGTGTGTGTGTGTGTGTGTGTGTGTGTGTGTGTGTGTGTGTGTGTGTGTGTGTGTGTGTGTGTGTGTGTGAAGCGGGAGGTCAGGGGACAGGATATGAGCGTTACTCCACCCTGTGGTGTGCGATGCCAAAACCGGCCTCCCCGTGTCTGTGTAGAAAAGGAGGAATGTGCTGATTGGAAAACGGCCTGTTAACGGACTGGTCCAATGGCGCACCATTGGCCAAAAGACACTCTACAAGAACTGTGTGTGTGTTTGAGATCGGGAGCATGTGTGCGTGAGTTTGTGTACACAGCTGGTGTAGGTTAGGCTACAGTACTGTGAAAAAGAAATGCTGATTGGCTTGAAAGGGGCAGGGACGGTCTTCTCTCAGAGAGATGTATATCAGTGTGTCAAATCAGTGTGTTTACTTGTCAACATTAGAAGGGGCAGCTGAGGTTTGCGAGTATGCACAGGATTGAGTGGTAGGGGAAATGAGGGACACTGAGAACACACACACACACACACACACACACACACACACACACACACACACACACACACACACACACACACACACACACACACACACACACACACACACACACACACACACACACACACACACACACTTTCTCCTGTCATACAGCTAGCCTTCTGCACCTCTATGGATGCAGCTGAGTGGACTGAAAGAGCTTTCCTGGCGCTCATTAAAAAGCAAGACGACGGTGACCCGGTGACTCCGCCTTTAAACGGCTGCTGTTGACCCCTGACCTGAAGAGGCATGCTCCTCACTTAATGCTGACAGACTAGCCTAAGTTGTGCTGTGTACGAATGCTTTGAGCAGAAGCACTTAGTCATAACTTATTTTTATGTCCCGTGGCATGCATGTGTCGACAAACATACAATACCAACAATTGTCGTTTTAAAATTACATTTTATTTCATGACTGCATTCGATGAGTTAAGCCTGGAGAGGAGAACATTTTCAAAAATTAGCAGTCAGAGTATATTTAGAGGCACCCAAAGTTGCTCATGGTTTATGCCAATTGGCAGGGGAGAGTTTATCATAGAGACCTAACATCCAACCATCAGTCCTTTCACAAACACAAAACATGCACTGGCTTTTGGAGCGGAGGTTTGGGGCCCTAGGGTTGCCTCTGAATGGTGTTATGACCATGTTTATAATCAATGTATATGACCCATTATCCTACAAGCAAAAAGTGCTTAACCACACAATTATCCAAAATGATTGCATGTACAACCCTGCAACCCTATTCAAACTGAAGGTTTGAATAGTTTATTGTTGAATAAATGGCTTCACGCTAAATAAAGTGCAATGTGAACTATATCTTTTCAAGTCCTCATAATGCGCTGATCTTCATAATGCGACATGTCAGCTATAATAAATAATAATTGGGTCTGTGCTGTCCTACAATGTTTAGCAAACACGTGTCATGTTAGCCACTTGCATTTTCATGCAGAACTAGTGCATACACTCCTGACCACAACACACACACACACCTATTTGCTTCTGCAGGATTTACGATATATGATATACAAGCACTATGGCAGCTCAATAATTACAGCATTGAGCTGGAGCCGGGCTCTGGGGAGTTTTACACGATTTAAACAGAAATGTTTTATTGAACAGACAACATTCATAAAAGCATCAAGGAGAAAAAGCTCTCGTCTATCCTAAACACATCGGGTGAGAATGATCCTTCAAGTTCTGCTCTAATCTGTAATCTCAGATTACATTAACCCTGACATAGGTTTACTAGTGTCTACAACAATCCCATCACTCCATCTGGCTATAGAAGTGGTAGATGACGTTGAATTAAGATAAATATCTATGTTGTAAACTGTGATGCATGACCGTCGTCTCAAAATAATTGGAATTAACTAGGTTCCTAGTCAGTAACCCTGCTCAAAAGAGATCAGCAACATGGAAAATGTACATAATAAAAGGACAAGAATTGTGAACAATACTGAATTGTGACTAAAAGTCTTATTGACACAGAGCAACAAGTAGCTGTCTAAGGCGAGTACTTTATTTAAGAAATGAAAGAACTGACAGCTGTCAGTAATGTGCATATGGTGTGTGTGTTTCATATCCTTTATCATTACAGTAGTGCTTGTATATCATATATCAACTGTTGCCAGGTACGTTGACGACAAGTGGCAGCACTAGCAACTACATGAACGCTCACGCTCAGACCAAAATACACATAAACACAGGGGACAGGCACAGAGGAAATCGCATCATCTGCAAAAAATTATTTTTACAAACTCTTGAGCTGAGAATACAAGGCAGACTAGGAACCAAGAATATACAATAGCCACATAAATATGTGAATGTCCAAAGTAACCAGATGTCATCAATTGCCACCTGCCTATCAGTCAGACAAGACGGTTGTGTCATGTCACCATAGTTACCATTCAAGGTTCACAGAGAAGAACTGTGTGTGTGTGTGTGTGTGTGTGTGTGTGTGTGTGTGTGTGTGTGTGTGTGTGTGTGTGTGTCTCACAGCGCGCTCATCCAACGTCACCAGCACTGAAACTGCGACAGTAACTGCTACAGCCTATTTATTATAGGCTTATATGAGCAAATTCATTTTCATGGGCTATGGCTGTAATTAATGGATTAATTTGATGTTATGGCACAAGCCGTTTTTCGTTTCAATAAAAAGAAAATTTCTTGCAATACGATTTTTTTCCTCATCTCTCTCTTTAGACTAATAATAATAATAATAATAATTAATAATAAGTTATGACAATAATAGCAAAGTATATAAGTAAATACTGGACACAAGTTTGAGGACGGTATGATTGCTTGTTCTTTCCCAAAGCAGGTAATTATCGGTATCAGCTGAAAAAAAAACAATTTTGTGCATCCCTAAGAGAGAGATTGTGATTGGACAGTTTTCAGCCTAGAAAAGCCTCACAAGCATGCATAAACCCTTCAAAGCTTATTCAAGCTACACCGAAATTACTGCTTGACCATGTTTGTACACAGCCCAAATCACTCTCCCCTTCCATGCAGATAGATATTGCAACATCAACATTTAAACCTTCAGTTAACTTGGAGCATTCCCTGGATAGCTGTGGCCTCACAGCAACTATAGCTTATGGCAAAACAAAAACCATATAACTGACATGCATAAGTGTCATAACTGTCATGATAACAGGCTGATACATGTAACTAAAGAGTCTGGAAAACAATAATGGCTGAAAGTAAAAGCTGAGACGGATCGAGCGGTAGGTCATAAATTATAATTAATAAAAGGAAGGACAGCAGGAAGTAAGGAAGGAAGGAAAGAATGAGAGAAACACGAAAACAAAAGCCAGCTAGAGTGAACAAAAGAAGCTGTGACCACAGGGTGAATCCTATGACTGGAAGTCGTTATGAAGGATACATCCAACATATAAACCAACAAAAAAAAAAACACATGCCCACACACTAGGACAGACAGAGATAAAAGTCAGACAGGCCTCCACAATGCTGGCTAGTCCAGCACACCAGAATCAAGCACAAAATCACTTGATTAATTATAGCCTTCCTCTATGAGAAAAAAACAACAAGCTAGGTCAATTGTGTGGGGCTTAATCAAACTAAAATCGAAGGATTCTTTGAATGTCTGTCCTTCGATTTTCTCGACAACCATTCATCCGATCAACTTCACACTTGGCAGGTATATAGCTGAGGACTCAAGGAAGGGCGTGTCGAGTGTGAGCAATACCGGAGGCCAAGCAATCGGCCGGTTCCAAACGGGCACGTTTTAAATGGGCACTGCACTAGTAAGATGAAAGTAAAGATATCTGCAATGTAAACTGAGTTAGGCCACTTGACTCTTTAATGGAACTGTATTCAGAATACCGAGTAAATATACACCTAGAAGTTATTTTCACCTCAAGGTAAAAAAAAACATTGATGTTTCTTTCAGGCTTTTGAAGACACTTTTGGGATTTAGATTTGGCGTCTTGGGCCATTTAGGGCTCCTTTTTTGTCTGTATGAGGTGTGTACATTCTATGATGGCTGAGGCAGCACTCTGGGATCACAGCTGTTGGCATATTTCGCTGAGCTCACTATGGAGAACAGAATGCTGAGCTGGGGACAGTTAAAATAAACGTGCACCCAACCAGTGAAGATGAGCCTATATATTCTATTGAGAGTTGCATTGACTGCAGAACCACCTGACAACTCTAGCCCTTCAAGATATTCCCCAATAGTCAACAAGTTGGACCTTGCTCAAATTTGGACGTTCAAAACAGAACTTTCAAACTTTCAATTTTTCATGGAAATACAACTTTATCTAACTGATTAATTATTATCTACTGTGTTCCAGAGTTTAATAAAAACCAGTTTACAAAGAAGTAATGATTTGGGAAAGAATTGTGTTGCGTAATCACACATAAGCACACAGATGGAGGTATCGAGTTTCTAAATAGGCCTCACACTGGGTATAACTTAATAAAGCCAATTTTAACAAAAAACTACGGGCACACACTGTGCCATAGAGATAGCAATTTTCTTAAGTAAACAAAACAGTGTTAAATGACAAATGTAATAGCGCTAAACAGTGCTCTTGTTAACCTTATATTTTCAGTCATTGACTGCATTTTTTTTTAACTAGGACGGAAAAATCTGAAGGCGGTCCGTCATTTTGACAGATTAGAGAGGTGCAGCTGCACAACTGGTGCAGAACGAGTGCATGCTGTGGGATTTCCTCCCAGTGAAGTAAGTAGGGTTGGGTATCGTTTGAATTTGAGCGATTCCGATTCCGATTCCTTGTTTCGATTCCGGTTCCTAACGATTCTCGATTCCGATTCTTTTAAGAGGCAGGGTAAAAATTTGTTTTAAATGAGCCAGCTATCCAACGGTCTTTCTGAATGAAATAGTCTGACCTTCATCAATTTTAATTCTATGAACTTTTTATGAACTTTACTATGAATTTCTCAGAGGGCTTTTTTAAACTACAATACAAATATCAAATCTATGAACTTGAATATAATAATATTATAAATAATGAATACATTTCGCAGAGGTACACTTTAACTTTATTTTTAACTCATGAAACATGTTAACATGCCTCCACTGATGGGCTAATTTGGAGCAGAATAGCCATTATTATTATTATTAATATGTCGAATCGACATATTAATAATAATAATAATAATAATAATAATAATAATAATAATATGTAAACAGAATGAACAGAAGATGAAAACCGGACAGATTTCCGCTGTTGTAAAATTAGGGACTGGCCCTTTAAGCCGCAGGCTCGTATGCGGAGTGGGAGGGGTAGAGTGAGTGTGTGTGTGAGTTTTTGGAGTGGATGAGAGAGAGGCACGTTACAGCGACCGGAGCAAATAATGTTGATAAGAAAAGTACACGAAATAAATCAGTTTGATCCTGACCACTGTGCAGTCATTCACTAGCTGCTGTTGTTAAGAAAAGGACTCGCGGTAAAATGTAAACACTTCCGGTGGACGCTTCTTCTTTAGTGTTTGGCAATTTCTTCTTCCGGTCGGCGGGCTAGGAATCGAAACTAGGAACCGAAAGTTAAATTCTGCAACGATTCCGGGAGAATCGGAAAGCTAGTCCCGGTTCCAATCGATCCTCGATCCTCGATACCCAACCCTAGAAGTAAGTGCTTGCAGGATCAGGAAATTCCAGGTTCAGAGAGTCTTGCCGACTTCTGATCACTTCCCTGGGAGAAATGTTCCCCGACTTCAAAACTTTGGCTGTAGTGGCACTGGTAATTCCAGTCTCCAGTGTGGCAGCAGAGCGCAGGTTCAGCCTTCAGAACAAAATTAAACCCACTCTGAATTACAGCGACCTGATGTGGGGAACTAAAGACGTGATCACTGGTATGAGTACCGTGTGTCTAGCGGTGTATACCTGCTGAGGAGACGGTCGGGCGGCACAAAATGTTACTTAGTCACATGTGTTTTGGAACTGAACAACAATATAGCATTTTACTACTATATGTCTGCATGACCCCGCGCAGGGTCAAATCATGAAAGGTTGAATGACAGGTTGGCAAATGTGACATAACATAATTCACGTTACATGCCCTTGAATATAAGTCAAACGAGTGTTTATTTTGTGACAAGCAGACTTTTTTCACTTTTTTTGTTCGCTGTGTAAGTGAAAAAATGCCATATTTCGCTCTGTGCGTCTGCTTTGTCAACAAGCCGTGGACGGTCATCAGGTATGATAAAAATATGTGGTTATGTGAAGTCAGCCATACTTCCTCTTCCGTTCGCTTCGCGATGCATATTGTGATGTCTTCATTCAGTAATATTTTGTCACACACCATCACCCACTGTCAGACTATACTTGTTCATCTGTTTTAACTGCGGGTGCCAAGCAAAATCATAACAAGTCTGAAGATCCATAATGATAAGTAAACAATAATAGAGGGCATTGCCTTTAAACGTCATCGAGTTAAGTTGAGCGCATCATCAAGCGGGTAGCCCTGTTGTAATGGAAACGTAAATCCCTGCTGCGCTGGGCTGACACGCCGATTCAAACCAGGCCAGCACATTGTATGGAAAAACGCAAATAGTGGCACGTAATGCATAACCACAATATGTAAATATGTAGCCTATGAACTACGAAGCTCAGTCTCCAAGAAAAAGTTATAAAGAGCTATACAAATATAGTTGACCTGGATGGTAAATCGCTGAATCAGACCACTACGACAAGCATGGATGACATACATGTTCTAACTGTCCCACGTGAAGAGATACAGAATGGTCCTCTCTTATATCAAGACCCATTACTAGACAATGTCTTCTATATATAACTATATAGAGGTCATTTCTGCTCAAAGAGCCACACTGGTAACTGGACACATTTCAAGGACATTCCCCAGTTGGTGTTTAGGAATAACATTTAAGATATTTATAGCATGATGGGTGAATAACGTGGTGTCATTGCTACTCTCATTGTGGTTTATCTTTGTTATTCATTGTTGTGATGGTGATGTGGTGATCTTGCAGGCTACTAATATTCATCCTTTTTTATGAACAATTGTTTTTTATTAATTATATGAAAAGCATAAGTTAAGTTAGATTTTGTTCTTCTAGCAATTTATTAGGGTACTATTTGGCCCTTAATTGCGAGTGCACAAAACAGTGGTTAACTTTTAGAAAACCATCATCAGGCTGTGATTGTTTACAGTGTTTTAATGATGTATGCCCATTTTTAATTGAGGGACAAGCTTATAGCAGTTATATTGGCACAGCAATTAGTTCCTCCACTATCCACATGTCCAGCTATGACAGGTGGTTCAGTGTCTGTATTCAGCATGTTGTGTGAGTCACCCAGTTGAACACCCTGTGAAACAAATGTGTCTACTACTGCTGCTTTGCACTAGGGAAGTTATTTAAACAGATGTGCTGACTCCTGGCTGCATGACAAACCAGTGTCTCAGCATTGTTTAAAAAGAGGCTGTTGGCCAGAGCGAGTGACAGCAACGCATCAGGTTTCACAGCAGACCTGGTGCAGAAAAATTATACAGGGTCAGTGGCCGGCACACACCTGACCTGAGGTCCACAGGGCCAAGTGTGTCAACAGCACTGTCACTTGTGTACCGCGACACCCATTAACTACAGCCTATGCCATCATGGTTCAACAGACACAAGACGAAACATAATCCTGGAATGAGTCTTAATAACAAGAACTCACTTGACTTAGCATGGATCGCTGGGGGTTATAATTTATTCATCATTACCTGCAATGGCCCCCTCCGAACAGTTTTGCTTCCTGTTTTTTAGATAAATGTTTCCCATGAAACTGACACCTTTTTTCCTACATTTTCAGAATATTATCTCTCTCTTATACTCTTTCAGAACTTGCAACTTTTGCCAAACAGACTAGGGTTTAGGAGGCACTTAAACTTGTCTTCATGTGAACAAAAAATAATTTTTATGATTGCAGTAACAAAATAACTGATCTCAGCAGGGAGGGAGATAGTAATGTACAACCTTAAAAAGGTACAAACAAACTGAAAGTGGTCTTTAAGGGCATGTTGAAGTGCAAATGGCAGAGGAAATGTACATTATGAGATGAGATAAGGTAAGATAAGATGGTACCTTATTAATCCCAGACAGGAAATTTGTGAGTTTGAGAGACTGTTTTAAGTTACTAAACCGATATGGCAAGCTCATAAAACGTGCTCTTAGTGGCGAACACCAGGTATCTGGGAAGACTCAAAAGGATATCACAGGCCATCAAGAGGAGACCGGGGAACCCAGGTGGCTTGGGTACACATTCTGGACAGCTCACGTTCTTCACCTCCCACCTGCCATGGTGGCACACCGTCTTTATTAAACCAACATTGCTGTGGAAATCCATGGTCCCCCTAATGTTACACAGATCTAAAAGTCTAAAAGTTCCGTCAAAGGGGGCATAATATTTGTGAACACTATAAGACAAAAGTACCGTCCAGGGGAAAGTAAGGCAATAAAAGAGTTATGTCATCATGACAACATGAGACAAAAGCTCTTTATGACAGTTCAAACCTTTCACCGGTTCACACAAACCCGCAGGGACTTAGTCACTGTGAGTAACACTGG
Organism: Merluccius polli; assembly: GCA_030340625.1. Lineage (NCBI taxonomy): Eukaryota > Metazoa > Chordata > Actinopteri > Gadiformes > Merlucciidae > Merluccius > Merluccius polli. The sequence continues at coordinate 199,578 of JAOPHQ010006263.1, forward strand.
CTTACTATTAACTACAGTCTGTCTGAATCAAACAGCCATTTCAAGTATAAGAAAAGGGTGCCATTATTATTGCGTACAGTAGGGGTGGGATGATACACTCAACTCACAATAAAGGATATTGGTTTCACGATACGATATAGTCTTGATATTAAAAATGAAGTTCTAATGAAGAGAATGTATAATTGAACAAGAGTACTTGTTTATTCCTGAGGCAAAAAATACTTTGTTTACCACAAAGTATGGCTCAGGTATGAAACAACAATTAAAAGTGAACTGTGAAATTAAATTAGAAATACTAAACTAGACTGTTTACCTGCTGGGGTGTGCATTTCAAGCAAAAATACTATTTTGATATTCCCTGGAACTATTGAAGATCCCGCGAGACCCATTGATTTTCACAACATGTCTTTATTTTGATGTAATGTTCTTTAGTGATACAATGCTTATCTGAATGAGCTAGAATCAACAACAGAATCTATTTTTAGTGGTGCCCGAAATGCCAAAAAAACTCTAATCGAATCCAAATCTCAACGAGTACTCGTGTACTTGTTTCGTAGATGCTTTTTTTAGTCTGCGATAGTTTTCACCAATGAACAGATATTGAAAGTAATTTTAACCTGTATATGTGAGTTACATCAACACCAGAACTCCACTGGCCACGCAGTTTTTTACCTGCTTTTTACTGTTGTAGAGCGCTCAGGATACACTTCTAAGAATTGTAATTATTAATAAGTTATATCTATTGCAAACATTTTGAAATGTGACATGTATCCGGGTTAATTGCGCTTTAGTTTGGCTATTGTTTAGGGCAGGGTACTTTGTAATTCACAATATTAGCAATATCGAGCAAATGACGGCGAAGAGAAGGGTGAGAAGGGTGCTGCTGCCTGGCGGCTTGGAAGCCCCATCTCCCGGCAAAATCATTGTCGGCCGTGTTGTATGGCAGAGGAAGGCGAAGACATGACACTGTTGATGGCGTCCTCTAGTGCAAAAAAAGGTATGGTGAAAATATGTGATTAAGTGAATGAGTCATGCTCATTTACCAATGCATTTTTAAGCTCCAACATGCATATCGTCAAGTTTGTGTGATATTTCGTCACACACGCCTAGTTTACGGTGAATCCTAATGGTTCAGATAACTAAAAAGTTGGAGGTTGGAGGATGCAGCAGGTATTGATGAATCCAAACCAATTTGGACTTGTGCTGCAATTAGGCATGTCTTTTTGAGAATAGATTCCAGACAAGATGATGTTGATGTTGGCATGTGTGAAAGAGATAAGACATCAACAACAGCAAAGATAAATTAATTGCAAGATAAATTGTTTCTCGCTATACTAACGTTGTGTCGCCCTTACAAATCAAAGTCACACACAAAGATACTCCTCAGCTCCACAAACCAACATCCAAATCCCTGGTTTTGGAACTGCAATCACCATTTATGGCAACAACAATCCAAACACACTGACCAGCAAATGATGCATTTCAGCTTATCCGGAAATGACTAAGACCCCATAGAGTTATATTACAACTAGAAAGAGCTTAGTTGTTACCCTTCCCACTAATCATTTTCTTAGAATGTGTTCAAAATGGCCGTGGATCACAATTCACCTTGTGTTGTGCAGAAAATAGAACTGTTCACATTTAAAATAAGAAACTGTAGCTGATTTCTCTTCCCATGCTTGTGCGTTATGTAAGACATAGTTTATGCAAAATAAAATGGCTGGTTCCCTCGAGGTCCCAACATAAATCAATGAAACATCAACACAATGCGATTCCAATGATATTGAAACATGATGCTGGTCTTTATTTAAAGTCAATGAAAAGACAACAGGCCAAGAAGGAACCAGAGATGTCGGCATCGAGGGGTTAAAGAAACAGAAACCACACCCATTCCATGTGTTTTCATGGCCTTTGTTTTACCTCATACTCTGGAGAGTTGAATTAAAGAAGTCCATGTCTACGAGCTAGCCTCCAACACAATGTGTTCTGTGGGGCCAAGAAGGGAGATATAGATCCGTCATTGTGGGGGTTTCCTGAGGACTTTCTGGAAAATGTATTGTGTCGCCTTCAAATTTAGGGCTGTACAACATTATAACAGATAAACATTTAAAAATGTGAATTATTGGCTGGCCTACGTGAAAACTAACTAAACTCTGTGTGTGTGTGTGTGTGTGTGTGTGTGTGTGTGTGTGTGTGTGTGTGTGGTAAGTCGGCCTTCTTGTTTCTAGTTGCTTCTAGTTTATTTTCTCATCAACCCTTCTTGTGACATGGGCTATTTTGCAGTAATAATCAGCTGTGATCGGATAGAAGCTGATACAGAAAGAGGGTGCAAAACAGACAGAGAGAGAGCTGAGGAACTGGAGATGATGAAAATGAAATTTCATCATACAACCTCAAATATCATACAACCTCAACATCTGTGGTATATGCGACTGAAACTGTAACTGTAACAATCATGAGTTGCTGCCAGTATCTATTTACAGTCACAGCTCTCCTAATTCACAAGCTTTCAATAATTAACAAGCATACATTAAGTTTTCCAGCTGGACCAAACAGCTGTATGACTGGCCTGAGATAGGCAGCTCCTCAAGGGCTGTAGTATTTCACACCAGGCCATTGGGTGCCCCTGTGACCCACATGTGTTAGCTGGCCAGTTAAACAACGCATGTGAAACCATGTTCCTCCATGTTGCACCAGAGCTGGCCTCTCCCTGGTCAACACAAGCATGAAACTCAGAAATACCACCACACACAATTAGAACTGACTTCTTGGACTTCCAAGAAGGAGATGGTGGGGGGGGGGGGCCTTAACTTCAACAATGGCAGAGCTTTTGTGTGGAAGGGGACACTTGTTTTCTCATTCTGAGCCATGAAAGTGAATTTGCCCAGCCCGGTGGGTCTATTTATATTCACAAGAGCATTCTTCAGCATTAGCACAGTCACATGCGCTCCCAGGCAGCGAGTACAGCCTGGCGATAGCATGGAGGGGCTCTCCATCAGTGTTCAGTGTCTGAGAGCAGCAAGACAACTCTACCCAGCTCTATTGTGTACCAAGAGCACTCCATTCAGTTCCAGGAGGCCTCAGTCCCTGTGGGTTTAATTGTGAGCTGCAGTTAAACTTAAGGGGCTCAGTTAGTCTTCTTCATGCAAGGGCAGGAGATGACAGTACTATTTAGTCATTTATAGGTGCCGCGGCATTATCCAAAGCGACTTAGTTGATTCAGATACAGTGTGATTTTGGAGATAGGGGAGTAGGGTTGGGTATCGTTTGAAATATTTAGATTCCAGTTTGATTTCGATTCCTGTACGATGATGCTGGTTCCTAAACGGTTCCGAAATCGATACATTTTTGTTTTCTTTTTGATAGAAATGCCATGCCAATATTGGTTCTTTGAATAGCTACCAGTTGCTAACAATGCCAGAACCAATATGACATTTTTTTTACACCGACCCAACCCTAGTCACCACTACAGTATCCTCCCTGCACAGAGTAGCATCTGTATGTCTGTCTGTTACGGGAGAAAACATATGTTTGAATTGGATTGTCCAATCCAAACATATGTTTTGTTTTGTTATTTTAACACCATTATATGAAGTACTGTAGTGCTGCAGAGATGCCCTGGCCTACACACAGTTTTCTACAGATTTTCTCCATGATTTTAAGTTTTTTCAGTGAAAAAGAAAATTGTGACGCAAAAATGATGATTAATATCTGAATATTTGCAATATGATTTGTTTACAATATTGTTCAGCCCTAATCTCGGGCCTCCAGGTGACTGCAGGAAACTAGAGCAACAGGTTGGAGGGCTGCGCAATCGCTGCCTCAGCCAGGTGTTTCAACACGGCATCTAATACCATTTCCCCATGTTGGGAGGCCGTGTTGTATCGAGGCCTCCCAACTGGGGAAGGGGGCTCGGACTTGCGTAAATGTGCTATACATCTATTCAGCACGGTGGTGACTCATGGTTTCGTTGTGAAAGGTGGGCACACTGTTCGCTAACTGAGTAAACGTCAGGGCAACACAGCAGTTCAAAACAGGTTCTCTAACTTAGAGTGTGTGAGTCAGGCCTGGAGGGGACACACCCAACTATGGTGAATCATGGTTCAGCAGGCTTGCCTGACTGTAAACATGCCTCATGTCTCCACACACTCATGGTTCGGCTTGAGAGCCCATGTGGGATTTCAGTATCATACATGTTATAGCCTCTGACAACCAGTCCAAAAATAACAAAAATACATATACAATGTAAAAGTGTCTTATTGTGCATACCAAAATTTGAGTACGATTAAACATTGATAAATATTAGAAATGTTTGTTAAAAAGAATGTTTTGCTGATCAGCGTTATGATCCGGACTGTGTAGGAGTCTCTACGTAGCCATGTCTCCTTCAAATAATCTTACTACAAACCCAAGTATACAGTATACAAATGTCCATATTTGCATTGTAATAATAACCAAGAAGCAATTACTAAAAAATGACGAGCTATGATTAATTACAAATGTATTTGTCATAGTTAGTTTCATATCACCGTATCCTCAAAAAAGTCTCTCCAGTACACATCGATTCAACATTGCGTAGTGCGTTTTTAAAACACACTCGCTGAGCTTCAATCCTGTCCTTGTTTTCATAATACATCCTTCCACATCAGTCGATGGGTCTGGGGTCCGTTTCACAAAGCAGGTTTAGTGAAAACCCTGCGTTTATTAACCCTGAAATGAGGGAAACTCTGAGATTTCCGTTTCACAAAGGGAGATAACTCAAACCAGAGAAAGAGGGGCAACTCTAACCTGTTTCACAGAGAGAGGTAACTTACGCTCTCGGTCAGTTACCGTAGTAACAGACTCTATGAACCTAACCTGGTCGGGACCAGGTTTTACTCAATGGATCAATCTGTCTCCGCCCTCTTTCAGCCACACACGCCATTTGATTTCCTCATTCATTCAGTCAGCGAGTTTTGGCGTAGCCGTCTGTCAAAAATCATTTAACAAAATCAGAGTCAGTGCTATTTCAGAAGTCCATTAGGCAGTAGGAGGCGACTTTTTCACGAACATGTCCTTTTGACCAGCGCTCGAAGTGGAAAAAAATAAGTGCCGGTACTCCCTTACTCACATATATATATATATATATATATATATATATATATATATACATATATATAAGCGCTTTGGGTGTCTTGAAAAGCGCTATATAAATGCAATTAATTATTATTATATAATTATTATTTACTGCGCAGAGAATTAAATATTCGTCGGGAGAGGGTTATCAGACCATAGATGTAGCCAGTGGCGCAAAAAGTGGGTATGCGCTGTATGCGGCGCATAGGGGCGCCGCACCAGGGGGGCGCCCCCGTCAACAATCGCGCAGCCCCCCCCCCCCCCCCCCCCCCCCCGTCAACAACCGCGCACCACGTAATGTTTATGGGGGGCGCCAAAATTGTTGCTGCATACCCCCCTGACACTGGGTAGTTGCACCCCTGGATGTAGCCTTTCCAGACAATTATCATTTCCAGACAATTATCTTTTTCAGCGGTACCGTTTCACGTCACAGTCCATCATTACATACACAACCTAATCCGTCCTTACATGTGCAACATTACCAACCGTAGTCTCTCACATCCCAGCAGATATTGTGTGTTGCACTGCGTTTCTTTGCAAATATTTTTTGTACAATGTCGGAGATGTAGAGGCAACTGTATACAGTCAAATAGCCACTTAATATTTACTTTACAGTGTAAAACATGATCAAAATGATCATGCCGAGGTCTTATCTGTTTGAATAATGTAATCTTAAGCTGCTGTCAAGTGCGCTTCTCCCCCGCGGGATTGCACCTAAATGAAATAAATAGTTACCATTCAAGCAGTTTTCCTCTGTAATATTATTATGATCGCAAAGGACTCCATTTAAAATTACGCAGCAGTGTTGCACTTCTTTCTAAAAACGTGTTGAAACTCGCCATATGAGCGCATTAGTAGTAGGTATATTAAGTATTTCCAATCGAGGTTGGTGACTTCCCCGTTGCCATGGTGACTCGTCGAATCGGGGCTCCATTGATGCTGGCTTTTTATAGTTGTGGTGCACGCGCTCAACCCTAGGTGGAACTCCTCTGAGTTGATCAACTTAACTCAAAACCGGTGTTGTGGAACCGAAATCCCAGAGTTTTCTATCTCAGTGGAGATCAACTCAGCGTTTAGGATTAAACTCAGAGGTTGTTAAACCTGCTTTGTGAAACGGACCCCTGGACCGTGTTCTGTAGACATTGTCATCCTCATATTCTCAGTATACATGCTAGACTGTTTTAGTTGTAATCTTCATGAACCTGTGGTTTAGTTTTGCCAATACTATTTGCCAAACGTCCCTGCAGTATACGTCCGTGCAGTCCGTGCAGTATACAAGATGGAATGGTATGAATATAAATAATTATGCATGGAAGCTAAAGGTTTTGTTGGATCTGATTGGTTGGTTCGTCGTTCATCAGGAAATTCGCTGACCTCAGCAAACTGGCTTTAAAAATAGTGCTATACCTTTGGCGTTGCAGTAGGAAATACAGAGCTACTAGATTCTACGAGCACTAGCATTGTATACAAACATGTACACGAGGGATCAGGAATCCACAGTTTGCAAAATATTTGTACCTAAATATTTCAGAGAGATTTTCTTAAAGAATCAAGTGAAATTTGAGGTTTTACTACTATTAACAGTTTGCCAACTCCCTACAGTACAATCTCTATTTACTGAAATACCAGAAATCTGAAAAAAATTTACAAAACTTGAAATGTGAATCAACTAGGGGTGTCACGATTCTGATTTTAAATCGAAGATCGATCGAAATGGGCTTTGGATTTTGATCATCAAAATCAAAAGCAGGATCGACAGGATGAAAAAAATATATACTTTATGTATATAGATTTTTTTAAAGCTGTGTTTGTGGGGCTGTCATTCAGTGGCTCTTCTTTTTGTGTTAGTTATTTCACCAATTTGGTGAAATACAATTTTGTTACATTTTAAATAATTTAAATGTTACCATATTTGACCAAATTTAACCCTCTGGAGGTTTTTTACGAAATTGTAAGCATTGTCTGCAATTCGTTTGGCAATGACATAAAGTGGCTGGTAGGGCTGAGTGATTTTTTTAAATGTTACAATCAGCAATCAACAACAATCAGCAATTCAGAAATACCTGGCCACGTGGGGTATACACGCTACCCTACGCTCATGTGACATGCGAGTGAGAGCAGTAGATGAACTTGCCAAGCTATGCTTGGCAGAACCACATCAGTCCTGGCTAGTGGTGCAACGGGTCACGGATACCCGTGATCCGTACGGATCAACCCTCACGGGTCGGGACGGACATGATCCGCGGATCAGCTGACAAATAATAGTTGCGCGTTCACGCGTTCACATCAAGCCGGACGCGTATTTGTCCTCCTTTTTGAGAGCGCAATAGTAACACACCGCGCACCCCCGTCGGCCGGAGTGTTACAATTGCGCACCACCCCCCCCCCCCCCCCCCCCGTCGGCCGTAGGTCCGCGGTGTGTTACTATTGCGCGCCCCCCCCCCCCCCCCCCGTCAACAATCGCGAACCCCCCCCTCCCCGTCAACAATCGCGAACGCCCCCCCCCCCCCTGTGGCACCAGAATGGCCTACGAACACGGCAACACCTCGAGCATGGCAGCCACGTGAAGCAACATCGTCCTGGCCAGTCGGGAGTTAAAAAAAAGACGCGCAGCAACTGCTTCTCCCCGATGCATTTAAGCAGTGCTTTATTATTATATTATTATTATTTTATATTTTACTATGCTTAGGAAGCAGGATTATTATTTTGTTTTTACACATGTTAGGCCTGTTATTCACTGTTAAAAATAAAACCAAAAAGCAATTGAAAGCTAAGTCACATTCAGGCTCGGACTGGTAATCTGTACAACCGGGCAAATGCCCGGTGGGCCGGTCCACATGTGGGCCCCCCCCCCCCCCCCCCCGTCAACAATCGCGCGGCACCCCCCCCCCCCCCCCCCGTCAACAATCGCGCAGCACCCCCCCCCCCCCCCCCCCCGGTCAACAATCGCGCAACTCCAAGGCCGGTCCAGGACAAAATTGACAGGGCCGATTTTTGTTCCCAGTCCGCCCCTGGTCACATTTGTCTTGTTATAATTTTTTTTTTTTTTTTTTTAATGACCCGACCCGTGACCCGTGACTCAAAAATCGTGACCCGATCCGACCCGTGAGTGTTGTGATCCGTTGCACCCCTAGTCCTGGCTGAAGATTAGAAGATTAAAACCAAGGTCCTGGCATAACTCAATGACAAATATAGCAGAGCTTTTGGCATTTCTGGACCCAAGGTTTAAACCCTTCCTCATTAAAACCATTAACCATTAGCAGGACAGGCTTATTTTAGGAACTGTTAAAAATAGCATAGATTACTATTTTTAAGATCATAGAAGACTAACAATTTTTTTAATTTAAAAAAGGTTCTCGATTTTTGCCGTCAAATAACGATTATTCTGTCACACTTGCATCCCTATCACATATTACATGTGAATATGCGAAATCATCTTATTCAGTGAATGCACGTGACCTGTGCCCGGCACTACATGTGCATCTGTGCACCGAGTTCTGCATCCAAACGGGTTTTTAGCACCTCACGATTCAGGCTTTTATGTGTTTATCGCACATGTTCATATCGCGATGACGATGAAAGTACGATTTATCGGTCAGCACTAGTCCACACTGTTCATTAACTATTCACATTCTCTCACACACACACACACACACACACACACACACACACACACACACACACACACACACACACACACACACACACACACACACACACACACACACACACACACAAAGAGGATTATTCCAATTTACTAAGCCAGGCTCTTCTGAGCTCCTAGACCTAGTACCAGATAGGCAATAGCAGCAATACCCAATCTGGAGAAGAAAAAATACCCATTATATTACATGGTGTTGCGATATGTTGTATGTGGTAAAATTAACTACTTAACATTCAAAAAGGTAAAATAATTGAGAATGACTAGCTTATTACAATATGGGAAATACTCAGTTGTTAAGTTTAAAGTGAAAGCTAACCAGATGCATAGCGTGAGAAATGGAAGCAGTTTTATGGAACAGTTTCAACTTTGACAATGTGTCTTCCTGTGACAGGCTTTTATTCCTCTTTTGTGGCACTGTTGTTGACAAGCCAGCAAGGAAAAGCTGTGGCTGTTCCACAGATCTGTTGAGTAAGGAGAAGTATCCCGTCTGTCACAACTCTGTAATCTGACTCATAATGCGCAACACAATGAATGGCCAGCTTGCTTCTAACCCTGACCCCAAACAGTGCTGAGGTAGAGGAGAAGGCACATGACATCACCCCACTATTTTCCTGCTCGTCAAAGCGGTCACTGATGACTGTTGTTGAGGAAGGAGTGAAACCACCACATCAAGATCCCATAATTTATGACGCATTTCCAAGAGAAACCAGACATTTGAAGGTGACTAAATGTGGGCGGGATTTGGGGAGAGGTGTGTATTGACTTGTTATAGCATGAGTACTTAGAGGAACCCCCAATGGTGATATGAATAACACTTGTTGTTGAAATGTTATACAAGCCCACAGACTTGGATGTCACAATTGCAGAACGTATCCGTTTCAGAGGAAATGAGCTGGCAAGGAAAAGAGTCCATTTCCTTTTAATGCTTTCTTCAAGGGGGGGGACCGATGTCTGACGGGGGACCGCAGGCTGGCTGGCAGACTGAGAGCCATCCTAATGCTGTGACTTCTCACATCTATTAGGGCCAAAATAATTCACTCTTTAAACTCCTTAATGACACAAATGGGCACAATCCTTGAAAAAGTTGACAAAATAAAGGGACATATGTAATCATAGGGAGACATGTATCCATGGAGGCATATTTACATTTAGGGCATTTAGCAGACGCTTTTTGTCCAAAGCGACTTACAATAAGTACATTTGTTAGAAGAAAGTGCAACAGTAAATCGCTATCAGTAGAAGTGTGGAAATACTAAGCGCAGAATATCAAAGTAAGAGCCAGGACATACAAACATAGAATAATTGCAAAAGTTGTTTGTTTTTGTTTTTCTATTAGTGGAAGGGGGAGGGTAGTAGAGGAAGGATGCTAAGCGGGGTCCAGGTGAACTCTGATATATGTATGTGCGCACGCGCACGCGCACACGCACACACACACGATAAACAAATACACAAGAATGCTAGGTTATTTGTAATGCTAATGATAGCTTCCCTGGGAGCCTCCCTACACCCAAGACCAGTTGATTCATTGCCCTCTGTAAAACTCCACTGAATCATTGGAATGATTCACTGAAAACTCACTTTCGTTTACATCTTCAAATTCCTCAATTTATCATGTAATCAATTTGTCATGCTCATTTATATATGTAATACCAAATTATTAGGAACTCATCATTTTGTCATATGCAAGAGAGTCAACAGAGGAGATGAGCAATGTCCTGTCAACCTCCTGGCAAAAGGACAGAAGACAGGGCCTATCTACCCCTCCCATGGTGGAAAAATGACATCACAAAAGACGGTGGGATGGGAGACGTCTGCTACTGGCCGAGCTCCCACTGACATAATAAACACTACACATCATCCTCCACAAGTATGACTGATGACCAGCTCCTCCCTTCCTATGGAGGCAAGCCTTTCCAGCTTGTGCACAAAGACCCAGTTCAGCTGAATGTCCTAAATGGCAGCCGAGCTCCTGGCCACGGCAGCTCGGACCAGCTGAATGGTGCTCATTGTGTCCCCAAAGTCACTGGGGGACAGCAGAACCAAGTTGTTTTTGAAGGGAGCGTTTGACAGGCCTGTGTTCTTCTCCAAGCAACGCAACAACAGGCATTTCCGCTTGGGTCTGCTATGATCGCCGCAAACTTAAATTCCTCAAATGAATCAAACAAGTCGATCGTCAATCGGGCTCGGACAACATTTGCAATGCGAGTTACGCCCCAACAGAAGTCGTTTAAGGCCCACGAAATGGACATCAGAAAGAACATTTAGTTCAGCCTTTACTCTGCAGGCAAACGTTAAGCTGAGGTTAGTTAGGCAGTGCCTTGAGTCGGTGAAATTGGTTCATTTAACAAAAAAGGATGCAGCCCAGGTGTCGCCATCAGGGGGGGAAGGGCTAACAGGGAGGCGACAGTGAGGAAGACAGTAAAGGGAAGTGGCCAACAGCTGTTTTGGGGGGGGGGGGGGGAGAGGGGGAGGGGGGTGGGCTTTTGCTTTGAAAGGTTTGACACATGTGTAAACAGAAAACAAACTGACACAATAAGCCCCACCCTCGTGTGCCTGCAGGAAAACAACACCCAGAAACAAACTAACCTGTTTACAGTGTTTCATACATGTGATTTGAAGAAGTCGTACACAGCAGGAATCCCCCAAGCCATTTAGGGGGGAAAAGGCTGGAAAGTCAAGAGGTGCAAATTACAGGTGCATGCAGCTCTCTGGTCTTTTAATCACCGGTTTCCTGTGAGTGTGTGAGTACATGCAGTACGACACTTGGGGAAACCAGGCCTGTGCCAGCCATTAAAAACGGATCCCCATCTCTCTCGGTGCATGGCATGGAGGATGGCCGCAGGGGCTCGTCGTTATGTCGCCCTTCCAGCAAGAAACCTGGAGAACATGCGAGTCACGGCGGTTGAGCAACACGGTGTGTCGGTTCAGTGGGAAACACTGATCGGCACTTATCTGTTACCGTCACTCCATGCTTTTTTTTTTGTTTCGGGAGGAAAAAGTCGGCATAAAGCCACTATACAGAAAAACCAAAAAAAGGAGTATCACAGTAGTGAACCGTACCTCTAGTGACCCGAAACTGGCGTACATTGTTGACCAATGTGTGGCCAAACGGGTAACAGACCGATAACGTAAACGGGACTGGGATTAGGGTTAGGTTTAATATGAAATATAATGTGAGTTTAATATGAAAGCGTCACGTTAACAGACTGAAAACATCTCCCAGACAGCTGGATAGGAGACACGCCGGGCGGCCGCCTTTTGACATTCACCTCAATTAGCGGACCGACTTGACCCAGAAACGTGACACAAACTACAGACCTTTAACTAGAGCTGAAACGGCGGCGTGAGACCAGTACATAAAACCGGAGGCTAAGGTTAAGGTCCTTTCTTTGCCCCCATCCTCTTCTGTCATGTACCGTTAGCTTGTTTCCACCCAGCCCGCTACCACATCCAGTGCTAGCTTACAATAAGCCGGACGGCACCGCGTCCTCTTAAAGACTACGAGTCTGCTCTCACTCCTATGAAGGACTTATAGGAATAATACGAACACGTAAAGGTAGACATTGTGTGCAACTTCCTTAACGTGTTCACGTAGCTGGACAAACAAAACGCATAGCTAGCTTACGATCTGCTGTAGCATCCCCCCCACCCAACCGTCACCCATCTTTACCTTCAGATAGCTCCAGATCCAACTCCGCCAAATGGTCTCGGACCTCCTTCGGTACGCCAGACAAATCCATGCCGCGGTCCGCCATGGTTTATAACATAAAAAACAACAAGTCCTCTAATAAAACTTCAGCCTTTCTACTGTGAAAAACACCGCTCTAGACACAACGCGAGCCCGGAATGAGAGACACGGTCCATTTGCGCGACTAGCCCCTCCGCCATAATGGCAAAACTCCCCGATGGCAAAGGACGGTCACGTGACGCCGTACCTTGCCTGTACATTGCTGCCTCGCGACGCCGGCGGAGCGACGACGCATGCGCGCCCTCTGGCGGCAAGAAGACAACATCACAGCCTTTCGTCTGTATCGATTCGTCTGGAATCATACCAATATCGTACGCAACCCAAAAAAAGAAAAAAAAGAAACGATAAATCGGTAATTGAGCGCTTTCACTTTAATTCCCCACAGGCGCTCTCGTCTCGCGCCTCTCGCTCACAGCCAATCACCCGCGCGCCTTCTCATTAGGCCGTTAATTGAGCTCACCTGAGTCTCCGCGCTACTTGCACAAAGGCGCCGCCGCGGGGTTTGTTGTGCTTTTTTTTGTTGGACGCAACGATCCGGACACACGTGGCCACCAACGGGGGAGCGGCCACGAGGAAACCCGCAGTGAGTACTAGGCCTACTCTTTCAGATTGAAGACTTGACGAGACGACTGACTGGGCGCGTTGCAGTTTGGTTGAGTTGGTTGGTTTTGGCTTGAAGGTAGATGGTGGGCATGCTAGAGTTTGGAGATGTGTTGCTGTACTCCCTGATTTACACACGCTGGCACGCACTACTCAAAACACTCCCATTTCTTGTCTACTCTTATCTGTTTCAACGTTCAATACATTTTAAGCTGCTGTTGACTGCAGCTCGGTTTGTTATTTTACCTTTTTTATTTTACTTTTTTATTTTTATGTGCAATGTCACACGCACGCTGCTGTTGACTGCAGCTCTGTTTGTTATTTTACCTTTTTTATTTTACTTTTTTATTTTGATGTGCAATGTCACAAGCACTACACAAAACACTGTCCCATTTCTTGTCTACTCTTTCCTTTATTTCAACTTTCAATACATTTTTAAGCTGCTGTTGACTGCGGCTCGGTTTGTTATTTTACCTTTTTTATTTTTATTATGTGCAATGTCATTTTAATTCTGTGCAATGTGGTTTCATGTATTTGCTTTGCCTTTAGCGGTCCTTTTGTTCAGGCCAGTGTAAACTCAGTTTGGTTTGTGGGAAGGCATTTTGTTAAAATGGTCTGCTCCGACGCAACTGTGTTGTGAGCTTTACAGCCGTAGTTTGGTAGATGGTGATGGAATTAGCTTTGGCAACCCTAAACATCTTCACTGGCAAAGTCAGCTGCTTTAGTACAACCAATTTGACGAATTTTATATTTCAACATCATTTACGGATTTCCAAGGGCGTCAGTTTGGTTTTAGAAGTGGTGGGGATCAGGGCGATTGTCAACGGGGGGGCTATCGCATGATTTAGACTTGACGGTTTTGGTTCAGTATACGGGGATTTTTTTTGGTCGCTCTACGCCTATGCGAATTTCATCAAGGGTCCACTTGGGAGATTTGTACGGACATCATGCTACCCTCCATATTGGTGAGTTAAGGAATTTAAGATTTCTAAATGCTTGCTTTTAAACAGTGGGTCATGTACTAAAAGGTTTTTTTGTTCAGGGGCAGTTTTAATTCCAAGAAGTGCTCTAATCCAGAATCCAGTTCGTCAAATCCAGGACTGGCGCTGGGAGCTATAGCTGGAAGGAGCCCAGGAGCGGTCAAGTCCAACAGAGGTGGGGGTGAGACACTGAAATGCCAATCTTTGAATTAAGCAGCAGCAACTCCCGTACACGTCAACAAAAACTTTGCATTCATCAGATGTTTAATAATTATGTATACATACTAAACAGGGAGAAAAAGAAATGTCCTGTGTGCAAATAGAGCAAGTGTTGATTTTCAGAAGTGACTGAGGCGACGCGGGTGGCGGTCTTCTGGAGGTACTTGTGGTGACAGTGATCAGCCCCTCATCTATTCAGAGAAGGTAAATAAACTGCCCAACCTCTACTTGCTTCTTAACCCTCTGGGGTCAAACGGCAGGATTATGATACATTTGTCATTTATTTACATTAATGGCTAAACAAGTGGGGGGTTTTTTGTATAACCTTGTAATCCACACTTCCCAATGTGTCCACTGCCAAATAATGTATTTTTTAATTACATGAATTAGATGAAACCTAAAACTTTTCACACTAGAATTGGAGTGCTGTTGTACCTGCTCACCCATTCAGAGACTATTCACATATTTATGATGACACTTTCAGTTTTGATCTTTCTGCGAGGCGTGGTGGAAATGCCCACAGACGTGCATTCAAAATCACTGAGTCGCTTGGTGACTAAATGGTGATGTTCTCTAAACCCCAGGACAGCAGCCAGGAGCAGTGGATGGACCAAAGTCCTGCAGTATAGCGGCTTCAAGACCACAATGTGGACCAGGTAAGATGCTGAACTTAGAATTTGAATTAGTTCTGATTAGCATGAATTCAACATGCTTAATTTTGGTTGGCAAGGTACTTTGACACCAGTGACTCATCTAAAACAACCCATCTTCTCTGGATCAATAGTTTCTTTATTTTCTTTCAGGTGTAGATGGAGGAAGAGATGGGTGTGCAGCAGACGAGTGGCCATGGTGCAGAGAACCAGGTGAGCTGTGGTAAATATTTACTTTGCTTTATTAAATGGACCAAATGTATTTTTTATTTGGTTGCTGTAATGATTTAATGCTTTGATTGTTCTCGGCCTCACCTGTAAGTCTATATAAAATCATTTGCTAAATTACCAAATGTAATGGCCTATGTTAAACCCCAAATGGTGCTGTTACTGCATTTACTTCACACATTTGGTTTTTCAAAATGTCTTCTAAATGCTCCAGCACAATGTGAAACTGACTTTACTTTTGGCAATTTACTACAGAGTGATGACTGACCAGGATTGAGCTACACCAGTGTCCTATACCGCCGTCCACCCTGAAGACACCTGGCTACACCTACACTCCCATCCACACCAAACATAACCACACAGAGTGCTACAACTCTGCCTACTACACACCATACTGATAACATGAACCATAGTATGTCACATTACATCATGTTTTGGGGGAGTATTTTTTCGAACCCCAATGTTTTGCTTTGTCCATTTTATTTCTGTATACCATGTCTGTTACTGCTATTGTACTTCTAACACACTTAATTGGGAACCCTCGTTTTAAGGGGAACGACTAAAGGGACACGGTTGGAAACAAACCCTCTAAACTTAACCATCTAAACTCATGCCTAAACCCTCTAAACTTAACCCTCTAAACTTAACCATCTAACCTAAAAACCTCTAAAATACTGACCCTAAACATCTCTAAAATGCCAAAACTCTCAAACCTAATACCTCAACTTAAAAATCTTTAACATGGTACCTAATCTAACAACTAATACCTAAACTTAATCATAACTCACCGTATACCTAAACACCGCTAAACTTTAGCATTTCAAAACTTAACTTCAAAATGATAGCTAAACCAAACGTGTTCCTTGGTCTCTCCCCTCTTTTTCTTTAAAGGTTTCTCTTTTTCCCCATTGGGGTTTGAGTTTTAATCCTCGAGGGCTTGAAGCGCTTCACATGATATTGAACACTTGTATGATAAATAAACATGCTTTATTTTTACACTTGTTGGATTTTATTATGTGGAATTGGGCTCAGTCGACTGTCTGCCTTAAGACTGTAATAACGATAAGGCTGCATTCCTGGCTAAATGGCAGCACGTATTCTCGACGCATGAGGATTATGGATGTACCAACATAGTCAGACACCAGATCCCCATGGGAGATGCACCACCTATTTGTGCGCGATATTGTCCAGTACCACCTGCACTCTATCAACAGCTCCGATAGTACTGGTACAGAAGAAGACGGGAGCTTGGAGGTTCTGCATGGACTATCGGAACTATCACAGTGACTATCACAGTGTGACCAAGAAGGATGCTTTCCCCTTGCCACGAGTAGAAGACTCCCTCACCAGCTTGACACAGTCTGCCTGGTACTCCACTTTGGACCTTGCCAGTGGGTATTGGCAGGTCCAGATGGAGGAAGCCGATCGGGAGAAAACTGCCTTCACCACCCCCTTTGGGCTTTTCGAGTGGGACCGGATGCCATTCGGTCTCTGCAACGCCCCGGCGACGTTCCAGAGGCTGATGCAGCGTTGTCTGGGTGGTCAGCTGGTCGACTCTACCCTGGTCTACCTGGACGATGTCATCGTCTTCTCCGAGGACTTCTCTTCCCATCTGCACCATCTGGAGCAAGTGTTTCAGGCCATGGAGAAGTATGGCTTGAAGTTACGGCCAGACAAATGCCAGCTGTTCCGGAAGGAGGTGAAGTTTCTGGGCCACTGTGTCAGCCAAAAAAGAGTCTCCCCTGACCCAGAGAAAGTATCAGTGGTACGAGACTGGGAACCTCCAAAGACAGTCCAACAGGTGAGGTCTTTTCTGGGCTTTGCAGGATATTATAGGCGTTTCGTCAAGGATTTCTCCAAGATTGCCAAACCCCTGAATGCACTCCTGGTAGGCACCAGTCGCTCTCGTAGCCGGGGATCCCCCTCTGTGCCTTGGAGCCCAGAGTGTGAGGCTGTCTTTCAAAGGCTGAAACAAGAACTACGTCAGGCCCCCATCCTTGCATATGCAGACTTTTCCCAACCATTTGTCCTCTACACGGATGCGAGCAACTCTGGGTTGGGGGCGGTGCTAGCCCAGCAACAACAAGGAGTAGAGCGGGTGATCGCATATGCTAGCCGGAGCCTCCACCCCGCAGAGCGAAATGACGCCAACTGTAGCTTGTTCAAACTGGAGCTACTCGCGATTAAGTGGGCCTTGAGTGAAAAGTTTAAAGATTATTTGTGGGGCGCTAAGGTAGTGGTAGTTACTGATAACAATCCCCTCGTCCATTTGCAGACCGCCAAGCTGGGGGCGGTAGAACAGTGTTGGGTGGCACAACTTGCCAACTATGACTACCAGATAAGATACAGACCAGGTAGGGAAAACACTAATGCTGACGTGCTCTCTAGGCTCCCTATTGCAGGCAAACCTGGCCCCCAGCACTTCTGCTGAGCCTGAGGATGGACTACTGGTAGGAGTGGTGGAGGCACCAGGAGCAAGCCAGGAGGCGGCCCCTACCAGCTGGGGCTGGGACCCAAACCGATGGCACGAGCTACAGGGGAATGATGACGACGTGGTGGCAGTCCGGACTTACCTGAGCCAAGGTGCTTTACCCGCAGCAACAGAGAGGAAGGCCCAGACACCAACGGTGAAACAGCTACTGAGCCATTGGGGTAGGCTTTGCCTTCGAGAAGGGGTGGTGTGTCCGTCCATGATTCTGTGACCTATGAAACTGTGTTTCAGGTAGTGGTGCCACAGGCCCAGATCCAGCCCCTTTTACAAGCCTACCACTCCCAGATGGGCCACCAAGGCCAGGAAAGAACCCTGTCGTTGTTAAGAAGGAACTTCTACTGGCCGAGGATGGAGGCCGCTGTAGGTGCGGTCGTCCAGGGCTGTCCACGATGCCTGCTCTTTAAGACCCGGCAAGATGCCAAAGCTCCATTGGTCCCCATGCTGCCCAGAGCCCTCCTTCACATCGTTGCTATGGACTTCCTTACACTGAGCCGACCAACCGATCGTTACTAGAACATCCTGGTGGTGACGGACTTGTTCACCAAGTGTGCGTGGGCCATCCCCACCACCGACCAGACCGCCACCACCACTGCCAGGGCTCTTTGGGGCACAGTGATTCAACCCTTTGGATGTCCTGAAACCCTCTACTCTGACCAGGGCCCCAATCTTGAGTCGAGGGTTATCCGAGAGCTCTGCCAGCTTTACGGGGCCCAGAAGACCCACACCGTATCACCCCCAGGGCAACGGAGGGTGCGAGAGGTTCAACCAAACCCTACTGAGTCTGCTCGGAACCCTGGAAGCTGAACAACAGAGCAGGTGGGTGAACCATCTCCCCTCTCTTATACAAGCTTATAATAACAGTGTACACAGCACTACATGTTATGCTCCGGCCTACCTGATGTTCGGGAGGCATGTGCGCCTACCCGTTGATCTGCTCCTAGGGACAGCTCCAACCGACGGAGCCCAGACTACCACAGAGTGGGTAGGCCCGCACCATCAACGACTACACTACGCCTACCAGCGAGTCACCAAACATCTTAGCGCTGCCGCGGCCAAGAACAAGTGCCTGTACGACCGGACCGCCCAAGACGCCCCCCCTGCTGCCTGGCGAGCGGGTGCTGGTCCGTGACAGCCGACGACAGGGAAAAGGCAAGCTCAGTGATCGGTGGGAGGCTGTGCCTCATGTGGTGGTACGCCACCATCTCCCTGACCTACCTGTCTATACAATACGCCCTGAAGGGAGGCAGGGCCCTGACCGAGTTTTACATCGCAACCTACTCCACCCCTGCCCCAATTACACAATACCGCAGGACGAGACCCAAGTAAGCCCCAATACCACCGCTGATGGGTTGGGCAGTGTTACCTGAAGGCCCGGGACCAGTGGCAGGAAAACCAGGACCCCCTACCACAGCCCAGACGCTCCGGACGCAACACCCAGGGCCAACCCCCTGTCAGGTATGGCAACTGGGTCCCTTCACCCAGGTCCTAAGGGACTAGGACGTCACGGGGTGACTACATTCAGTGGGGGAGGAACTAATATGTCAGCATTGTTTCCCATAGGGAATGTGTTTGGTGTGACAATCCAAACTGGCTGCCCCCGTTGCTCAATATGTAAACACGCTGTCATAATTGAATCAGTGATGAAACTCGTTTCAGGTGTTCGGGTGGAGGGAACTAACCCAGCGATTGGTGGCCACAATGTGGGAGTAACTTTATATGCCGTAGGCATCCGGCAGTGGCGAGGGCGGACTGGGGAGAGAAGACGGCACTTACTCCAACTAACGGCAACGAGCATACGAACAAGCACGATGCCGACAAGGACCCGAACGACAGTGGCATTCTGCCTGACCAGGATTTCGTGAGCCATCTCACTAACTCGTTGTGGGGATCCTAGCGTGTCCAGCCGGAGGCTCAAAGAGCGACGCACGACCAAGCTAAGCGTCCTCTCTGCATAGTTGGCCCATTCTGTGTCAGCACTGTTATTGTCTGCCCCAGCCCACCGACCGTAGAGATCTGCCTTGGAAACTGTTCTTACGCTTGAGCACGGTGTGTTTACATTTTGGACTTTTGTTTGAAGTGCCTACCAAGAAGGATGTTTGAACTGTGTGAATTATACACGAGTGTCACCTATTTGTAGTGTTGTTTGACCTGCACCTATTACTGTTTCCAAGTAGCCCCCTCACCATCATCTGGACCCTCTGCTGGAAGGACCCCGTAACCTATGCTATCAGCCCCCCCCCCCCCCCCCCCTTGCTGGAGGAACCGTGTAGATGCCGCCCCGACACCGACTAGCCTCCCACTACCCAGCCCCCCCCCCCCCCCCCCCCTTGCTGGAGGAACCGTGTAGCTACCACCCCGACACCGACTAGCCTTCCATTGCTAAGGCCCCTCTCCCTGCTGGGGAAATCCCAGACAAACTCTTAATATTTAAAGAAAGAAAGATTATTATTATATTTTATCTTTGACTCCTGGCATCTTTGTTGTGTGATACAGTTGGCTCCTTGGGGCAGTAATAAATAGTGTGGTGGTTAGCGCCCCCCCGCCTGTGACACATACATACATACACACACACACACACACACACACGTGCCTATCCGGACACACACATCTGTCCCCAGTGAGCTCCAGCAGGGCTCCATTACAGGCGGTATGGATTGAGGTGAGGCTTCCTGCGAAGGTCTGAGCGTTGTGCTTCCTCTCATATCTGAACAGGAGCACATGGAGCGATGCGTGTTTCATATCCCTCCCCAGCTGCTGCTGACATGGTTACTGAGTGCATACTACACTGATCTATTATCCACCCTTAAACATGAATACATACATAAATAAATATCTGTACTGGGCAGCTCCCAGTGGCTGACAGTTATCCTATGGTGACTCTCTGGGGTGACCACTTAAATAATTCATCAGAGAGAGAGAGGGAGGAGGGGAGGGTGGAGACAGGAAACACCTCAGTCATCAGAAACCTCCCCCGACCGCCTTGGTTCCTCCTCCTACACCTCCTGCGACTCCTTCAGGTGCACGTATGTCTACCTGTAGGCTCCTAGAGCAGGATGACCCCTGACCCTGACAGGCTGAATGTCCTCGGTGGACGAGCCCCCGTTATCCTAACACCCCGCTGTCCCTTTCCAAGGAGCTCTAGGAGATCAGATCAATCAATCAATGAAGAGTGTGACCAGCCCAAGACACCACAGCACATCAAAACCACATACAACACACACAACATAATAATAATCCCTATACGTAGGGAAATATACGTTGTTGATGGCAATTTAGGCACGGCATAGCAGTCTTCTGCTGATCTGGCGGCGGGATTCAAGATTTGTTTGACCTCGTCGGTGATAGGGTTTGACACTGCACGGCGTCTCCTGTGTCCTGCTCTCCTCTCCTCTCGTTGTCTCCACTCCTCTCCTTCAGAGAATAGAAACTACTTTCGTTTGTTTTATTTTTGCATGCAAAAGGTACAAATTCATATTTGCTTCGTGTGCATAGGTCTGCCACCCAAAAAAGGGGTAGGAAAACGGCACATCACAGACAGGACACATTAAAACACAATTACATAAAAGCACAATAGACTACATTACAGTAAAAGGAGCACCAGGTACTCGATGGCGAGGACTAAATGAAGGTTAAATAAATAGATATAAAAAGCTGTGTGCTGGGGTAGCATGCTGGCTTTAAAAAAGTGGCTGTCCCCACTGATTAAGATATTTTATAGCAACGGAGACAAATGATTTTTCCTTGTATCCATCTCCCCTTCTTTCCTTGTCTCCACACCTATGCAATTACAATCCAGTGACATTTCCACAAAAGAAGCAGACTATAGGGCCTCTAGGCCTACAGAGTGAACAACTAAACACTAAGCATAGTAGCCTACACTGCACTCCAAAAACACATCTGAGCAATTTGATTGTGTCTTTTAGCCTGATTATTATGCAGCCTTCATAACCCTTCTTAATAACCCATGGTCCATTTGGATTTTAACATTCCTTTTCTATAATAAACTGCACTTTACAATGCAATAACATTTGCAGAATAAATAAAAGTAGTTAAAAAAACAATTAAGATGTTGTGTCTTTAATTAAAACCGCAGGACTGTAAGTGTTCACTTGGACATGCATGGAAAAGTAAGTAAATATATTCATATGCCTAGTACAAGTACAATACAAGGACAATTTCTGAAATCAGTCAAAAATGGGAGTGTGAATAATCCATTAAAACACCCTGGGCAACATTCACATTGTTGCGTTCTCAGTAAATTGTTCTTTTCAAAAGAATTATAGTTTTTGTTAATATGTCAAGAACGCTTTTCACAATTTCCATTTGACCAATTAAAAAAAAACATAACTTATAATAGCTGACTTAAACAATGACAGTCAAAAGGCATAGCAGAAAAAGAAATCTCAGATGATATAAACTATTGGGATAAAATAAGTCTTGATAGACAGGACTAACAATATTACTGAGTTGAGAAAACAAAATGCTTGTGTTAAACAAATTAAGGTTCTATATTCATTAGTACAATGAGATAGAGTTCAAGAGATACAACGGCAAGATGTATAGTGCTTAACATAGCACACAACGAAAGACATACAAGATGGAAAATAAAAGTGCCAATGACAATCACTAAAGCTAAATATAGTTTGCATTTTCATTTCAGATTAACCATCGTCTGCGAAGAACTGCCAGCAAAATATAGTGCTAGTGCAATTCTCAATCTTGTATGAAGAGGAAAATCAAGAAAATCAACTTGAACAGAAAAAAAAACACAAGAAATTTGCATATTTTTAGTGCATAAAGACATGCCCTTATGTTCATGAACAGAAATCCTACTTTTGCAATGTTTTACATTGCAAATACATCAATGATATCAGACAGTAATGGGTGAGGCAGAGAAACTAAACAAATTACAAAACATAAAATTCCTTGTTTGGGTGGTTTTATCGACATGGTAGTCAGACAGCTGGGCTGCATCCCATAGAAATGTCTTTGCAAGAATGTCTTTTCCCACTAGGACAGACATCTATTTTATCATGTCATTCAGGGGTAATTGAAATCTCATTAACCCCTCACTTAAAAAAAGTGTATTCTGTATCCGACTGCAATGGATTTTCATTCAGAATAGAAAACTCATTCATAAGGCTCCGTTATTCATGCAAGAAAATATATTTTTCAGTGCGGAAGTCAGAGGCACCGGTGTGATTGTTAAGGCAAAATTATTAATCTCCGAGTGTGAGTGCAACAGCAGTGATAAAGATTGTGAGCTCTGAACCCTAAAAATAACAGTCAGGGTAATCTTTCCTGTGGTTGGAACAAGACAGGAGTGGGGGCTCTCTACACATATGATCTCTATCATCTCTAGTCACTATGGCTTGGTTAACATTTGGTTGGTTCGCTGAGAGATTATGGGCTGCTCAGCAAGCAGCTAGGATGGAACACCATCCACTGAAGAACTAAAACTACAACTACAAGAGTAAGGTCAGAGGTCACACAGAAACATCAATTCATACAGTCTCACAAATATAGAAATGGCATACATTTAAAAAACAATAAATACCATTAATTGCCTGGTAGAGAGAGAGGGAGAGAGAGTGTGAGTGACATAACAGTTGAATTCCCTTCAGGCTTGACAAAAAAACACAGTAAAAGATACTGATTATTGCAAAAAACTGCAGAAACTGATTATAAAAAACACTACATTACCTTGGTTGATTTTATTTTTGGTTCTATGGCCCAACTGGAGAGGATATGAGAGTTAACTTTAGAAGATAGCTGCACATGTGGAGAACGTTAACACAAGCTAGTAGAAAAAGTCACATGCCAACCTAGCTATTAGTGTATCAGACCTTTATCAAGCAAACTGCTAGCTTCTGATATACATACATATATACACAGAGCCACTCACACAGTTTATACATCTTATAAAGGGGTTTACATGAGGTAAGTTTTGGGGGTTGCATGTTGATATGATCTTGACACAATAGGTTAAGGGCCATATTGGACACTTTGTGTATCCGGCTATTGCATCTTTGATGGTTGAGTGCATTATGATAAAAACACTGATTTAGACCAAGGACCCCTTGCTGCAGCTGTAAGTGTAAAAACCCTGTGTGCTGTGTTTGGTTACTCGCTCAAACATAGAACGTTAAAACATTTGCGGTGTTGCCTGTGTGTTACAGAACATGCGAGGATGTGTAGTACATCCACGTGGAGAGTGTTAATACGGCAGTAAACTTGAAGTTAGTGATGCAGTCCTAGTGAAGTCCAGTGAAGTGTTGTATTGACTGAGGATGGGAGGAGGCGAGGAGGGAGACAGAGATGACAGGGGAGGAGAGTGGGATTTAAAGGGGGGAGAGCAAGGTTGGAGTCCAGCCCCTGTAGTTTATGGCAGAGTGAACAGGAGGCTCTCTCAATTGTCTCAGTCTATTCCCAGAAGGCTTGCTGCTAAGCTCCAGGCTTCAGCAACATGGCTCCACTGGCGGTTATAAAAGAAAGGAGAGGAGCAAAGGAAACAGGCAGCAGTTCAGGTGTTTGGACTCTTTGGGGTCGGCCAGGTTTCTTTTTCCTTGCTCCTCCTCTGGTGCCCCCTTTGGTGAGTGTGAGCCATGCCTGGGTCGCAGTGACCTGGCTCATCATCTGGCACTAGACTGGGATTGTACAGCCATGATGACGTGGGAGGCTCCGCTTTCAGCCCTCTGGTGGTGGTGGTGGTGGTGATGGTGGTGACGCTGCTGGCCCATGCCCGCCAGCACAGACATGGCCATGGCCTCGGCTGCTGCCCGCGAGCTCAAGCCATTGGGCCCCGCTGAGGGGCTGGGGGCCAGGGAGCTGTGCTGGATCACTGGGGCCGGGGAGCCAGTAGGCTCAGAAGACTCCTTCATGCTCCCCTCTGCTGCCACAGAGGGAAATGTGCGTAAACAGTCAGTCAGTCTCTAACGTTAATTAATTTCTGCACAACTAAAGAAACACATATGAAAACAAGTGGCTATTTTGAACCGGGTATGACAACAGGTATGAACAGAGAGCAACCACAAGCACATGTATCTAAAGTAGGGTAGCTGTAGGAGGAAGGGACTAGGAGAGAAAGCTCACCTAGGTAAGCAGTCTTCTTCTGCATGTTGGTGACAGGACAGTCCTTATGAGCCAGCAGCAGCTGCTTCAGATGAGCCACCTCGTTTCGCAACAGGGACACCTCATTCTGACAAGGACAGCAAACCCAACACATCAAGTATCACATAGAAATGCAAGGTGGGATTGCTTGAGCAACCCAGCTAAACACCCTGTGAGCACTGTGCTCCCAAGTAGGACTGAACGATTAATCGAATTTAAACTGACATCGCAATGTGATAAAACGAGATTTTCAAATCGCAAAAGCTGCAATAAAAAAAATGTAAGTGTTTTACACAATCTAACCAATCAGAGGGTCGAAACACATGGCCACGTGGGGTTCATGTCGCTACCATATGTGACATGACATGCGAATGAGAGCAGTAGATGAAAACAACTTGCCACGCTACACTTTGATTTGTTGATATTATCTTGTGAAAATGGCCTCGGCAGAACCAAACACTGAAGAAGTGACTTTAGTGTCAAAGAGGATCAGCATGTCGGTTGTCCGGACCCATTTTGAATTAAGGAAAGAAGATGCTGCACACAGTCAGGTATTGTGCAGAACGTGCCTTGCTACTACCTTCACTACAACATGGGGCAACACTACATGCATTGTCGTTCGCCAACGTTCAGCAGCTAGCCAGGTGGGCGGAGTTCCCACACGTTCAACAAGTTTTACAATAATGACCACCCATCAGGAACGTCCCGACATCAAAACTGAAAGTTAAATAAATATAGCAGGATAGCACTGCTGTGGTGTATGTATTAAAAAAAATAGCAGCTTATACAGTTTGAACATGTTTTTTTTTCAGTTAGAAATGTTGGATATAAAACAGATATTCACGCTCTTAATTAGCGATGTAATGCGGTGAACTAAAGACGCGATCACCGGTATGAGTCCCAGTGTGGCTAGTGTCTACCTGCCCAGGAGACAGGGTACAGCATGCCATCCCGCACATATTTTAGCCAGGTTGCCACACCAGGGCTATATAAACAACCGAGTCTCACGTCAAAACCTGTAATAACTACGTTGGTCCACAGCACAAAATGTAGTAGTTTTACAATAACGGCTTTAAAAATTGTGACATGTCTACATTTTTTTGGCCTATTCTTTTCTATTGGCCTGCGTCCACGTCACGCGACCGTCAAGCTTCGGTCTGACAAAGCAAAACAAAATGGCTGATATTCCTTTTATTCTCAGAGGAAAATGCAATATTTTAAGATAGTTTCGGCATTAAAATGTGTTTTGATAACATTTATAGTGGGAAATGTGCCGCCGATTTTGTTGACTTGACCCGGTATCACGCTTTTTCCTGCTCATTGTCACTAAAATTGAATCGTGTCTCGGAGCACGATTCAATAGATTAATTTTCGTGGGTTGTCCATTGTGTGCACTTCATTTTTTTGTCCACTTGGTGGCAGTGTAGGCAGATTATTCGGTCAGTTCCTGTTGGGCTAGAGCCACCAGATTGATCATCTAATATGTATAAGATGATCAATCTGGTGGCTCTAGCCAAACCAGAAATGATTCTAATGGGTCGTTCAGAGGTCATCAGAAGACAAAAATGGGGGGAATGACTTGGAAATAAGATGGAGACCTAGGGTCTCTTTTATATGAAAGAGGGCCTAAAGGACATAATATGAATTTGGTGGCTCTAGCCCAACCAGAAGCGATGGAAATGGGTTGGGAGGTCATCAGAAGAACACCATTAGAGGTAAGAGGTCAAGTACACTTGGGAGGGACCTAGAGACCTGTGGTCTCTTTTAGAGGACATACAAGATTATCAATGTGGTGGCTGTAGCCCAACCGGAAGTGACTCACATAGCACTATCAAATGTTCCATTGAAACGCATTGGAGATAAATGTTGTTGCTATAAATTCATACAAATTCTTAGGATATAGATAGGAACTTGGCCTCTGGAACAGTCAACCAGAGGGTGCGCTCAGTGAAAAATCCCCAAAAGGGGGCCGTGCGGGGGGGCGTTAGCACGCCCCCCACATTGCCGTTGGATCGAAAGTACGCCACGTGGATCGCCCCCCCGGGGTCACAGAGGGCCAATATTCGGTGTGAGGGTCCCTGTCGGGCCCTGTAATAAGGGTGTCAAGTCTCGGGTTGGTGAGACCTTCCCATCTCCAAATCAGCCTTTTGCAACCACATTCTGAGTGAATAGGACTCGTGGGCTACACTTCTGCAAAGCTCTGACAACAAACTGGCCCATACGGGCTAACTTTTTTTCTGTGAGGTTTAAAAGTCATCTCTCACCATCTTGAAAGGTCACGAAAAGGGTTGTGACCTGCAACATGAGTCAATGGGAGTAAAATGACAGGAGGTTTCAAGTTCCCCATTTCTGGTGGGACGGAGATAGAAACTTGTGCTTTTAGGTGTGTAAACACATGTGGGGTGGGGACCAGGTTCTCAAGTTTGGGGTCCAAAAGTCAAAAGGGCCCTGGCCATGCCCCTTACAAGAATAAACCATGAATAGGGGCCTAGAATGACTTGGGAATAAGAGACCTGGGGTGTCTTTTACATGAAAGAGGGCCTAAAGGACATTTAAAAGTATCAATCTGGTGGCTCTAGCCCAACTGGAAGTGATTCGAATGGGTAGTTCAGAGGTCATCAGAAGATTAAAAAACACACCATTAATAGGGGCCTAGAATGCCTTGGGAATAAGATGGAGACATGGGGTGTCTTTTATATGAATCAGGGCATTAAACTAAAAAAAATTACATTTAAATTTGGAGGATCTAGCCCAACAGGAAGTGACCGAATAATCTGCCTACACTGCCACCAAGTGGACAAAAAAGAATGGACAACCCACAAAAATTAATCTATTGAATTGTGGGACACTTTCCAATTTTCGTGACAATGAGCACGAAAAAGCGTGATACCGGGTCGGAGCAAGTCAACAAAATTGGCGGCCGTAACGCTCCACTTCTGAAACGGGAGGGCGCATTTGGCTACGGTGTCATGCCATCTATTCTGTGAGCCATCTCACTTCTTTGTCATCTTTGTTGAGAATTGCACATGCGCAGTGCCGAGCAGGAAGAATTCGTAATAACTAACAAACCAAACATCATATACATTTACTGAATGTGGACCAACGTAGCTATTACACATTTTGATGCGAGACTGGGCTGATATAAAACATGCAGGAGCGTTTTTTCGCTACTACCACAGACAGACAGACAGATGTGGTCAAGCCGTACATCAAAACTCTATCAAAGTCTGACCGTGCATTTCATCAATGAACAATTTGCCCTCAAAGCTCGCTGTCTTCAGACTGCTAACTTCCCGGACGACAACACTGGGGAGAACTTTTCAGCCAGCCTGAGAGAGGGGCTAGCCATCTGGGACTTCCATGAAGAAAACCATGTCTGCCTGTGTGGTTTGTTACGGTTACTGACTGGAAATCAGTAAGATTCATATTTATTTAATATTTATATTCAATATTATTATTTAATATATACATATATTTATTTTTCGATTGTATTAAAAAGTGCGATCCACATGTTTATATATTACATGTTTATTACAACGACTTTGAGTTATCTTAATATTTTGTGGTAGAGCCACAGATTTGTTCTTTTTTATATTGTTTACAAGGTTAATATTCTACTGTGATTAAAGGTTTTTCTTTTTACAATTCAATAGTTAAATAAAGACATGTTATCCATATCAGTTCATGCATCAATTCATCTCATTTCATCATAACACGTACGTAGGCCTGGCCTAAAGGAAAGAGCGCGCACACACACACACACACACACACACACACACACACACACACACACACACACACACACACACACACACACACACACACACACACACACACACACACACACACACACTCACCGACAGTGAGGCGTTGAGGGAGTTCAGCTCCTCTGCTTTCTTCTCCAGGGAGCAGACCCATACTTTGCGCTTCTGCCGGCAGCGCGAGGCCGCTGCCCGGTTCCGCTCCAAGAAGCGCTGCCTCCGCTCGTCAGGGTCGTCCTCGGCCGTGCGTCGCCGCCGCCCACCTGTAGGCTGGGCTGGGGAGACCTGCAGTGAGAGGAGAACAAGGTCAGGGTGAGGCAGACAAGTGACACTCACATGGGGGAGGGGGTGGGCGGGGCTTGAGTCACAACATGCTCTGAATCAGAGTGTGTCACAGAGTACACCCAGTATGAATAAAAGGTATACCCAAGTGTCTCACTCTCACTCTCTCACACACACACACACACACACACACACACACACACACACACACACACACACACACACACACACACACACACACACACACACACACACACACACACACACACACACACACACACACACACACACACACACACACACGATGGGGCTGTATACCTGTGGCTGTGCGGGGGACGGGGCATCTGGGTGCTGCACTAACAGTTGGCTCTGCTCGGCCCTCTGGGGCACCATGGGACTGCAACCAATCCCCATCATGCCTCCCATGCCAAGGCCGGATGGGCTCTGCTGCGACAGCGCAGCCTTCAGACGCTGGAGGAGGAGGCGCAGGAGGAGGAAGTGAAACCGCATGATTCAAGATTTATTTTGATAAACATCAAAATTAACCAAAAATACTAATACATAACGACATAGGCTGGCTGTTAGAGTGTTATAACACTCTTATGTAATTATTATTATTATTATTATTATTACTACACATGCATTATTATCCAACATTCAGTAGAAAATTACGTGGAAAAGGCAGCTGGCCTTGTTCATCATATGATGAATGAAATGAAACAGGAGAACTAAGTGAACACACTGAAAAACACTGCTGACACTTTACGTCGGCTATATTAAGCAAATTATTTCTTAAAATGCTTCCCCTAAGATTTTATTTGTGGGCATGTGCAGTGTTGATTTGCGCGTGCACAGAGAGATTTTACTGTGATCAGTGATTACTGTAGTTCAGTAATCCTCTGGTGCATTCATTCCAACAGAATGGTGTAACAACATAGAGTGTGAGACAATTTTAGCATTAATGTAAGCGCAAATAGAGTTTTTAGTCTGTACTGTGGCTTCTGTTCTACAAAATCAAATATGTAGGCTACTTTCTATTAATAAAACATTTGTGCTACTTTCTCTTTATGCTTTCTACTTTTAGTCTAAAGCCATTCGTGAGCTAATGCCACCTACAGTATTATAATGCATTTTTTATTCTTCTATAGCAGAACATAACTTTGCTATTAGTATTTTTCCACATTATTTCTCCAATGACAATGTAACAATGGAGAGGGTTGCAGTAGGGGGCACCTATGATGTGCTTTTCAATAAAGCAAATAGCATTTGGGATGCACAAAAAGCATGGGGTTTTTTGTATGGCTGATTGCAGTGGCGCTAGTAATCCAGGGACAGCACTGTCACTGCTGGATGCATGTAGGGGAAAGACGGATACGTTAATTTTAATTCTGGCCCCAAGCCATCTGTTCTTTCTACTGCTAACCTTTAGTGAACTCTTGGTTTTCTGATGAAAGTTTGCTCAATTTAGAATATGGTAGCTAAAGATGTAATTTGAAAGGGCCATTGTGTAAGATTTAGACCGTTCTAGCATTAATAGGCAAAATATATCAGCATTGGCCGATGAAAAAGATAATCCTTTTGTTTTCCTTCCATATATCGAGGTAAAAATATATTTTAACATGACGAAAACTGCAATTAAACTTTCACCCATGCTTCCTCATCTTCATCAAGAGAACTGCTCCACAACTTGTAACAATGATAAGGATTAAAAGTGTGGCTACAGTTTGAGGGTTAAATAACCACAAGATGAAAAAAATGTACGAATAAATCCAGAGTCATATGATGATGAAAGCTAGGCCTCAAGAAGGCCAGAGGGTGAACGAGTACACAGATACAGAGGAGGAGGAAGAGAGAGCGAGAGAGGAGGAGGAAGAGAGAGCGGGAGAGAGACCAAAATAGACCGAGCCAGATAGACAGTGTCTGGACTGGAGCGGACCATCTTTGCCTCGGAGTGGATGCTGTAGCCAGAGGGGGAGCTGGAGCCACTGCTGCTGCCTCCCAGGGGAGGACCAGGGATCCCAGGAATGTTGGGCACCATACAAACGGGCCGGGCCAGCTAAGGAGAACAAAACAAAGAGTATGCATAAGCGCTCTCCCGCTTACGCAAATCAGGAACCAGTTGTGAAGCCAAAACGTTTATGTAGAGCATATACAGCTGGGCGATAAATCGATTTTCAATTTATCAATTAATCCGAGTTTATGGTTTAGGACGATGCTTAAAAATGAATTATCGAAAAATCAATTTTCACCTTAACTTGGGTAATTAGTGCGGAAGTGCTCCACTCTCGTGAAAGTTAGGATTGCACTATTAATCCCAATAGGGAAATTCATCTTTGTTTGTTTGCTTTTGTTAATCATTTGTATTGTTAAAATAAAAACCAAATATATTTGAATAATGTAGTTTAACTTTGAAATTTGTTTTTTAATTATCGTAAATCGGGTGTGGTCGGGTGAAAAAATTGGAGATTTTATTTTTAGGCCATACCGCCCAGCCCTAGTACGTACGTGTTAGAAAGTTCACCAGGACTGCATGCTATACATTTAAAATTTTAAGATTACATTGATGACAGAGGGCATCTGTACTGGTCCTGGGAGCACAGGCACTGCATGGCCATTGGGGAGCATCATCATGGGGTAGTGGCTTGTGGGAGAGCTATGTGCAGATGGAGCAGAGATGATGTTATAGTGATGAACTGCAGAAAAGACCGTTGCTTTATTCAATCAAGGAGAGTATGCCCAATAAGGGACCATTTGGTGGTAAGCTCACCCCAGAGTGCGATTAGAGGGTGGTGTCTGGGTGATGACGGAGGTGGGGGAGGGCATGGTTGGCTGAAGGGCGTCGAATCCAAGGTGAAGCGGGAGGGACCCTGGCCGCACGATGGTTGGGGTCGGGGCCGAGCTCCGGGGTGGGGTGTCCTTGTGGAGAGAACGAGTGTCGACAGTTAGCTGCTTGTGGAAGACATTAGGCAGAGTAATAGTTTTACACCTTTATCAGATATTGCAAGAATGTAGTGGGGATATGGTGTAAATTGGGGGTTAAAAGCCTCAATTGAATAATAAATGCACAAACAGAAATTACGTTTTTTTAAATAATTCCATCCTCAGCTACTAGTCCGATGTAGCCGAATTACGACAAAAAACTAAAAACATACATTGGAAACATTTATTTGGGAACATTTTTACATTTTTCAAATTTTAGGAAATTCAGGAACGATGCGTAACCGTCATTAAAATTGTGTCCCAGCAGTTCCGTCACTGCTTCGTTCTCCTACCTTTTTCATGGATGGAGGCTCTCCATATCCTCCATCCGACTCACTGGAGATTGAGTCTGGGCTGCCCGGTGGGGAGGAGTCCACCTCCACGGGATCTTCCTCCTTCACCTTGACGTCTGACGGCGTCTGCAGACTCATGTCCTGAGCGACGGTGTTGCTGGGCGCCGGTAGCTGAGAAGGTAGCAGTATGATAAAGCAGGGAGGTATTAAGATGTCTGCCATCCCTACCCTGGCCTCAGGCCTAGGGAAATCAGGAACTTTGTGCTTTTAGAAAGTGCCACATTGCCTCATTATTTAAAATGTACCATCATCAATGAGGTTTTGAATGTGCAGAAAATAATTGCTTGTGTTTTGTAGTTTCTCTTGAGTCATAACTGGCAAACCACTTATGACAAATCATATTAGAAACGTATCCTTAGGCATAGCATTGCAAGCCCACTGAGATCGTAATCTAAATGTTTGTTCCAAGAGCGTGTTCATTGAGCAGCTAGAAAAAGAGATGTTAAGTTAAAACGATTATTTCCTGCAAGCAAAATTTCTAAAAAT
Organism: Merluccius polli; assembly: GCA_030340625.1. Classification (NCBI taxonomy): domain Eukaryota; kingdom Metazoa; phylum Chordata; class Actinopteri; order Gadiformes; family Merlucciidae; genus Merluccius; species Merluccius polli. Next base: position 232,244 of record JAOPHQ010006263.1, read on the forward strand.
CTTCTCTTGAAGTGCCAGCAGTATCATCTCAAGTCACTTATGAATAGGCACATGACTTCACTGCACTTAAAAAGGCAATGGTTTCCATTTTGTGTGAACACTGAGGAAAAACTAAACTTGTTCTATACAAACAACACACGTGGCACACAGACATGCAGGACTTGGGTACAGCATACTCCACAACCAAACTCAAATATTGCTTCCATATTGGAGCACAATATAATACCATGAAATATTTTATAGTGCTTATTGAATTGAATGAACAATTTGAATTACCACAAAAATTGACAGGATCTGTGCTTTACTGCAAGAGTAGTTTGGTATTCAGTGTCCGGCATATTAAGTGTTAGATGTCTATCAGCACTGAAAAAGTGTCATTGGTGCTTTCTGACATAGAACACAGACAGGTCAAATATCATGGTCTTACAGGGTTCTTGGACCTCTTGTCATCATCCTCCTGTGCTTTGCCGAACTCGTGTTCGAAGGAGCTGGCCAGCTCGTTGAACAGGCCCACCTCCTCGCAGTTCTTAAGGAAGCGGGTGGGTGTAGGTGTCTGGTCTGGTGGAGGAGAGGAGGAGACGGAAGAAAACAACATGAACAAATGACTATTCAAAGAAGCGCCTTCACACTCGGATCACACTCTGCTGTTCTAACGCTGCTAAATATAGAACGCCTCCAGATTCAGCTGGTTTGGAAAACAGTGACACTGTAAAACACAGGCTAATAAAGGATTTGTTGGATTTATTGGAAAAGCTCTATTTGCATGTCTTGTTACATGTTCGTATTCTTTTAATAGGTTTTACTGCCCCGTAGCAGAGCAACAGAGATGTGTAAAATTGAGCCTTTTGTGTTCAACTCCTTACCTGCAATAATGACAGAGTCCGTTCTGGCTGGTCCAAACTTGAGAGTCATCTCGTGCTTGTGTTTGTGTACTGCCAAGTGGTCCTCGTTAGTAAACCTCTGCAGTTAGCATCAAGTAAGAAACACAGACAAGGAGGGGACAATACATGAATTTGTCTTTGTGTGGTTGGCTACATGTTACAGCAAAACTGAAGAGTAAAGGCACCTAAACCCCAAAATATCAAATCTCAGATAATCAGAGCGAGAGAGAGAGGGAGACGTTCTCTCTGAGATGGGTCCTTACACATGTATACCGAACCATTGTGCTTTGGTCCACAAAGAGGAATATCCGTGTTGTATAATAGCCTGGGCCTCAGCCGTTCTGTATTGGTGTCTCCTATAGCCCCAGGACATGGCCTCAAATATCTCTGCCGTATGCTACACCGAGCTAGAAAAAAAAAAACTGGGAAATGGCACTATGCACTAAAATAGTTTCCAGGGAATATGAATAGTCTTTATTTGTACCACAAAGGAAGTGGTTCGACTTGTTAAGCAGTTAATGGACAAAATGGTGGTACAACATTGGCATGGCTGAGGTCCCATATTCGCAAATGAGTTGCCTTAGGAAAATGGGCCGTGGCAGCGATGCCAGGCTGTTCCTCATGGCCTTACAGCCTATTTCTGGCCTTGTGTCGCCGTAGTGAGTTCAGTTAGTTGCGAGAGTGAAGTGGAAAACACAGTCAAGTGTCAGGGGGGGGGGCCTTATTTTTAGCTGCACCGAGCAGCATCACCGATACAACCGCAGGTCTCACTTGTCCCTTACAGCTGGGCCCCGTCGGGGCAAATAGGAAACTATCTCCGGCTAATCTCTCTGTAGCACATACTGCCAGATACCATTACCACTGCCCAAACTGTAAATAAATAAAGGCTGGCGGAGAACAGGGTTCCTAGTGATGTTTTCAACATGCTAGAAGAAAATATCCCTGGCCTGAAGACTTTCTGTGCATTCTGTACTGGCCATAGTTTCCTGGTAGACCGCTGAGGGCTTGGAACCCAGAGAAAAGAGGGCCCGGTGTCCAGGGGCCTCATTTATAAACCTCTGCGTGAAACCCTCCGTAGAACATTGCGTACGCCCAAACCTCAGAATGTGCGTACGCACAAAAACATTCCGATTTATAAAACCTTGCTGCGCACACCTGTACGCACTCTTCTCGTTATAAATACCAACGTGCGTCTAATTTGGCGTGCGTGCACGAGCGCTCTGCTCCTCCCAAGTCCATCCCTTAATAGTCCTTAAAAGGTCAATGCTAATTAATCACTTAATATTTATAAGTAGGAAGGAGCCTTTTCTGACCAATCATTAGACGGAAAAATGGATGCACCTTTTAAAAAGAAAGCGCGTTTTTCGGATTCGGAGATCGAAGTGCTTCTAAATGAAGTAGACCAACGCAAGTCTATTTTGTGGCTTATTTATCAAGCTCATTATTGTGATTGTGATTTGAAAGGGCTGTAGTGTGTTGAACATAATTTTGCTTTAATTCATATTTCATAATGGGTGCTTTTCATAAAATAAATATATAGGCCTAAATGAATAAATAACTCATATGTGGTGCGTAATGTGCGTTGGGTCCGCAATGAGCTCCGGGGGTTACAGCATCTTCTTCTTCTTTTGGCGTTATTGGCGGTTTGCAAACACATATAGTGCATTACCGCCACCTTCTTCCTGTGGTCGTCTCCGGAGTTCACTGTTTGAAAAACTTTGCGGGAGCTTTACTCCAGGGTGAAAGGATGCGTAGAACTGCGCACTCTTTTCCGCAAGGTTTTTTTCTATAAATCACGACGTTGGCGGTGAAAGATGCGTACGCACATTTCATCCCTGTTTCCGCAACATTTGCGTGCACAGAGACCTTTATAAATGAGGCCCCAGGTCTTATCCACGTCCATAGCTAGGCTCTAGGTTTTTAATTACTTATTATTTTATGGGATACTATTTAATGAGGTTCTACAGGGCTGAGTGACATCATTTTAAAATTTGATCAGTCATGATATTTATACATTTATTCACACATGTAAAGTTAAGGAAGTTAGTTAGGTTTTTGTGTTGTTTGGGTTCTGTTAGAAAGTTATACTACTCACAACATGTATTGCTAGCAATGTATAATATACATATTTATATTATCACACCAAAATTCTAGTTTTTAAATAAAATTCAGACAATAATTCCAGTCACCTTCACTTAATTCAATATCACAATCCAATATAATAACTCCGTTAAAACTATAACACTGCATTACTATGCCCAGATTTAGTCTACCAGAGACACACCCAGACAGCCAGACCCATCACACACAGGACCAGGTGTGTTTACCCATCAGCCATTTCACACTTAAATAACCAAGACACTTCAAACTAGAGGGTGACACAGCATGCTAAACCAACATTGACATCTGACATCATGCCAACCTCCAATAGGAATCCATTGTGTTTACACATCTGTCAAACTGCTAAATAATGAATTATATCAATAGATGAAATATACAATGTATGTTTACACGTTTACATCACAGTGGAGACCTTGGGTGTCCATAACGTTTTGAGAGGAAAAAGAAACAAGCAAATCAATTATTTACTGGATTGGTTTGCGTGTTGCATTGCCTTTCATGCCTGCCTACGGCCACACTGTCACTGTAGAGTAAGCTGAGACAGTTTATATGCTTAAATGCTTAAACACACACAGTAATGCAACAATAACCATTCAATTTGTCACAATTCAGAGTCGTTATCCTTGATCTTGTTTTTAGTGTATCGTATAGAGAATACCAACTATCAAATATGTCTGACGATAGTGTCTGGGCGATATCGTCTGTCTCATACCAGACTAAAGCAGGGAGAGGTGCCAAACCTTTCATACCAGTATCATATCTGGTGTATCCCTCACACCCAGGCTTAACTTCACTTTCTCAACCACAATACAGGTACAGCGTCTTCACCAGCTGCTAGAGGCCTATCCAACCAAACAATTTTAGATAGCCAACTTAACATTACTCAGGTGGGACCCTACCCGTCTGTGCATTCATTATGAGTCTGTGACAGTGTGGCCCACTTGATACTAAGTTAGCCATGTGAAGTAACTGCAGGCACAGAGCTGAATCATACCCGTGGCTCAAACCTGTGTCTGCAGCAGCAGATGTCTACAGTGACAGGTCGAAACACTAAATGTTCAGAGATTACTCATTTGAAACGCCGGTGAGTCACTGTTAAAAGGAGACGCCGTTTGTTTCACAAGACACAGAATGCCGTCAGAGTCAAGCCCAAAAGTGAGGGCTAAACGGTAGCTACTCTCGAAGTCTCGAAAAGTTGGGTGATGAGAAAAACAACATAGCCGTTTTACGTTGTCATTTAGATTTATCTAAAATAACAGGATTTTTAAATGTATTCAATATCAATTTCAGCCAATTTCCCAAAGCCAAGCAGTACACATACAATACGTTTCCACGCCTCATCACAACAGCTGAACGAATGAACTAACGAATGAACGGGAGAGAGAAAGATAGAGATTACCTGTCCACAGCCAGGAGCAGCACACACAAAAGGTCGGTCGTCACCCATTTTTGAAAAGCGCTTGCAATGTAACTGTGGGAAAAGAGAAGAGGAAAACATTGTTGTGGCTTTTTTCTCTCGTCTTCTTGATTTGTGAGTCGCGCATCCAGCAAACAACAAAGCCGAAGCAGGAAGCAGAAAGGCGTTTAAAAATATCCCTTACAAGAAGGAAAACACACACACACAGAGGCAGCAAGACAAAGTTTCCCTGGTGACACTTCCCTTCACACAGGGGGCTTCTGCTTGGCCAATGAGGACAGTTTACAGAGAGCGCAACGGCTACGGATTACACAGTCATCTCCCTCTACCTCTCTCTCCCACCCACTCCCTCCCTCCCTCTCGCTCTCTCTCTGTCAGTCTTTACCACCCCCTCTCTTCACTTCTCAAACAGCTCCTACCTTCTCTGTACGAATGCAGTTAGGTAAGTTTCCCCCCTTTAGCCATCTCCATGTAAATAATCTCCTCTCTCCTCCATCTTCACCTACTTTTTGCTAACTCATGTAATTCTACAGCACACATATTTGCTTTAGACTACCAGGGAACCATATCTCAGTATTACTCTTCCCTGGTTACCATCACAATGGTTCAGGTACAGTGGGTGCGACAGAGAATCTTGCATGTTTTCTTGTCATGCAAGTCCATGGAGGATATGTAAGCATGCACCAGGTTGTCTGCATAGGAACATAGGACCCATGTGGCATTGGAAGGTCAACACATTGAGATGTTATTAGACCTTGTTAAATACTGTTCATGGAGGTGTTATCAATGCTGGCATTTGCATAAAATGTGCATAAAATTTGCATTTGCATAAAATGTGGAACTTTACTTTTTGGGTAATTCCACCATAAAACCCAGGTTGAAACAACTGGAAAGATACCCCGTCTCCTAAACTACTGCCTAACAACATAGACTATTCAACATCTGTCTGTGTCAATGTGTATTCTCAATGTGTTTGTCAATGTATGTTCTCAGTGACACCACTGGTTGGTTTTATCAGGATGTCAAAATACTCCAAGGAGAAAGGGGGAGCATGCCCCAACTGTGGTATAATTATGTAATTAAATAACGTTGGGGTTCACAATCCATGAACAGGGTTGAAAGGTTAGCAAGGCAACTTGGTTTGTAGTTTAGAATATAAGCTTTCCATCAGATGAGGATATTTTGCCCTTTTCCCCGAGTACACGCTATTGACCAGAGTTAAATATGCACACGCCATTGTTTGAATATGCCTCTACACAAACTAAAGCTGAGCAGCCCCTGCAGCCCCTTTGTCAGCTGTCTCCATGAAAGAGCAACATCTTTGCACAGAAATCACACACACACACACACACACACACACACACACACACACACACACACACACACGCACACGCACACGCACACGCACACACGCACGAACTTGCACTCCACAAGTCAGGATGTTTAGAAAATAACTTTCAAATCTGGGAATGTTGGAAATCAGTTTGGGGGAATTAATGTTTTAGCACACCCAACTGGCTCAAAGTGACGTCTAGCTCTTACACAAGAGCCATTCTATTATTCCATCACTGACATAACACAAGATGTACACCAACGTGCAAGGTTCTTACCATGTTCACAAGCAGACATTAAAATAAACAAATACCATTGACATATTATGGAAATTTAACAATGGAGCCTTTTCCAATATTGACAAAAGCACATGAATGAAGAGTGAAGAGTAAATTATGTGTGTAAAGGTTTCTCCAAAGCCAAGCCATTGGGAAACACCTTACCTCTATATAGCCTAGCCATTACATGGATTGGAGCACACTAGTGGCTCCAATACAAGTGGGACAGATTATTCATACTGTTGGCACAGGTATAGCTATATGAATGTTTTCCAAGTGTTGAAGTCAGGCTATTTTCCTCCTTCCATCACTGCTGCTGAGGAAGACCGCTGTCCTGAGACAACACACGATTCCTGGTCTCTTGCATAGCAGCTGTATGGCCTTGCTTGCAGTTATGCTTGCAATACGTTTTACCCATTGTCTCTCCCTCATCTTACATTCCTTTACGAAGAGAAGGGGACTGAACTCTTGTTTGCCTGTAAAAGCCCCCATCCCTCTGCACAATTATTAAAGGGCCGATGCAGTACTGCTGTTTGATTTCTTGCAGACCTCCCAGATTCTCGAGAGGAAGGCAGCAGGCCAGTGCCAGGGCTCTCGCAAATTGCTTCCAATCCACTGAGTCAACTTGGGCAGAGACGCATCTGCAAACGAGATACTGCAGCCACCTCATTATACCCAGGGTGTGGACAACATATGGAAACAGAACCATCTGGCATTGATTGGACGGGGGAAGTTTACATTTTGCTATAGGCCTAGACATGCTAGATGTCCACATGGCCTGGCTCACACGGACATGAAATATAGGGTTTACATTTTGGGGGTTAAGACATTAGTGGAAAGAGCCACACCACCTTAATCCATTTTTTCTATAATATGAAGAAATAAGATAAAATGTGTCCATTTCCAAATATCTTTATAACATGTAAAAATGATCATGCAAGGTAACCAACTCCAACGAATTGAAATTATTATTCTAACTACCTAATTATTAGGTTGTTGGCTAGTTTAGAGTAGTACACAGACAGAAAATATAGGTACTAGTGTACTAGTGTCCAACAATAAGGTGAACAACACTGAGCCGAACCAGCTCAATAAATACACCAAACCCCAATGATTAAGGTAAATGGTTGAGGATGAACACAAGCAAAGTGACTCCAGACAGACTTGACCGACCTCAAGAACACACTTTGGTCAATAAATCATTGTGAGCCCCTTTAGACATGATGCACATGATTGATTGATTGATGATGATTAAGCCATGGATATCCCCCTCTACTTATTTATGCCTCCATTCAACCAAGGTGATGTGACACAATCCAAACGGCCCCAAATCTTCGTTACCACTCATTGAGCCCACCGTCCCGCTGTTAACTTGGATTTCTCCTACTCAGCAGGTGTAGGGGAACGGGCCCGGCTATAATCAGCCACAGCCATTCAGTGTTTGATGGAGACTGCTAGGAAACTGACTAAACAAACTGTATTAATAGCTCACGCTGTAGCCGCGACTCTGGAATCTGAGGCTTGAATTGCCAGAGGGCAGGGGAGACCCCCACAGAAAAGGGGGCAGAGAGAAGGCAAAAGACAGAGCGTGGGGTGGTTAGTGATTGGTTTACCATAGGATCAAAGGTATTAGGTAGATCACAGGTGAAGCTGTGGTAAATAGAAGCTGTACACGCTGGGGGATGAGAGCTGGGCTGCAGCTGGCTGTGAGCAACAGTTATTGTGCATTCAGTATAAGCAAATAGAAGCTGAGATTTATTAACCAGTGAATACAATATAAGGGCACTTTCACATTCGGTACGATTGCTTCGTAACGTGCCCGAGTACGATTGACCCCCACCCTCCCGCCGGTCAGCTTTCACATTGGAAATGTTGTTACGTACCCGAGTACACTGTCCCTACACACTCCGATCCAGTGGGTGGCGGTATGCACCTAGTTGATTTGCGAGTCGCCAATAAACACAAAAAAGAAAAAGAAGAGTGCACTATGCACATTTGTTTATGTTGTCACTCCAGTGTAGAAAAGCGCGATCAAGCACAAATCGCAAGATCCCAAGCCCATACAACAGAGTCGACCTTCGCGCTATGCCTACTATTATTGATAAACAACCCTCTCACCTGCCTTCCTGCTTCATCAGGTATGGCCGTGCAGAGGATGAGATTTGCGCATGCTGCACAAAGACGCAGATATGCAGAATAGCAGTCCACTTCTGGTTTTGGTACAGTAGCTTTCCCTCCTGATGCAAACCGTACCCAAGTACACATGAACCGGACTCGGTACAGACTCGGGTACAGTAAACTTGTGTTCACACTAATGAAACTGGACTTCTGGGGTCAAGTGTACTAGGATCTAGGATCTTTCACACCAGAAACTAGGGTCTCTGGTGTGAAAGCGCCCTAAAGGGCCCCTATTTTACCACCAGGTGTGATGTTGATTAGCCATTATAGTGGAAGTGTTCACCCAGAATGATGGATAGATCAGCCTACCAGTTGGTACAGTCCACTGGATAGGCTGATCTATCCATCATACATCGGTGTGAACACACCCACTTGGCAACATCACACCTGGTGGTAAAATACGGGCCCTTTAAACCCATGCATGACCCTATGCACTTGTGTAGGATGGAAGTGAACCTCTCAGCCCATTCCCTCATAGCCATTTGGCAGAAAATTGCAATTTGGTAGCAGTGCAACATTGATAAACATGTATTTTCACAAATAAAATACTAACACCAAGTCTACAAAGTCACTTTCAATTTGACTTGGACAACAGCAGAGCCAAAAGAGGACAGTACGTACAGTAACGCTACTATTGCACCTTCAATCATATTTGAGGTCCATTTATTTAGATTACCAGCTGGTTCATTATAATCAAACTAATTAAATAATTGTAATCCATAACATGTATTGATTTAAACTGTTCAACGCTGGTGCATGTAGTGTAATGACACCCAAGTCTAAAACATGACCGACATTTATGATCAAGGTGTTGACAGGCACAGAGACGTGTAATGCAGGGAGTTCAGGAGCTCAAATTGCTAAATAAATCAGATTTTTTTTTTTTCGAGACCACCAAATACATGTTAGTTAGGGGCACCCTGCAGACCGAAACTTAAAACATCTGGCATCGTCTTTTGGGAAAGACGTACAGGTAAACAACCATCAGGTTAGCGTTACAATAACTTCACAGGTTAAACGTCACGACATTACATCGTTACACACCTCTAGCTGTGGTGAAAAGTTGGGTCTAGCCTCCATTACCCACTGGCTGCGCACGAGCAGACTTAGCCCTGCCTTTTCCCGTACAAGACCGCCTATACTTTTCACTAATTGGTTATAGGGCAAATACAAACCAAAACCGATAAACTCAAGCATAAAGTTAGACCATGTCAATAACTGCGAGGAGCTGAATGTCATTGGCAAAAAAAAGAGGAAACTTTTTTAAATATGTTGTTGGAAGGAGTTAGCTGAGCCAGCTAACGTGAAGTGCACGCAGGCCGCTGAGGGTGAATGTAACTCACTGTACTGGGGCTCAACTTAACGCGTCGTCGCTGACTCGGAATTACAGCAATGTCAACAAAACATCAACACGTCCAATTTCATCACCTTCACGGTTACGGTTTTAGGATTTGGTATTAGACTCCTGCACCACAACTTATTAAGGGGGGGGATAGCAAAAGCTAGCAGTTAGTTAGCAGTCTTGACACTTAACGGCGAGCGAGAGTACAAGCGAGACGTTGTATCTACCAACAGTTTTTTGACAACTAATTGGAGAAACAAAACCGATCTAAAATAACGGACAACGGGACAGCTTAAACTCTCGGTCGCATTTCGTGACACTTCAAATGAAATGAAACGTGTAAGTCATTTTTGAAACGGTCAATCAATTGTTTACAAACTCACCTTTGCGCCCCTCTCTCTCTCTCCGACTCCCTCTCCTCTCTCCTGGAATTTGACACTCCCCTCCTCCGCGAAACCTCGCGAGGCCACACGTCACGGCGCGCGCGCACAACATGGCGAGACGGGACATGACATTTCAGCCCATGGCACGTTAGGTATGGGGGATGGCGAAACTACAAATATAAAACATGCACGAAGTAACTTAGACTTAGTGTTTTTTTCCCGCTTGTCCAGCGTTGATGAAGTCGTTTTTTTGGGGTGTATTTTTTTATTTATTTTTTGGTTGTGTGAGATTGTTGGAAGAGTTTTAATTGAATACGCCTGTATGGTTAATTATGTTCTAGTGCAATTAGCCTATCTAATTCATCCTACACACGGAGTGCATTTAAAGGTGTCGTTTATCCATTCATGTTTTGTGCATTTTGTTTGTTTTCATCTGCACTACATTTTGAGGCTAGTGACGGACGCGATTGTAGGCTGTCTATGCCTACCAATTGTGTTGTGTTGTCCCAAATCATGTCCTGGGGAAGAAAACATCACTCCTACACCTTTAAATATTTTTTATCACGAAGTCTCATTTGCAATGCAGTCATTTATTGCATAACCATGGCCCAACACCAGTCTCACATGTAAAGTGTACTGACTGAGCCAGAAAAGGGCTGGTTAGTCAGAAGGCTGAGACTTTAGTGGGAAAATGTTCACACTGAGCACACCGTTTAAATTCATTTAGGAAACAACCTAACATTAAACTACTCAAGGTTGAGTACTAAAACATCATCACGACCCATCCATCCTAAATGCATGAAGCACTGATGATCCCGTTTTCGTTGGTCTATTCGTTACCTTACTAATTCCTCATGAGCATGTGACTCAATGTTGCAGGCCTGCTGAAGTACAGTAAGTAAGAAGTAAGTATTTCCTACTAAAAGGAAGCAAGTACTTTCCACCCCTAAAGCACAGGAAATATGCTTTACTGCTTCTATCACTATAAAATCACCATATAGAAATATCTCACACATTGTTCCTCTTTTTAATACTTTTGCTTCAACTGAACTGCTGACATCACACTGTGGATGAAACAAAATGTCTGAGCAAGGACAGGAGTGGGGGTCTCGTCGTTGAACAGGGCTGTGTCAGTCAATACAACTGCTGACAGCTTGTTTTCTTGGGAATAATCATTATTGAGCCAAATCATTTGATATTGCTCCATTTTGGCTAATAATCACAAATTACTTGGAATTATGATGATTATTATGAAGAGACAAAGAACAAGAGAGACCTCATGTGGAGACTTGGAGAATCTAGAGATAGGTCTTCCCACATTTAAGGTATTTTACCATGTTAATATTAAATAGATATGAAAAAAAGAAGGAATTCATTTTGCCCATACAATGTAAAACACGACTCATGGCATTGCATTTTAAAACTCCTTTATCAAAAGCCCAGACAAAAAATATATTTTTTTAAACAGACATGTAAATGAAGTACTTTAAGGGTTGACATAAACAATATGTCATAATGGTGTGAACTGTGGGGTACATTGCCTCTTAATTTGTATACGTTTAGGTGTATGGACTTTGAAAACTGGGGGTTGTTCTAAATATTTCAATGTATGGGTTTTATTATTTTTAGTGAATGACAATGGACAGAAAATAATAAAATATAAAGGTGTTTACATTAATTTGACAACAAAAAAAAGCACTTAAGCGATTTGACACAAATTAGCGGAACCGGGACGCGATTTTTAAAGGTTACATTTACAAAGAATTAGAACACACAAACAAAATCAATGAGCTAAATAATAACATGTCAACGCCAAAATAAACGGAATCCATTTTAAATAATTAGACTTGGATTACCCTTAAAAAAAAAACATCACACCGCTTTACTGTTTAGCCTAAAATAACAAATTTAAAAAATGTCTTACACGTTGCAAATTGGCAGATTCTGATTCTAACTGGACCTCCCTTAACTATGATTTCACTGTCACCTGCAATTTAGCATTGCTCACAAATTGGGGAAAAAGCATATTGAGACTAATGGCTGTATGTTCATTTCGTCTTTCATCAATTTCGATCTTTTTGTGATTAAAACAAATAAACTGTCAGAATGATCTATATTATCAGACCACAAGATAAGACAGCTTCCAAATAATACTTTTTCTATCTGTTCCGTTTGTATAGCTTTAATAGCATTTTAGATTCTACTGAGGAAAAATTCATTAAGAAAATGGTTAATAACTTAAGTTGCAGACAAAAAAACTGCCACAGACATAACTTCCTATAAGTACCACTTTAATGTAGGGTATATGCTGCTAGCTAGTGTGATCAACTTTTAAAAAAATCTATCGCTAGGGAAATAATAAACGTGTGTCATATGCCTTCTTTATATTAGCCAGCAAAATCTATGAGGTGGTCCCTGTGGTCTCATCCCTCTAGTCTACCAGGAGCACATAGTCTTTGATAGACTCTGGTAAAGGGAGTTCTTTGACTGCAGTGGGTAAAAACTGCACACCAAGGCTTTCCCGCACAGCACAACGTGCGAGTGAGCGAAGTGTGGGCGCCTTCGCCGCCATGCCAGTCAGCCGAGCCAGCAGTTGGGGGTTCTTAGTGAGCTCCTTGGGGAGAGTGCCGTCAGCTCGTCGGATCTCGAACCTCCCGGCCGCCTTGCACAGCAGCTCCAGGCACTCATCCTCCTGCTCGGTGCCCAGCCCGCGGGCCAAGAGAGCCACCAGCCGAGAGATGGGAGTCTGGCCCTTAAGGTTGGTCACATGCACCTGGGCCCCATACTCCAGCAGCACCTTAACGCTATCCAGGTTGCCCTTCATCGCTGCCCAGCTCAGAGGTGTGTCGCTATTGTAGTCCAGAGCATTGGGGCACGCGCCGCTCTCCAGCAGGGCTCTCACACACTCTGGGTTGTCTTTGAAGGAAGCCCAGTGGAGCGGCGTGTCCTTGTTGCCATCTAGGGCGTTAGGCAGGGCCCCGTACTCCAACAGCAGCTCAACACAACCCTCATCCTTCTCTGCTGCATAATGCAATGCTGTGCGGTTATAACCATCCAGGGCGTTGACCTGAAATTAAAACAAACGATTGAAGACTTTACATCAATATATCCAATAAAAAGGTACACTAGGAATGATCTCTAGTGGTAGGCTATAGTTTACCTCTGCCCCTTTCTCTAGCAATAGCTCCACACAGTCAGCATCGGCTACCATACAGGCACAGTGCAGGGGCTTCAGAGTCCCATGCATCCGGTTCACATCAGCTCCCTTAAGGCCAGAGTAAATGTACACAAAAATAATAAATAATAAAAAAACACCTCATCAAGATATGATTAAGACGCATAACGATACAGTAATCATCACCGTATTTACCTTGCGAATCAGATCCTCTACATTGTCGTGTGGGAAAGAGCGGATTGCTGCGATGGTGCGGATGAGCCGCTCGGACAGAGAGTATTTACTTTGAATGCTTTGCATTATGTACCACATAGTAGAGCTCATGTGGGGCAGAGGGACATGGCACCCTGAGTGGGGTGTCACCGCACGACAGCACACGGATCCCACTGGTTACAATCTGAAAGACAACGGTCATCCAAGACAATTAGTATATTTTACGTTTATCTCATGCAATTGTTTTCGAGGTAGTCGTGGTAAAGTGCCACAGGAGCAACATGATCATCAGGCCCATAGTGTTTCTTCTGATAATTTCTAACAATTGTACAGTCAACGGCAGCACGTTGCAACACTGGATAAACCTTTTCATTTTTTGTAATGTCATTGTTACGGTTGATAAACCCTAGTTGCTTTGAGTTTGCTTACTAAACTATTGAATAACTGCTTGAATAGTCATGTCCACGCCCCCCCCCCCCCCCCCCCCACTACCACCACCGCACCCCCTTAGACATAATACCGTTATCGTAAACTAATAATTTGCAAGCGGTCATATAATTCATATTGTTTAAACAACAAAAAGCCAACCCTGACCACCAAGCACGCTAACCATGTCTGGGGGCTAGCTGGGTGTATGGAGGGGAACATGACAGCTCAAGCTAACTTGTTAGCTAGCGTCCAGAATCTCGCAAAAGTAACCGTCTGCAACCAAACATAATTGAATGCCACAGCTTTAAACGGCTTTCGCTTTGACGTTTATAATAATGACAGACGACAAGCCATAAGAATTGGTGTACTTACCGTTAATAGTCCACGACTACCACGTCTGTAGCGAGCACCGTTTTGCTTGCTTGTTGGACATAAACACGGTGACGTCACTGCCACGGCCACACCTTCTATTTAAAGGTCGACGCTCGTTCCCAACGCACATATACTCTATATCTATATATCTCTATATATCTATATATGGTACATTGAAATATATACACTATATCTATATAGCACAGTGAACGCATATAGACAATACATCTATTTATATAGTACAGGGAACGCATATACACACAAGACATCTATTCATATAGTAGGGTGATCGGCTATAAAATGTCTCCCGTTATCGCAGCATCTGACAGCCTGTCGGTGGGTCTCCCCGCTGGTTGCCAAATATAGGTCCCGCTCGGTGGTCAGATGCTGGGCATGCCGGCCCCTCAGCGCCTGTCCTGGGACCAGGCAGCTGGAGGCTCTGGGGTACTTTAAATGTCATGAAGCTAATTTGGAGAAATGTTCAGCAGCAGAATAAAAGGCAACCACAAGAGGCAGACAAAGTGACACATCCAAATGCCAAATCAAAATAATTTATTTTTTTGTGACATTTCATACAGGCCTAGAATTGTGTCTCAAACACTTAAATCGATCCATTACTATATTTCCTTTTGCCATCCCACCCAAATCAACGAAAAATAACCCAAACATGAAGAAAAATAAAAGAAATTCCTGCAGATTTTTGCAAGTCTGTCAACATCAATATCATTACCATGTTTCTAAAATGATTTCACATTACTTATGAGTAAGATTCTCCTTTAAAAACAAGTTAGTGCAATTATTTGTATTACACTAAATCACTAGCTGCTCAAACGCAATTAAAAAGTAATAACAGCCCCAGTAAATTGATTACTCATTTACTGCATCACTAAACCCAAGTCAACGCACCAGTTATTCTCAACTGAAAATTGCAAACAATATACAATATCTTGTGAGTGATTTCTTTTGGGGAAGTTTTTTTTGTTTGCCAATGCGATTTCACACAACTTTGGGGAAACCAGCCTACCAAGATTGGGGGAAAAAGCGTTGCACTGGGGGATTAAATAAAATAAAACATACAGTGAGTGAAACTGTAAAATCTAAGTCAAACTGAAAACTCAACCTAAAAACCACAACACAATCTGGTGAAGCTTTCAACAAAAGCTTTCCTCTGCAAGCTCATAATTAGAACAATACATTCTCCCACACGCCTCTATTGAAGGGTTATCACAATAAGCATAGGCAACTATACCTCTACAACTTTTTTTCTTCAAGGCTCTAGTTTAACTAGGCCCAATATAACTCCTGAAAGACTACCTTACTTTGCAGACTGTCAAAAAGGTTAATGTTTTCTAGTAGAAAATCCGTTACCTTTATTTATTAACTATGATCATAGGCAGCTGGCACATAGCACATGGAAATGGTCAGATCTTCGTATACCCTTGAAGTGGCTGCCACATGTTCGTCATCCTTGGCAACAGAAGTCTACAGCCTACTTTTGACACTATACCCTTGAACAAACACACAAAGATCAACTTAACCTTGATAGCCGGGGTTTCATGTGGATAAGCCAAAGTCTAGACCATACCATTTAGCGCATAACATTTATATCTGACCATTAGCATATTCCTTATTTTCTTTGAAAAACAAAAACAAAAAGTTACCGTCCTATTATGTGGAAACACGTAAACAGAGAGACTGATACCATGTGTATGTTCCAAATCCATTAGTGGGAGTAGATTTAAAGAGATTAATCTACCTATAACAATCAAATTTTGGACCCAGCAAGTAGGCTCGCTGGGTTCACATAGGCTTTAGAGGCTTGTGGGAAATCTAGAGTAGATTTTAGCTTCAAACTTAATCACCCTCCTGACAGCCACATGGGTAACAACCGGTTTTCATTACCATTTCTCACAGGTGCATTGGTGCCCATCTATACCTGGCTAAAAAAAAAATACCGCTTTAGCACACACTTCATTATTATATATATCGTACATAAGACGACCACATCGTCAGTTTCAGGACAATGATTCAGATTTGCGGCAGAAATTAAAATTAATTTGAAAAAAAAAAACACATTAAAATCAGCCATTTCATTATACTCAAAGTGTAGCACTCAAAACTGCTTGCTTAACAATCAATGCATACATCAACATCAGTAAACCCTTCTCGCAACCACAAGCACACAGGGAACAAAGAAAAAGAAAAAAAACTGATGTCTCATTGCGCATTAGTGATATCTTTGTATATGTACATAACATATATGCATCTCCTTTTCTTCTTAGTGCATATGGTTGTTGCAGACCAACATCTATTCTTTCAAATCAAGCGGGTGGAGGGCCAGTTACAGGGCCAGCACCCCACCTCTCCCCAGCAAAGCTGAAGGAAAACCCAACCTCTTCTTTTTTTTACCTTTCCTTTTGGATTCACTCTCAAAAGTTCCCCCATGCTTCCTCTTTAGTTCTGGATGTCCCCAGTCTTATTGTCATTTGAAAAGCTTTTCTTTGGACAAAGTTCCAGGGCAGGGGGAGGTGGCTACCATAAGGTTGTTGCTTTTATAGGTTATTTTTATATATATATATTTTATATATATGTATATATTCCATCATCTTTTCCATTCATAATCAAGTTTGTTTTTGTTTTACTTTGGCGATACAGGCGGGATGTTCTGCTCTTTGCCAGTGTGTCTGTAGCCCCCCTGCGGGGAGCTGCGGCGGGCAGGAGGGGGGCGTCTCTGGTCTCGGAACTTGAGGCCCCCGGTTCCCCGGGGGCCGTTCCTGCGGTAGTGGCCCTGGCCGTCGCGGTCACGTGGTGCTCGACTCTCTTTGCACTCCCAGCCTCCCTCGTGGTCGTGGGCCTTCTCCTGCTTTTCCTCGGCACAGACGCTGGAGCCTGGCTCCTCAGCCTTGTTCACCCGCAGTTCGCGCAGTGGCTGACCGGGCGCCGCGACTGTGGGGGAGGATGCAGGGGCCAAAGCAGGGGCCGGCGCTGCAGGAGGGGGATCTTTAGGTGGTCGTTGGCATACCTCAGCATAGCTGAGCTTTCGTGGCTCCTGGATCGAAGTAGAGAAACAAACGTGTTAGGTTTACATGACTGAATACATTGACCATCCGTCTTTCTTTCTCTTTTAAACCCTCAGATCTCATAATCTGAACGCTCATTGGGATTGCTGTGAAAGTTTCCAACTTTAGGGGTAAAGGGTAGATGGAGAAACACAAGACAGTTCATAGAGTAGAGAGTGAGAAGGAAACCTAAAGTCAGTCATTTCACAGCCACATTTCCCTCTATGCGCAAAAGCTTTCTTCATCGGGTCCGAGTTGAGAAACATTCGTAACGGTAAAAGTACTCCTTGGTAGCAGGGAGGGCCATGTATGCCAATAGAATATTTTAAAGAGCAACATTCTGACCTGTACGGGTGGGGCGATGGTGGCTGCAGCAGGGCTTGGAGCGCTGGGTTTGGCCGGTGTGGGGGCAGCAATGGACTGTGGCCGGGGGGCCACCACAGGCTGCGTAGACGCTGGGCTAGTGGTCATGGCCGGAGGGGGGGGCGCCATGGGGGTCACTTTTGGCACCGGAGGATCGGGCCTCTCGATTTTCTTCTCCGGACGTGGGGCGCTATTCCAAACAGAGGAGATTTAATTGCCGGTTCTCTTTCAGGGCATACGGTGATTTCTGAAGATCCTGAATGCAGTACTGTAATCAATGAGGTGTCTTACTTTAGCACTGGGGGTCCAAGTGGCTGTGCAACAGGTTTGCTTGTGTTCTGGGAAACAGAGGGGACATGGACAGCTTCCTCCACCGCAGGGCTATGTGCCGGGGCAGCAGTCACAGCAGCTTCCTTATTGGGCTGTTCCGTCTATGGGAGACGGTAAGACATGCAAACATCAATTTCTTCCCTTGAGATCAACAATAGCCCACATTGTGGGTAATGACAAAAAGGAGATGCCACTTTTTGTACCTTGTCCCTGTTCAAACCACGTACAACATCTGACATGCGGTTTTCCAGCACCGGCTCGCCCTGCGTGCTCACCACACAGCCAGGGAGAGGGGGAAAGTTGGTGGCCGCCAAGTCAAACTTGGGTGGAGATGGCTTGACCTCGATGGCCACGGCAGGCCTCTGAAAGAGTAAAGCCAAGTGTCACAGGTCCGTTTTAGGTAGGTTTACATTAACTGAATAAATTGATTGTTTCATTTATTTTATTTTTATCTTTCAAACCCTCAGATCTCATAATCTGAACGCTCATTGGGATTGCTGTGAAATTTTCCAAATTTGGGGGCAAAGAGTAGATGGAGGAATGAGTGTATAGAGGACAAGAGACAGAAGGAAACCCAAAGCCAGTCATTTCACAGCCACATTTTCCCTCTATGCGCAAAAGATTTCTTCATGGGGTCAATATTGTGAAACATTGACAAGAAAAAGTTGAAACAAATTTAAAAATTGCATGTACCGTGATGCGGTCATCCTCTCGCCTCCTCCGTGTTCCTCTGTAGGTAGTACTCCTCCTGCATTGGAAAGACAAGCAAAGCACCAGCATGTGTCGTCAGTAACAACGTGAAGGTGAACAAAATGCCAACTCATGCCGTTGAAGTAAACCCCCTTTTTCAGCTCAAATTTGAACAGATTTTTTAAAAAAAGAAGCGCTTTGGCCAAACAGTTTCAGGAAGGAGGGGAGATATCCCCATGGTTAACCCACGATACCTTTGGTATTTTTAAGCTAGTACCGTCGTTGTGTATGAGCGTTATAATGAGCGATGTTGTATATGAAATGTGCTACACAGCCTTGAGTGGGTTTGAAATCTACATAAGCGGAAGAAGATGGATGGATGGATGGATTATCAATGCCCGTCGGGTTCAAAAGCTTACCGGCCACGTGCAGCCATGTTGCAGTCATCATTTAGGTCCAGAGAAGAAGTAGCGGCAGAGAGATGTGGAAAGGCAGCGGCCAGGTCAGTGGGTGTCTGGGCAGGGTTGTTGCCATGGTTGGTAGTGGTGTTGTTGGAGACACAAGCAGACGGCTGGGGACTCCGCAGGCTGGTCAGACTTTCCAGAGGGACTGGTGTGACTGACGCAGGGGCCACCTCGCCTGTCCTCCCCTGGGGCTTCACATGGTTCCTGTTGCAAGAGGAAGGAAGAATGCCGGACAACTTTTATAGTTAAATGGTAAACACAATCAAAAAATCCACATACAATGTAAACATTTGAAAAATAAAATCTTTTGCAGGTAGGATTAAGACAACATGCTATGTCAGAGAGGGGAAATGTGCAGGCATGCAAGATTTTGCTATATATTGTCATAATCCTAAGTTGCTTTGTACTTGATGTATTTCCCAAGCATAAAAGAAATGAAGCAACTAAAGCCAGTCCAACATAAAGAGCTCAAGTGAATTTATGTTTGAGATATAATTAACCTTTAAATTATTTTCCTCAAACCCTCAGATCTCATAATCTGAACGCTCATTGGGTTAGGTGTGAAGGTTTGTGACTTTGTTGGGCAAAGAAAAGAGGGAGTGAAGAGGGAGAGTATAGAGAGGTGGGTGGTGGAGAGGGAGAGGGGGGAGGGGCTGAAAAACAGACAAAGCCAGTCACTCCACACCCTGTTTACCCTCTATGCGCATCATGATCTCATCATCGGGTCCGAGGTGGGAGATGCAACCTTTAACCTTGTGCATTGTAAAAAAACAACCATGTACAAATAACCTAATTTGCAAAGTTGCAAGTTCTTTGCTGATCATTTAAAATGCTACCATTATGGAATGAAGGCCTGTGAGGCCAACTTGTAGTCACTTACATTTACTATACACTATTAGACACACACTAAACCCTTTGAAGTCACATTTGTCGTGTGAAACTGCATTACTAAAGAGTCGTCACAAGACAAAAACCAAATGGATGGCGCGAGTGACAAGAGAAGGGTGTTAGATGTTACACAGGAGATGAGAATTAAGATGATATCAGGATGTGCGCTACCTAGGAACAACCAGTGAGGATGGTGAAATGGTGATAAATGCTACAATAGTTTAACTAGCAGAGGAGAGGGCGTTTGGCTGCAGTAGCATGGTGGGATGATCGGACGGGTTGATGAAGCTTATTGCGTAACAGTTTGTACCTGAAGGCATTTATTACATTCTTTCTTGAATAGAGGGGCACACTGTGGGCACAGCAAGAAGATAGGGAGCACAGAGTTTGAAATCACAGGCGGGGAGACATTTTGGACATTGTATTGCTGATTGATGATCCTTTTGATGTGCAACACTGTAAATGGTAATGCATGTGGCAAGACATTCCCATTAGAAAAGGGTGAATGGAGATTCTGTTAAAACCACAACACCAGGAACTCAAATGGACGACATCCAGCAGAGAAAGGACTGCTTACCGGTTTCTGTTGAAGGGCCGAGTCATATTAAGAGAGTTTGATCCAGTTTTGTAGTGTCCAGCAGAGCCAAAGCCATTCACGAAGCTATTGTTAGGAAAGGGGGCCTGCAAGTAAAACAAAAACTCAAAAATTTACAAATCTTGCCATTGTAGGAAAAATAGCCACCAACTGTTGACCACTAGCAGGAATGCCAACATCCCAATAAAGGAAGTCTTACACACACACACACACACACACACACACACACACACACACACACACACACACACACACACACACACACACACACACACACACACACACACACACACACACACACACACACACACACACACACACACACACACACCCTCTGCAGCTATTTAAACTGAGTGTTTGCTTGTCGTTCGATAGCTAATTTGACATCTCGTCTGAATGGTGGAGTTCAGTGTTTCAGCAATGCAAAAAAAAAAAAAAAAAAAGGGGGGGGGTGGTTAAGATTTGGAAATTATGTTTGGCATCCCAAATGCCATTTGTTTTATTTAAAAACATCATAGGTGCCCCTACTGCACCCTCAACATTATCAACGGAGAACTAGTGGAAATTGTTCTGTATAAAAACACTAAAAAAACTGATGATACTGTAGGTGACATTAGCTCAGGAATTAAATGCAGGAAGCATCAATAGAAAAAGTAACTTAATAATAGAGGGTAGCCTACATATTTGATTGTGTAGAAGCAAAAGTATTATGAAACCCAGACGATGGGATAGCTACAAATTGCAGACGGAAAACGCTGTTTGCAACATTAATGCAAAAATAAAAAATACAATGAGCCCTTTATATTTACAAAGCCAAAATTACAATATTTTTGGAATTGTTTATGGTTTGCTTGATGAGTACTAGTTTACGTGAGTGGCCAGTACAGGCCACCGCAGCTTCTCCTACAGTGTTGGAAAAGGGAGGGGTGAGGGGGTATTCAGTTTGTTGCAATCTGCAACCTCATCGCTAGATGCCACTAAATCCTACACACTGCACCTTTAAGAGTAACTCAAACCTCAGCGACATTTTACGATTGACTGAAACTAGTGTCATACAGAAGGACAGAGCTTTGACGATTGTGCATTTGTTTACTCTTTTCATGCACCCAACTACCGTTACTGCGAGTCTCACCAGAGGGGTTTCGAAATACGGGGTGGGGGACGGCGTCCAAGTGGGGGGAACGATGCCATAGACGGGGTACTGCTGCTGTGGGTAGATATGTTGCATGTAGAGGGGAGAGTTGTACTGGGACTGGGCCTGCGATTGCTGGGCATACATGCTGTTGTCCATGCTCCGGTAGGCATTCTTGGCAAAGAACGTGTTGATTGCCTTTATCCTTGCCTACTCAGCATTAGGGTTCATGGGGAAGAAAAAAAACAGGAGTAATAGAAGTTTAGTAAATATAAAAAATTAAATGAATTCCCAACAGCCAGTTGAGCCTTAAAGTACAATAAAGACTATCTAAATCCGACTCACCATGATTGGTTTTCCCTGAAATGTTTTGACTTCCTCCCTCAAGTAATTGTATGCCTAAAGAGAAAATGTTGGAATTTCAGTCAATTCACAATACCCACAATACACTCCTTAAAAAAGTGTGAGTCAGAGTTGCTTACCTGTTGTGCGTCAGTATCAGATTGAAATGTGATGTACCAGTTGTTGTTATGCGCAAACTCGACACTTATCACCTTCGGACAGTTCTCGTTTTTGAAAAGAGACTCGACTTCCTGAAAAAAATGTAGGACAAAGACGTTATGTGGCAACGACCATGAGGGAGACACAAGTCACTACATTATTTACTTGCATATTTTATCAAGTGCCACCCCCCACTCCCATATTAAAACAGAAGTTGCGTGTCACCTCAACAGGAGTGGTTTCCGAGACCTCCCTCAGGATAATGATGCAGCGCTTGTGATTTGGACGCACTTTCTCCCCCTTCTCGTCCACTTGGACCATAGGAGAGGCTGAAGTCAAGAGGTAAATCGTCAACATCTACAAGTCGCGTACAAGCCAGATGCAGTACATTTCAGACCCCCCCCCAAAAAAACGGGCGTAATGTCGCTCATTGTTGTCTCACATCTCAAGACGTCCAGGATTAGATCCACGTCCGTGGTGAGGGCCTTGATACCCTCCATGCTCGCTATGGTCCAAATGGGAACAAACTGGTCGCTGTCCATCTGGGACATCAAGTACAAGTCCTTCGAGAGGTTTTCCCTAAAAAGGACAATAGAGCAAGGAAAACATTGTAGGAAAAGGGCTCTGCAAAACAAAAACAAGTGCGTAAAACTTTCTGGAACTTACCGGGAGAAGTAAAACTCCAGCTCCTTCTTCAGAGAATCACGCAAGTTCTCAGAAGAGACTGGTGCTTCCTCCGCCTTGGGTTCAACTAAATAAATACAAAAATACATATTAATTTTAAAAAAAAACTGGTTTGACTTAAACTTTAGCCCTGACAATAAGCATTGCTAATGATGCTCATTGATGAAGTTATCATAGTATTGATGCTCCTCAGGTGTAGCCCAAAAGGCATGGTCAGTGTGTTGAAACAGTATTTACTAGAGATGCGTGGATTGAGTAATTGGCCCGCGTGACTATAACCACGGGTGAAGGCAGTTGCCGATCAGACTTTCAGTATTTATAATATGTGGTGATGATTTTCTGATCATCTTGTTATTTGTTGTCCTTGTTAGACTATTTTATTGACATTGCATGTACATTGTATTCTTAATCATTTAAAATAATATTTATGGCGGTCACCGTCTGAAATTTTACCTGGCATAGCCTATAAAACTAACTAATTGTGTGTTGTGTCGGACACATCGCTATACACTTCTCAACTGCATCAGTCATCATCATTTGTTCTTTTATATAATAATGTTGACATTATTATATCCCTACATTTCACAACAAACTAAAATAAGGTAGCCTAAGGCTGAGCGACCATATAGCATTTTTTTTCTGAGTGGCAGATGTTTTTTTCAATTGTTCGCCACCTAGAGAAAAAGAGCTGCACCCAGCGTCTTTTTTCAGAGTGCTCCACCTTTTTTGTGCGGCCGCTCCGAGCGCTTCTAGTTGAATATCTCTATACAGGTGAAAAGTTCAGCAACACTAACACTTGCCGTGTATTAACGACATATTGTAAGGTTCAGATTTATTTACCTTTGTTTGTATTTCTTAGTTGGTACATTAACCAGTGCATTAAATGAGACATGTTAAATTAAATTCAAACTGTCATCTACGGTTGGGTCGATTTCCAGTTTTGGATTTGGACCGGTTTGATTTGATTCATTTGTCATTATGACAGACAGTCTGGCAAATAAAAAAGTAGCCTAGATCCAACTTGTATTGTGTTATAAACGGACTAACGGAGCCACTAGTTTCACAGAGAGTGCGCAAGTAGTGTCGAGCTGGCAACATGAAGGTCATCAAATTTAAGTAGAGGTGGGGGGACGTTGTGTTTGGTGACGTGACATGGCAGAGTTATTCTCAAAGAAAACTATATGCCAATATGACAACATTTTGGATTTGAAACTGACGAAAGATGTACACCAATAAAGTTTATTTATTTATTATTTTGATGTTTAAACTTTAGAAGTTGAATGGTTGTTGCGAGATAAAAACACCTGTTGTTCACTGTTCATCGCTATACTCTTTTTAGTGTAGCACAGTGTAGTTGCATTACCGCCACCAACTCCGGAGCGGCACCTAGTGGTAAAAATCGGTATACCGGTCCGGTGTTTGGCTTAACAGCGAACCGACCCAACCCTCCTGTTAACAAAAAAATGTACTTCCATATTATTCCTCACCGAGTGCAGGCTGGGCGCTACCATTGCGCTTTTAGTTTGAAGAGGTGTTGTGGGTGCACTGGGCGAAATGTACCATTTTGGTGGGTGTTTATCGGGCAATAGTTAAACTATGCAATATTAGATTGTTTAGAGCTCTGAAGTAGTTTATTATGGAAATATAATTTCCATACGTTTAATTACAATGTCCTTCAATGTTTTCTGTAATTATTTTTAAGTAGGCCTACTTACCAAAATCTACCAGCAAATGTTAAGTGCTGGATTTAACTTATTTTGAATACCTTCATGTAATAATGGCATGTTTTTTCTAAACGGTTTACTTAAGAAATGTTTTTAAAGTACATTCAAGTACACTTTTTAAAAGGTATTGAAGTATTGATGTTTTTTCACCAGTGTTCATTTCAAAAATTGGTTGACAGCGTCATTATTATAATATAATTGTGTTAAATACATTAGAACTGTGCACACTTCAATACTTGTTTATTTATCACAAGTCATATCGTCATCGCAATATTCAATGTTATCGCATATCGCATTTTGTCCTCATATTGTGCAGCCCCAATGGTAATGATATTTGATTTGATGTTTTAATCATTGCATGTGTATTGTTCTGCTCTCATTGAGCAATCTTTCAATTGTAATGCATAGAGTTCGAAGAGTAGGGTGAATTTTGGTGAACCAAGATGTCCTATGGTTGACTACAGCCATACTAATATTAGCCTGATAGGTGTTAGAGATGGGACAAATCCGAGCCAATATCGGTAGCCGAATTGAAATGAATTACTGACGTAATTCATTTTTCAAATATAGGCCTGACTTCGGTCCATGTACCGATCCAGATTCCATTACATAACTTCTGCTAGACCATGAACCCGCTGTAACATAACATGAGACTAGTGCTAGTAAATAGTATCGATAGGTCTGTGGGGGGGGGGGGGGGGGGGCACAATTTTATAATATCAGATAAAGAAAGCAGCTTAGCACAGGCACAATGTACCATACAAAAACAATGGTAAAGTGGGCGGAACATTTTTAAAAACGCTCTGTGTGATTGTGCCCACTTTGTTTTTGCCTTTTCTGGCGGTCCACCTTCCAGAAAAGCACCTGCATGCTTTCTTTTCAGGTGTTTGCTCATGGCCGTAGTGCTTCTGCGGCTAAATGGCTGACCGTCTCTACAAACAAATTAACTGTTCACAATATGGCGACGATGACAATGTACAGGTCCGTTCATGCTAACATTCAATTTGACAGAAAATATAGGCTTTTGTTAGCCTAATATACTACATATAATAAACTGCAATTAAAATTAGTAATAGCCTACATCTATGATTACACACGATATTCACATCCGATCATGACAAATTGACTGATTAAAAATGTTAAATACATCCAAATGATGCGTATTAGCGTATTATAGAACTGCAGCACCATTCAACTTAACAGAACAGCAATTCAAAACTCGTTTTTGAGACTTTTTGTACAAGGTTGCGGAGTGTTCGCCAATCAAAGTTTTTAGTTGTAGATCTCATTAGATCAAACATTAAATGTCTCCTTGTGAAGCATTAGTCATCTTAATTATTATTATTTTCTCTTACCCATGATTAGGCTACTATGCAAGCCTAATGCAATTGATGTAGGCCTATTAAAAGGTGCTCTAGGCAAGTTCTATCGAGTACCTATATGATACAAGAGCTAACATTTGAGTGCATTTGTGGCATATGGCATTGTCATCCTTCGGGTATTAGTGCACGAAGTCTAAGAATATTAGTTTCTAGTTGACTGCTGTACGGGACAATTTTGCTTTTAGACGGCTCCCACCTTATTTCTGACCAATCAGGGAATCTCTTTTGATTGGTTCGGGGAATCTATCTTCCCCGTCAATCACAAAGCTAAGCTCCACCACAGGTGCGTGAATGCAACACGCGTTTTTATTTTTTTTTATTTTCATTGTTTTATTATTTGATGTCGAATCATCACAACGATAATTCGACCATTTGAATTTTAGGGTACAGCCCTACGCTATTGCTTGCCTCTTTCTCGGAAGCACACCCCCCCTCCACTACATTTTTTGTTTTTGGAAACACCAATATATTTATTACAAATATTGACGTCAACGAATTATGGCAGCCTTAGTCCACACAGACCAATAGATGGGGACTGACCTGAGGTGCCGGTGATGGACTCGGCAGGGGGGAAGCCCAGCTCCGGTGGGTCCATTCCATTCACCGATATCTCAGTGGTGGCTGTGGGCAAGCCCTCCGCCAGAGCTGTGAATCCCGCGGCGTAGGGCTTGCACCCACTTGGCTCAGAATACACTGTAATGAAGGACAGGCAGTTTGCCAATGGTTAACCAGCACGTCTGATTTGCTATCGCGCATACATATATCGAGCCCAAAATGTTAAACCCCTATTCAATTACAATGTCAAAAAGGCAAACAAAATTGGAGTTCATGTTTCAGACAATGGGGGTGTTTCGTTGCAATGAGGTTGCTCGTCTCACCCTCATTGACATCTGAAGGTGACCAGGGAGTTGCATCAGCAGCCACCTCGCTGGGGATCACAGGGATCTCCTGCCACACCTTGGCGTTAGGGTTCAGACCGACTCCCTTGGAGGTGACCTTCAAAAGCACAAGGGTCAATATCAAACAGGAAATGCATCCGTGTATCCAGCAAAAAGGCGTTGCAGTAAGTTACACTACAAGTATGCAAATTGTGTTAGTAAATGTTACTTTGAGCTAAGCTTAACAAACAGCTTCTAGTCAGTCAGTTATATAGCAATGTAAGCAAAAGACCATCACCATTAGATGCAGCAAGTGGGAAATTGAGCAAGCAACAAGCCCATTCTAACATTTATGTTTGAGTGTATTACTGCCCATGGCTATGGATTTCCTTTTAGTCCAATTTATAAATAAACAAGGTTTACAAATGTCACAATTATTAATTATTAATGTAAAGTACGTTGTGTTCGATACTAAACTAAAAGAAATATTAAATATCTGTTTTCACTAACAATGTCATCAATTATAAAATCAAAATGGTGTTAACCATACCCATGGGTTGACTACCCATAACAAATAGCATAAGCAATAGGAATAGCATTGAGCATGGAGAATGATCTTCGGCTGAAATTAAAATGCATAGAACATAAATCATGGAAATCTTGTTTTAAAAAAATATAGATTTACAGAAAGTTACTCAACTCAATGTTGTAGTTAGCAAGTTTCCTTGACCAAACGACCCACCTTTTTACAAAAAGCCCTGGTCTGACAAGAACAGCTGCCACGGCCAAGCCAATTTATCTCACAAATTATTTTTATTATTTTAATTATAAACACTAGAAACCATTTAGGCACCGACGGTAAAACGTCGGATGGGGAGTCTTGGGTCACAACCGATATAAAAATCAACGTAAACCGTTCAAAAAAAAAAAAACCACATGACTGACAAATGATGTTAGTGGCGCTAGCCAGCCAAGTAAAGTCAGCTGACTCGCACTGCGTAGCCTAGGCCAGCGCATGTTATGCAGCTAGCCGTCCCGCGGCGCGCTAGGCGTCACGTTAGCCCGATGAATGGCGGCTCATCACGTCCTTATCCGTCGTGTACCCTTTATCCACAGTATGTGACCCAAACCCGCACCGACCCCCGAGCACAACCAGCCCCGCCGCGGTGCCACACCGCCGGCACCACGTCCACCACGCCAATGATTACTCAGCAAACTACTTAATGAGCTTGCTCGCTCTTGCACGGTGGCTAAGCTAATGTTAGCCATATGGGGGGGGGGGGGTGGAGGGGGAGACCTGTGGCTGGGACATGGCTGCTAATAATAATGTAGATCTGGTTCTGCCGGATGGTCCAACATACAGCATTTAAACCGTCAATTTGGGTGTGTGGACAATCACGCGAGAAACGACCGCGCGAATGAATAACTTGCGATTGAATGAAATCGACGACACGGCGTATCGCCGCCATAGTCTCGATATCCACATCGCTAACTTCGATATACCGACGATATCACCAATAAGGCCACGACGTCGTGTCGTCGTCGTCGTCGGGTTAGCGAGCGAACCGCGCACGGGGGTCGCGCTAAAACAACCCCCCCCCCCCCCCCCCCCCCCCCCAATGACGGCGGGTTTCGCTTAGCATGTGAAGGCCTCAAACACTCACCATGCCGCCGCCTGGCCCGTCCTCGGTCCCGAGCGGAGCCTCGTCCTTCCCCCCGGCGTCGGGTCCCGGGTCAGCCTCCTCCTGCAGCAGCGGCGGCTCTCCGCCCTGGTCCGAACTCATCAGCCGCTCCTGGCGCACGTCTAACCCCCCTCCCGGTCCCGTTCTCCCCGACCACCGGCCTGTTGCCCCCCCCCCGGACCCCCCCCCTGTAAGTACCGCCCGTGTGCCGCAGCAGCAGCAGCAGGTCGACCCGGTTCCGGCTGGCCCGCTTGGGGTAAGTCCGGCGACACACACGGAGAGCTAGCGGCTCGCTAGCGAGTAACGGCTACAACACACGGAGAGCTAGCTTGCTTAGCTAGCTAGCCAGCTAGAGGCTCGCTAGCGAGTAACGGCTACAACACGGCTAGCTTAGCTTAGCGCTATGTATGAATCTGGAGGGGGGAACTAGCTCGGCCCCGGCGGCTAGCGGCTCCAAAAAATCAAACTTTGACGCGAGATGTTGGCGGCACGAACGGTAAACCTCCCGAAGAGCGGTTCTCCTCCTCCTCCTCCTTCTCCGCAATTCCGCCAACGACGTCTAGCGAAGCGTTTTCAGCGAGCGACGCGCATTCCTGACCGGACGACCGACGCGGACACTGGGGGACACGCACCTTGCTGCCTCGGCGCAGGCAGCACACACAGTCCTCCAACGTCCCGGCTGGCATTGCGACTCCTGTGACCTTTAGGATCCACGTTTCCTTTTCCTGTTTCCTCCATTTATTAACCGTACGCACACACACACACGGTTTTTTTTACAGTCACCCTGAAGGTCTACGTGCTCCACCCACGACGGAGAGTTGTGCATGCAACATCATGCAAGACATTTGGTGGGGGTTTTGTGCTTTGTTAGTATTGTATTTTTGTGATGATTCAGTGTAAAGGCCGTCTAGTGTAAAGTGTATGGATGGTGACACTCACTGGGAAGTTGAGATGACGAGGGGGATATTCCAGAGAAGTTA
Source organism: Merluccius polli (assembly GCA_030340625.1). Classification (NCBI taxonomy): domain Eukaryota; kingdom Metazoa; phylum Chordata; class Actinopteri; order Gadiformes; family Merlucciidae; genus Merluccius; species Merluccius polli. The sequence continues at coordinate 261,717 of JAOPHQ010006263.1, forward strand.
AAAAAGTACTACAATCATTTGTTTATTATTTGGAATAAACTATTTAAAAAAATGTGTTTAACAATGTGCACATCCTGAATTAGATAAACAAATACAGACACATACAGATACAATCACTATTTTTTTTGTCAATACTTAACTTTTTCAGAATCTAAAAATCAGGCATAGTCCTACTGTCTATATTTTTTAAACATCTTTTCAAATGCACGCTTTCGTATTATTTGATGAATGCAAGAAGCTGCATAGGCTTGTATTATTTTAGGCCCTAGTTCACAAAGATTATGAACCTAAAAAATATTCGGACTAAACATTTATGTTCCTCATAACCTAACCTATTTAAGACGAGTGTGCAATGGTGATATTATTGTATGCTGAGCTTAGAAGCAAATGTTTTACATATTATTCATATCTAGACACAACATTATTGTAATTGGAGAGAGTTACTAATAAAGGACTAAAAAGGGTGTATTCCCTCTCAACTTACTCTGCTACCAAGAGTTTTACAATTTTTGGTAGTTTGGTCGTTTTAATTTTTTTGCAACATTTTTGGTAATTTTGTACAAATATGCCTTGATCGTGTACAGTATGTGGTACACAACAGCTGTCACGTCGATATTGGCCAGTTCCATTTTAAAGTAATAATCTCATGTAGTTTTTACTTTCAACCTTGTTTCTTTGTTACAATCAACCCAGTGTCACATAAAAGTCTGTAGGGGACATGTTTGTTCTGCTATGTTCAACATGTGATGTTCACACTGGTCACAGTATATAAAAGGAGAAAGGAAAGGAGGTGACTGCTCAGCTGGGTGTCCTCCACTGTTACAAACTAACCTGGAGAATATTTCATGTATACTAGGAAATCATAAAAAAAAGACACTTCTGTCATGATTGTGATACACATTTAATATTGTTCTTGAAGTGCACAAAAACAACCGGCTACAAAATGGGTTCATTGAACACAAAGTGTGAGCGGCAAAAAGTGGTAGTGCAGGAAACATTGACAGTTGACAGAAAGTCTCCTGCTTAAGGCTAACGCAAATAGAAACCAGCATGTTTAATGGAGGATGCTTAGCAAGTCTTTTGTAGGGTCTACTTCTCTACAGACTTCACCATATGAGACTTCTTGATCACATGCTCCATGTCGGCATGCTCAGACGTGTCCAGTTTGATGTTGTATTTGGCCAGGATCTTCATGATGGGCCTGATCTTCAGCCACCACTGTGTCTTGGGGATGCGGTGCCTGAACCACACACACACACACACACACACACACACACACACACACACACACACACACACACACACACACACACACACACACACACACACACACACACACACACACACACACACAGAATGGTATGTAGAATAAACTCTGACCTTGAGTAGGACCTTGGATGAACTATTATAATCAACGTAATTCGCTTTGTGTGTCCGCAGTTTTAGCAAAACAATGCTACAATGTTGTAATGGGTCTTACTCAAAATCGGTCTCCGCTTTCAGATCGACGAGGGGTTGGAATTGGAGTGCTCTTTTTCTCATGCCAAGCACACAGGCAGAGTCTGGTGTGTTCGCAAAGATGCGCCCTAAAGAAAGATTCAAACAGATCCTTTAACACTTGATGGAATCACTGAAACAACAAAACATTATGCCGATCCCTTGGTGTGCATCAATCTCTGAAGAGCACATGATCCCACCGAAACCTCTGAGTTGTGCTTACCGTGTCTATAGCACTCCTTCAGCTTCTCAGTCAGCCATACGACAGACTTGGCACCCATTTTTGTGCCAAAGTTTCTATCAAAAGGCGTCGGGGTTCCGCCCTATGGGAAGACATTCAGAATTCAGACAGGATGAGCAAAGTATAAATATTATTATTAATAATAATAGTGTTATAGTTAAAAAGTGCAAAATTAAACTCTAGCACTGCTAACAGACCTGCTGCATATGTCCCAAGACATTTTTTCGGCAATCGAACACCCCCTTGCCCTCCTCTGAATACAAGTTAAAGATGAAGTCGGTGGTGTAGTTGGCATTAGAGTTCTCATTCCTATGAATGGATGAAAAGAGAGAGGCGTGGTCATAAAACATACAGCAGTTTTACCTATAGTGGCTTTTATCCACATTTTGAACATTGATCAAAGCATATGTATACAAAAGCACCAGAACCTTGATCAAGACAAAACAACAGCAAACATACCTGAGAATCAGCCCTCTCTTTACCGTTGTCTTCATCTTTTGCAGAAGATGCTCCACGTTCAACTGGAAAGTAAATTCACATGTATTTTCAAGTTCAAATACCTCAAAAAACATGTCTGGAGAATGCTGTGGTATGCGTGTATCTCCGTGATCCCACCTCTAGGTCCTTAATGTTGAACTTATCTTCAAAGATGTAGGCTGCGTCTGCCCCGGCAGCCAAGCCGGCCATGGTGGCCAGGTAGCCACAGTAGCCGCCCATGGTTTCTACGATGAACACACGGCGCTTGGTGCCCGCAGCGGACTGCTTGATCCTGTCACAGGTCTGGAGGTAAAAGGAAGACAAAGTGAGCTGGCTGGTATACTATGTTGTGAGTTGAGTTATGAGAAGTTATGTGTGCTGTTGTTTGGATCGTAAGGCACAGCGTTACAGAGGGGAGGGAATGTTATGTTGATTGTGTGCTGTGCAAAGTTCTCATGCATTTACGATAACATATTTTAGAATAATGTGTCCGATGTTGGGTAGTAGTTATGACCCTTAATTAAGTTGTAATTAAGTTCAATTAAAGGAAACACATGCATTAAACTATTAAAAATAAATGTCATTAAACACAATCTGCTACCATTGTTGGACACCGTATGATTTTTATTCTGGAAGTGATGTACAATCATTAGTGTGTGTGTGTGTGTGTGTGTGTGTGTGTGTGTGTGTGTGTGTGTGTGTGTGTGTGTGTGTGTGTGTGTGTGTGTGTAAATGTGCACGCATGTGTGTGTGTGTGTGTGTGTGTGTGACATGTGCGTGTCATTTGTGCGTGTGTGTGCATGAATGTGTGCGTGTGGACAGTACTGACAGAGGTGATGGTGTTGAGAGCAGTGTCAGCGCCGATACTGAAGTCAGAACCGGGGACATTGTTGGAGACGGTGGCGGGAATGACCACCATTGGAATGCACAGCTCCTCGTACTTCTCCCTGGCGTTAACTAACTCCAGGCCCCCTACATACGCCTGCAGGTGTGCAAGAAGCGGTTGCAGGTCAGTTTCTGGGAATACTGGCACAAGATGCTAATTAAAGTACCAGTGAAATAAGTAAAATACCAATACTTCCCCAAGGACAGGGTTGGGTAGAAAAAAACATGACAGTAACATGGGGAGATTAACTGTGAGATTAGCAGAGCTAGACTGTGATGCCATACCTCAAAACCGCCGATGATCACCATTGCATGGATATTGTGCTTGGCGATATTCAAGCTGATTTCCTCCACCATTTTACCTGGCAAGGTTCTAAAGATTGAAAGAAAGAGGAAAACAGAATGATAAACTTCCTGAACGGTATGACCTTTCTTGTATTACCGTCCATCATGTATTTGAAGTATGATAAAACAATGTTGTACCTCTTAGTACCAAGCATTGACCCTCCCTTTCCAGTCCAGCCACTCACATCAGTCCACGTAAGCGGCTCAATCTGGGACCAGAGAAAAGTATTATGAAATGTACTATAATATGACTAATATTATTACTAGTAAGTTAGTATATTAGCAATACTACACAAAAACACAAAGTGTTGCTTACACTTACTATTAACATAATAACAAATTGTATATGCCCTTTGGTGAACGCTTTTATCTAATCCAAAACATATTACAATAACATGAGTACATACATTTCTTAGCATGGGTGGCCGGGCCCCAGTGGGAATCGAACCCCTAACCCTGGTGGTGTTAACGCCATGCTTTACCAGTTGAGCTATACAAGACCACTAATGATAGTAATAAATAATAAAAATAAGTCTTTGTAATTGTAACTTCAACCAGCAACTGAGGTTGATCTTACTCCTTATCTAAACTTGGATGTGTGTTGTGTGAGCAACAGTGCCCTATTTCAGACCAGACAGACAGACATCAACAGACTGTACACACATTTCCGTGCGCGAGTCCGTCGAAGCCGTCGTACACCGCCAGCATGTTGTGTCCCTGTATGATGCCCATCCTGGCGGCCGAGCGAACTGCGGAGTTCATACCGGCGCACGGTGCACCGATGTTTATGATGGCCACGTTGATGTTGCTCTGGGAATCAATGAGAGACGTTACGGGTTAAACTCAGCAGGAGCAAGGAGGAGAAAGGGTAGTGGTGGGGGTTAAATTTGACTTTGTCATTTCCCTCACCTTAACTTCTGGAGGGTTGATGTGGGCAAGGAGCTTGTATGTGTTCCAGTTGTTCTCAAAGCTCCTGTGCAATGCAACAAAACAAATTATGACCTGAGTCGCATATATAATGCATTCAATATTAGCTCTAAATATTAGTTCTTCTAGATATTAGTCAAAAGCCAATATTCATACTTTCCCCTCAGCTTGATCGCATCCTCAAATCTGCCCTCAGACATGGCTGCAGTGACATCCTTGGTCTGTGAAGGAGTTAGAGCGTTACACCACACATAGTAGAGGCGGAAGTAGAAGATATTAGAAGTAGAAGAGATGTTTAGGTGGCTTAAGGCAGGGGGGGGACATACCACTTGTACACACTCCATGAGGGGCAGTCTGATGGCCTGGTTCCCTGAGAGACTGACCACACAGGCCGGGGTGTCTGGAGTGGCCTCCAGGAGAGCCATCACAGCCTCCACTCCCATCCTGCTTCCCTGGAGATGGGGTGAGAGAAGAATATTAATGCATTCGAGAATTGTCTCATGGCCAGTGTAGCTGGAGTGTAGTTGGTTGTCTGAAGTGCAATCTACTGTTCACAAAGAGGCTGTATTGCAGTATTGTAATATTGTTTGTATTGGCAGTAATATTGTATGGTAGTATTGTAGTCGTGGTTGTAAGTCTTTGAAGACATCACAAATCCTGATGCAATTACAATCCACCAGTCCATCAGGACTACAGTAATATATATGGACTAGTATGTATTGATATGTTTAGCCGTACAGATAGATTCGATACACAGGCGCTTTCCACACTAACAGTGGAAAGCGCAGCTTACATGGAAGTCATAGGAGAGGAACATTCAGTCGTTCTTCATGGATACGTACCAGGATTCTGTCAAAAGCAGAAGGCGTTCCACCTCTCTGTACATGTCCCAGGACGGTGGCGCGCGTGTCAAAGCCAAGCCTGTCAGTCACAAGCTACAACAAACCATCTGTATTATTATGGAGCATATATACAACGTATCCAAACTTCATGTTAGCCTGCTGATCTATATAGGGGAGCCTACCTTCTTGATCTGGTCAGAAGTGATGGGTTTTCCAGCTCTGGACATGGCACCCTCAGCCACAATGATCACGTTCAGACGAGAACCTCTTGCTCTTTGCTACAACGTCAGACCAAAACAATCAAATGAAGATCACAACACTACAGCCGGGGATATGTAGTTAACAAATTGTTTCCAAGTTATTTTGTTGATATGATACGAGTGTATTGAAGACGTACGTCTGCCAGCCTCCTGCACAGATGTTCCTCCCAGCCCTCATCTGGGGGCATCTCAGGGATGAACACCCAGTCGGCTCCACAGGATAAGGCTGTGACCAGGGCCAGGTAGCTGTGCACAAACACACACACACATGTAGTCCGAGTTGAATGTTCAACAATTCAACATGCCTGCCACAGGCAACATAATTGCCTGTGGCAGGATGATAATTATAATGGTAATACAGTTCTGTTCGCGAGCTAAGTCATTCACTCCTGTACACAGGCACACACCTGCAGGCATGTACACACACACACACACACACACACACACACACACACACACACACACACACACACACACACACACACACACACACACACACACACACACACACACACACACATATACATACATAGAACAGTACTCACCCACAGTGTCTGCCCATCACTTCCAGAATAAAAGTCCTCTGGTGGCTGTAGAAAGTAGAAAGAATATTCTAAAAACTAAACACGTGGTCAATATAATGTAAATTGTGCTTTCAGCTAGGGGAAGTACCAAGAATGGTGAATTAATGAAGAATGAAACTGTTCTATTTTGTTAGGAAAATCCTATCTAATAACTAGCCACATCTCATCTAAAACCACATCATTCAGTTGTGTGTGTATGACGTGATGGGGGTGAGTGACCAGTGTCTCTGACCTCTGTGCGGTGGTGGTGATGGCATCCACCACCTCGATGATGCGGTGCAGGGCCGAGTCCGTACCGATGGTCATGTCGGTTCCACAGAAGTCATTGTCGATGGACCCTACCATGCCAACGATGTTTAGGTGGGAGGACTTGCTCGCCTCATCCTTGGTAATTTTACCTGGACACACCAAGTCACTAACGAGTTATTGTACATACAAATTATCGTTAATAACATGAAAAAATGTGTCAGAGTACCTTCTATGTTAGTTTTAATTGTATTTACAAGCTTAGGTAATGCTAACCCCTCCTTCAGCTTATATGCCATGTATGTCCCTATTCGCCCCCCCCCGCCCACAATGTGCCTATCACCACCCCAGTCCTATATCTCACCAGCTTTCACCAAGTCCATCAACAGTCCACTCCACTCTGTCCTGAACTGGTTGGCGCCGGTGAGGCTGCCGTCGCCTCCGATCACACATAGGTTGGTGATGCCCAGCTTCACCAGGTTGCAGGCGGCCTTCAAGCGGCCCTCCCTGGCCTGGAAGTCCATGCACCGGGCGCTGCCAATCACAGTGCCACCCTGGGATGGGAGATGGATGGGGTTAATGAAGGCGTCTAGTGACGTTAAGCATGTTACGTATGTGTGCTAGTAGATGAAGCTCCTCCTGTATTACTCTCTCAATGCCAACCTCCTTTGTTACGGTAATTCATTGTTTCAAAGACAGGCCATAAACCACCATTAGAGCTTGAACTTTTGACTTCTGAATACCCTCATACAACCAGACACCTTTGTTTGTGAATCTCATTTAGTATGATGCTTATGATACGGGCACTGTGTTTGCTACATACACACCAGCTGCAGCATCATAGACACACTCTCCCATGAGGCAGGCTTGATGTTGTCTCCTCCATCCACCAGTCCTTGGTAGCCCTGGAGCACACGACAACATGGTACTTTTTTATATTATCCAACAGCATCACTGTTGCTTTTTAAATCTGAAAAACACATGTCAGTGTAGTGAAATAGTTTGCAATGTTTTATGTCAAAGAATATGATATACCTCATGGACAAAAAAGACTTTGGCTCCAGTGTATAGGCCAACTCTGACAGTGGCCCTCACAGCTGCATTCATACCTGTTACACACAAGTATTGGTGTAGGTCCATTATGTTTGGAAGGTTGGGGTTTAAAACAACTACGCAAACAAGCAGTGGTGGCAATTTTCCGGTTTCAGAAAATAAAAGTCCCGACTAGTTGGTGGTGATCAGCTGATTATTACTTACACTAAAACTCAAAATACCAGGGGTGGACTTTTTGCATTCTTGTGCTGGAATCTCCACCTCTGCAAATTACATTAAAAAATGTATGTTCTACCATACGATCAACACTGAGGCTATGGCTAAAGCAACAACATGGCTTTAGGCCATGGCTAAAACAAAAGGTCACCCAATCACGAAGAAATGTAACTTTAGAGGACATATAGCCTTTAATGATACTTGACGTGGTTATTGGAGTCAGTTTGGACAAAAATAGTCCATACCACGTTGAGGAAAAGAATAATGTCAAAGTGCGACTATGTAAAGCGGCTCCTGATGTCGGAGGACTAAAGGCCATAGTGTGAGGCTTGTGTGATGGCAGTCTGCCATATAGGCTCTGGTTTCACCACATGGCAGCTGTGGACCCGTCCACCCGTCCATTCCAGAAAAAGGTCACAGTCACTAAAATTAGGACCGCAGCAGTAATACAGAGGGACGGGTCAAGGGGAAAGGGCTCATTGAAGATCCAATGCAAAAGGTTAAAGGGCAACTCAAAGTGACAGATAGCTACGGAAGCTATGGTATAGCTATGCACAAGCAATTATACTGCAGTGATAGAAAGAAGAGAAAACCTGAAAGGCCATTAACTAACTTCAAACTAAGATTAGATGATAACTTTAGTTGATTACTTACTTAAGTTTAAGGTAACTTTTTTAAAGTTGATACATGGTTGTAGTTTGCAGACATATTAAAGGTAACTAAAGTCTATTCCTTAGATTGAATGAACTGTGGTGGTTTGCAAATTTAAGTTATATAAAATATTTGCCTGCAATTAGCTGTCAATGCATTAACCAGACAGCCATTTATATAGAATATAAGTTTAAGAGCTTGTATTGTGATGCTTTTGTTGTTAAAGTTCACCTACAACAGAGAGTATATATACTCTAGCCAACAACTCCTGACATCTGACCTTTAACCTTAGTAACAATAATCAAATCTCCACAGCAACCTTTCTGCGTACTTAACAGAACATTTAAACTAAAATAGACAGAGGGCATTTCAAGTATGCTTCATGGATTTTCTTTTCTTAATCATTGTCGATTCAAAGGTGAACCTTCATTGCCAAAGCAACAACAACAACAACAACACTGCTTCCCCCTCTCCTCTTCATTATGGTACAACCCCCTGCTTACCTTGGGCATCGCCTCCCGAGGTCAGCACAGCAATGGAGCGACCTATGCCCATCTTGGTGGGGTCCATGCTGCTTGACTGCGAAGTCTTGGACATGTCTCCAGAGGAACCAAACAGAGAGCTTGGTTGCTTGGTTGAGAGAAAAGGAGCAGAAATCAAGCGCTACTGCTTTCTCTTCCCGCTCTCTTTGCTTCTCAGGGGAGGGAGGGGTGAGGGCACAGGCTTTATATCTCTTCCCAAAGCCTGACTGTGACTTAATCACCAACACACACACACCCCCCCTCCGTCACACATCTAAATATACATAAATCGCTTCTGACCACCAGGATTGGCCAGTTTCAGAGCAAGAAAAAAAACCTGGTAAAAAATGTCTTAACCTAAATAATGTGGAGACAATATTCTTTATTTTTTACTTCACTTGTTTTGTATTGCTGTGTGAATGGAGCTTGGCAAATATCTATCACAAATCATTCGTTATTTAAAAAAAATCTATTTTATTTATATTATATATTTATTTTGGGCCTTGACCAATTGGCACGTCCTTTAAAAGTACATGCATCCTTCGTAATAGTACGATGTATACATTTCACTGTGATTCACTGTGGACATACAGTAGATAGCCTACTTAAAAAACATACATAGGGATCTAAAAACAACCAACTTACAGTCAGACACAAATTTTAGGAATGAGACCTTTATTTTAAACACTGTACATGGAGAATGAATATTGTTTCCATTTCCTTAGGTCCACACACCACTGTTTGAGTGTTGCAATAAAGAGCATAATACATGAAATACAAGATGCAAGGTGAGTCAAGCCAGTAACGCTTTATATTAAGGTCCTTGTAATAACCATTAATTAATAGGTAATAAGGCCCTTGTAAGTCCTTACAAGATGCTTATTAACATTATTGTGTGTTTATAAGCCTATATAAGTGTTAATAATGGCATTATAATACAGTTAATAGCAGGCTATAACACATTTATAAGCGCTTATAAGAAACTTGTTAACAGTTTGCAAATGCTTAAGAACATTAATAAAAGCCTCATGAGTATCTTGTAATTGTTCATAATAGCATTACAAACACCCATAACCCACCCATTACGTCTTTGCCATGCCTTTATTAATCTTCTTTTGTTTGCTTATTGATATTAAAATATACTTTATATTAACCCTTGTTAACAGTTAACTATGCTTTTTGCAGTTACCGGATCTAAAGCGAGAACAATGCCCTATTAAGTCTAATAAATATTTCATTATGTGTTAATTACTGGTTAATGATTTTCACAACCTCTAAGTCTAATAAATCATTTATTATGCATTATTATGCCTTTAAGAATCTTTTTTTGTTTGCTTTACTAAAATAAAATATACTTTATTATGCCATTATTATTAGTTAACTATGCACTTGTTAACAGTTAACTATGCTATTTTTTTTCTTCCCATTATATCAGCCTTGACCACATTCTAGATGTGGAGGTTGTGAAAATCATTAACCAGTAATTAACACATAATTAAATATTTATTAGACTTAATAAGGCATTGTTCTCGCTTTAGATCCGGTAGCTGCAAAAAGCATAGTTAACTGTTAACAAGTGCATAGTTAACTTATAATAGATGAGCAATAAAGTATATTTTAATATCAATAAGCAAACAAAAGAAGATTAATAAAGGCATGGCAAAGTCGTAATGGGTGGGTTATGGGTGTTTGTAATGCTATTATGAACAATTACAAGATACTCATGAGGCTTTTATTAATGTTCTTAAGCATTTGCAAACTGTTAACAAGTTTCTTATAAGCGCTTATAAATGTGTTATAGCCTGCTATTAACTATTATAATGCCATTATTAACACTTATATAGGCTTATAAACACACAATAATGTTAATAAGAATCTTGTAAGGACTTACAAGGGCCTTATTACCTATTAATTAATGGTTATTACAAGGACCTTAATATAAAGCGTTACCGTCAAGCCAAATGAAAAATAGGCTCCAGGTACAAATGCTACAATTAAAGTCCTACATCTAGGACATTCTCCTAAGCTATAGATTATTACACCATCAAGTCTATATGGCCCATAGTAAACTGCAAATTGAAATGTGAAGTGATAATTCCTATTGACATCACTGATTCTAAAATTACATTATTGTCAACACCTTCAATGTTTTGTATGTTTAAAAAAAACAAAAAACGTTTATTTAACACTTTCAGGCATGAATGTTAGATGGTGTACTGTGATAAATGAATATAAACAGCGGAAAATGTATTCTGAATCAAAGTTGCCTGTGGCATTCTGCTGCGGTTACTTGATCGTACGGGCTACTACAGTGTTCGACAAACATTAGATGACAGTATACGTCAGTAAACAAGAGGAAAGACAGCTAGTGCAAAATTCATCAATCCCTCAGCGGAGAGGCAGAACCAGGGGAGCCGTCATATCCCACAGGCACAAACATCTGAAAGACAAAATCAAACAATACAAGTTCAAACATTATGGTCGACATTCATATTTTGTGTGAGCATTTCATTTGACTTTTTATATGAAGCGTTATTACATTTGAGGAATGTTATTAATAAAATGTGCCATTACTTGTCGTTAGAATTATTCATTAGAATTATTACTGGTGTTATAATAATATTAGAAACTAACTAGAAAAAGTTCAATTTCAGAAGAAATTGTGGTGTGAAGCTTGCTGAAAATAAAGTTTCCAGTACCTGGTATATTGGAAATGTACAGCAGAGTGACATGATCTAGTGCTGTAGATTTATGGTGGCTGCTGGGGTGTTATATGTTGCCTCTTGGGTGTTGTGGATGGTTGCTAGCATGTTCTGCACAGTTGCTTGTTTTCTAGATGGTTGCTAGTTTGTTCTTTTATTTTAGGGATGCACCGATCCGATTGGTTACGATACTGGCCCTTTCTCGTCTCTATTTACTGGAGTAATAAGGTAACGTTGCCATGTCGTTACTAAGATCGTCTCATTTACTGGAGTAATAAGGTAACGTTGCCATGTTGTTACTAAGATCGTCTCTATTTACTGGAGTAATAAGGTAACGTTGCCATGTCGTTTCTAAGATCGTCTCTATTTACTGGAGTAATAAGTTAACGTTGCCATGTTGTTACTAAGGTCGTCTCTATTTACTGGAGTAATAAGGTAACGTTGCCATGTCGTTACTAAGATCGTCTATTTACTGGAGTAATAAGGTAACGTTGCCAAGTCGTTACTAAGATCGTCTCTATTTACTGGAGTAATAAGGTAACGTTGCCATGTTGTTATTAAGATCATCTCTATTTACTGGAGTAATAAGTTAACGTTGCCATGTCGTTACTAAGGTCGTCTCTATTTACTGGAGTAATAAGGTAACGTTGCCATGTCGTTACTAAGATCGTCTCCATTTACTGGAGTAATAAGATAACGTTGCCATGTCGTTACTAAGGTTGTCTATATTTACTGGAGTAATAAGGTAACGTTGCCATGTTGTTACTAAGGTCATCTCTATTTACTGGAGTAATAAGGTAACGTTGCCAAGTCGTTACTAAGGTCGTCTATTTACTGGAGTAATAAGGTAACGTTGCCATGTTGTTACTAAGGTCATCTCTATTTACTGGAGTAATAAGGTAACGTTGCCAAGTCGTTACTAAGGTCATCTCTATTTACTGGAGTAATAAGGTAACGTTGCCATGTTGTTACTAAGATCGTCTCTATTTACTGGAGTAATAAGGTAACGTTGCCATGTCGTTACTAAGATCGTCTCTATTTACTGGAGTAATAAGGTAACGTTGCCAGGTCGTTACTAAGATCGTCTCTATTTACTGGAGTAATAAGGTAACGTTGCCAAGTCGTTACTAAGGTCGTCTATTTACTGGAGTAATAAGGTAACGTTGCCATGTTGTTACTAAGGTCATCTCTATTTACTGGAGTAATAAGGTAACGTTGCCAAGTCGTTACTAAGGTCATCTCTATTTACTGGAGTAATAAGGTAACGTTGCCATGTTGTTACTAAGATCGTCTCTATTTACTGGAGTAATAAGGTAACGTTGCCATGTCGTTACTAAGATCGTCTCTATTTACTGGAGTAATAAGGTAACGTTGCCAGGTCGTTACTAAGATCGTCTCTATTTACTGGAGTAATAAGGTAACGTTGCCATGTCGTTACTAAGATCGTCTCATTTACTGGAGTAATAAGGTAACTGTGGAGGGTTTATGTGGAGTGTGTGTTGTTGATGGCTGGTTTACAGCCTCACCTGGCCTGAGTCAGACTAATTGGACTCTGGCTGGGTGGGGCTGCACACCTGTGGTGCATGAGCAATCATGGCACCCAGGATAAACCAGCCATCAACACACACACTCCAGGAGGAGCACTGTCATGACAAGAAGTACCATCAGCTCGGCGAATACCACCTTGCCTTAAACTTCAATAAACACCTTGAACACCATCTACCCGTGTCCTGTGTCGGAGGGCCCCAAAGAAAGCCACTTCGGTGGCGTGTGGCCGGACGTACCCTGCCGCACTGGCGCCCAACGTGGGGCTCCTCCGACCAGGACGGGACACGGAAGGGCTGTCCAAGCTACACTGGAGCCACCAGCCGCGGCGAGGACAGCCACCCCAGCACCAGCTCCCCCTGAACGGCAGCGACGGCCAGCGGAGGAGCGGGGAGGCAGCGCAGCGACCGCCACCGGCAACCGTCTGTCGCTAGCCTCCCCCGGATCCAGCCTGGAGCAGCCCAGGCCAGCCGCCCCTCTGCCAGGGGACCAGGGGCCTCATGTACGAAGGCTTGCGTGGATTTGTGCGTGGATTTTGGCGTACGCCAAAACCCCGAAAATGTCGTACGCACAAATAAATTCAGATGTATGAAAGTGTGCGTACGCATGGATCCCAGCGCGTTTCTTTTGTACATCCCGATCAACGTGGAACTGAGCGCACGTGCAGATGTGGCAAACTCCTCCCTGTCCACGCCCTCATTTAAATATGCAAATCTATGTAAATAGACCCTGGACCTGAGATTCACCTCTATCCGATCACATAAAACAAGCAAGTGTGGCACAGAGGATATTTATATATTATTGCCACTTACTTAAATGTGTTATTTTATATGTATGGACTTTATTTGGCATTTTTACAGACGCCCCCCATTCAATTTTAAGCATTATTATTATTATTATTATTATTATTATTATGCCTATTATTATTATTATTATTATTATTATTATTATTATTAAAGGCACGAGACCACCCGCGGCTATATAAACGGTGGGCTGCGCTGCGTTCTTCAGTCGGCAGTTAACCGGGACCATGAAGCCACTAAAGACCAGCCGACTCACTTGTCTTTTTGTTTAATTGATTCTTTCAGAATAACATCTTTTCTAAAATATGCCAACCCTTGAGTCAACTTGCACTCTATGGGTGTAACACAAGCATGAACAAAGGAAAGAAAAGACATTTCACAGAGTCCGAGTTGGAGATTGTGGTGATGACGTGGAGCCGCGGAGGGAGATTCTCTCTGGTCCCCTGTCAGCAGGGATCAATATGAAGAGGAAGGAAATTAGTGGGAGCGTGTGTGTGACCCGTGGGGTCCGAGCAGCGCACACACACAGGGGAAGAAGAAGTGGTCGGATCTGAAGGTGGAGGTGAAGCGGAGGAATATATTCTATGCGTCACTTTCATGCCGCACACTAGGAAGACCACTAGGTGGCGCTGTTTCTGAGCAAATTCCGTAACGCTATCAACTCCCGCATACTTCGCATACTTTGTCGCACATTCGAAATCGGCTTATGAGCCATCATTCATCATCAAAGTCATCGTTTGCAAGTAAATCCTCGCGTTCCCTAAATACTCGCTCACGTCGGATTGCACCATTTGCAAGGTCCTCTAACAGCGCTAACGCTGCCGTCGGTAATACCATTTTCTTCATCACATTGCGCATGCTTTTATATCCACCCGTAAAATTGCAAACACGGTGGGTGTGTTAGTTGTTCATAAGTGTGTCTCTGACGTGCACATCACTCTGATGACTAATTGTTTTTGACATTATTAACAGTTTCCCAGCGTCACCTATAAGTGTCGCCAAAGGAACAATAGCTGTAGAAACGTGCGTACGCCAGCCATGAAGTTGACGTGAGGCACCGCACATTTCCACGGTCATTTCACGTTTCATACATCTGAACGTGAGCGTGGAACGCCATTTTTTTTTGCGTACGCCACGTTTTTGTGCGTACGCAACCTTCATACATGAGGCCCCAGGAGCCCAAGGCCCCATGCTCCAGGAGGAGATGGGAGGGATCGTGCCTCGTCGCCCTGGTGGAGGGGGGTGACGCAAAGACTGTTCCAGGCCCTCTGAGAGCTACCTCCGCGGCCCAGCTGTCGGGCCTCCTCCAGAACCCATCCAGCCAGCCCCTGCAGCCAGCTACCCCCAGAGACACCTCCGCCAGCTGGAGCAGCAGCCCCAGGCCTCCGGTCTCCGGGACGGAGGGGGAGGGTGGGGTGGGCGTGTGACCCTGGGGAGGTGTGGAGGTAGTGGGGTTTGGGGGGTTGTGTTAATTTTTTTTGTTTAGGTATGGCAACCCTGAAAAGAGTCCAGGTTTTGTGTAGGTATGGTAACCCTGTTCAGAGTCCGGTATGTGTTTTTTTTTTGTTTGCTTGGATGGGGGATGGGGGGGGAGTAGGCGAGGCCGGGGAGTCTCCCCGGCCTCAATCTGGTGTTGGGGATATGTGGAGGGTTTATGTGGAGTGTGTGTTGTTGATGGCTGGTTTACAGCCTCACCTGGCCTGAGTCAGACTGATTATACTCTGGGGCTGCACACCTATGGTGCATGAGCAATCATGGCACCCAGGATAAACCAGCCATCAACACACACACTCGAGGAGGAGCACTGTCATGACAAGAAGTACCATCAGCTCGGCGAATACCACCTTGCCTTAAACTTCAATAAACACCTTGAACACCATCTACCCGTGTCCTGTGTCGGAGGGCCCCAAAGAAAGCCACTTCGGTGGCGTGTGGCCGGACGTACCCTGCCACAGTAACGTTGCCATGTTGTTATTAAGATCATCTCTATTTACTGGAGTAATAAGTTAACGTTGCCATGTCGTTACTAAGGTCGTCTCTATTTACTGGAGTAATAAGGTAACGTTGCCATGTCATTACTAAGATCGTCTCATTTACTGGATTAATAAGGTAACGTTGCCATGTCGTTACTAAGGTCGTCTCTATTTACTGGAGTAATAAGGTAACGTTGCCATGTCGTTACTAAGGTCATCTCTATTTACTGGAGTAATAAGGTAACGTTGCCAAGTCGTTACTAAGGTCATCTCTATTTACTGGAGTAATAAGGTAACGTTGCCAAGTCGTTACTAAGGTCATCTCTATTTACTGGAGTAATAAGGTAACGTTGCCATGTTGTTACTAAGATCGTCTCTATTTACTGGAGTAATAAAGTAACGTTGCCAAGTCGTTACTAAGGTTGTCTCTATTTACTGGAGTAATAAGGTAACGTTGCCAAGTCGTTACTAAGGTTGTCTCTATTTACTGGAGTAATAAGGTAACGTTGCCAAGTCGTTACTAAGGTTGTCTCTATTTACTGGAGTAATAAGGTAACGTTGCCATGTTGTTACTAAGATCATCTCTATTTACTGGAGTAATAAGGTAACGTTGCCATGTCGTTACTAAGGTTGTCTATATTTACTGGAGTAATAAGGTAACGTTGCCAAGTCGTTACTAAGGTTGTCTCTATTTACTGGAGTAATAAGGTAACGTTGCCAAGTCGTTACTAAGGTCATCTCTATTTACTGGAGTAATAAGGTAACGTTGCCATGTTGTTACTAAGATCGTCTCTATTTACTGGAGTAATAAAGTAACGTTGCCAAGTCGTTACTAAGGTTGTCTCTATTTACTGGAGTAATAAGGTAACGTTGCCAAGTCGTTACTAAGGTTGTCTCTATTTACTGGAGTAATAAGGTAACGTTGCCAAGTCGTTACTAAGGTTGTCTCTATTTACTGGAGTAATAAGGTAACGTTGCTATGTTGTTACTAAGATCGTCTCTATTTACTGGAGTAATAAGGTAACGTTGCCATGTTGTTACTAAGATCATCTCTATTTACTGGAGTAATAAGGTAACGTTGCCATGTCGTTACTAAGATCGTCTCTATTTACTGGAGTAATAAGGTAACGTTGCCAGGTCGTTACTAAGGTCATCTCTATTTACTGGAGTAATAAGGTAACGTTGCCATGTCGTTACTAAGGTTGTCTATATTTACTGGAGTAATAAGGTAACGTTGCCAAGTCGTTACTAAGGTTGTCTCTATTTATTGGAGTAATAAGGCAACGTTGCCATGTCGTTACTAAGATCGTCTCTATTTACTGGAGTAATAAGGTACCGTTGCCATGTCGTTACTAAGGTCATCTCTATTTACTGGAGTAATAAGGTAACGTTGCCATGTCGTTACTAAGGTTGTCTATATTTACTGGAGTAATAAGGTAACGTTGCCAGGTCGTTACTAAGGTCGTCTCTATTTACTGGAGTAATAAGGTAACGTTGCCAGGTCGTTACTAAGGTCGTCTCTATTTACTGGAGTAATAAGGTAACGTTGCCAAGTCGTTACTAAGGTTGTCTCTATTTATTGGAGTAATAAGGCAACGTTGCCATGTCGTTACTAAGATCGTCTCTATTTACTGGAGTAATAAGGTAACGTTGCCAGGTCGTTACTAAGGTCATCTCTATTTACTGGAGTAATAAGGTAACGTTGCCATGTCGTTACTAAGGTTGTCTATATTTACTGGAGTAATAAGGTAACGTTGCCAGGTCGTTACTAAGATCGTCTCTATTTACTGGAGTAATAAGGTAACGTTGCCAAGTCGTTACTAAGATCGTCTCATTTACTGGAGTAATAAGGTAACGTTGCCATGTCGTTACTAAGGTTGTCTATATTTACTGGAGTAATAAGGTAACGTTGCCATGTCGTTACTAAGGTCGTCTCTATTTACTGGAGTAATAAGGTAACGTTGCCATGTTGTTACTAAGGTCGTCTCTATTTACTGGAGTAATAAGGTAACGTTGCCATGTCGTTACTAAGATCGTCTCTATTTACTGGAGTAATAAGGTAACGTTGCCATGTCGTTACTAAGATCGTCTCTATTTACTGGAGTAATAAGGTAACGTTGCCATGTTGTTACTAAGATCATCTCTATTTACTGGAGTAATAAGGTAACGTTGCCATGTCGTTACTAAGTTCGTCTCATTTACTGGAGTAATAAGGTAACGTTGCCATGTCGTTACTAAGTTCGTCTCATTTACTGGAGTAATAAGATAACGTTGCCATGTCGTTACTAAGATCGTCTCTATTTACTGGAGTAATAAGGTAACGTTGCCATGTCGTTACTAAGTTCGTCTCATTTACTGGAGTAATAAGGTAACGTTGCCATGTCGTTACTAAGTTCGTCTCATTTACTGGAGTAATAAGGTAACGTTGCCATGTCTTTACTAAGATTGTCTCTATTTACTGGAGTAATAAGGTAACGTTGCCATGTCGTTACTAAGTTCGTCTCATTTACTGGAGTAATAAGGTAACGTTGCCATGTCGTTACTAAGTTCGTCTCATTTACTGGAGTAATAAGGTAACGTTGCCATGTCTTTACTAAGATCGTCTCATTTACTGGAGTAATAAGGTAACGTTGCCATGTTGTTACTAAGATCGTCTCTATTTACTGGAGTAATAAGGTAATGTCTGCATTCCATATGAATCTCATGTCAACTGACATTAGGTATTAGTCAGACCCATATATTTCTCCGGTCATTTGCCGTTTGTTTACAGGCACACACAAATTAGTGTGAGCTAAAAGTTGTTCTTTTGGAATTACCCCAAAATATGAATCAACACCCTTATATTTTTATTGATTCGTAAGTGGCCATGGTACAAGCTAAATAATCCACTCCGAGGTGTGCATGTATCGAAAAATAATGCACCTCCGCTTCCCGTCGGGAGGCCAAAATATGTTTTGCTGCTGTGCAGTGCTCTGTCTTTACATGAAATTACAGAAATGCGTTACATAGCGCATTTCATTAATAATAATAATAATAATAATTTTATATAATATAATACAACAAAGGCCACAGGTCACATAGGGAACAAACAAATACTAAAACCATACAGAATTCATATTAAAACATTAATTTGGCTTGTATTGTGTGCATATACAGTATATATATATATATTTTTTTTAAGAAACTTTATAATAAATATAATTACCTGTATTGCATACAATTCAGTCATGCTGTATGTATCCTTTTATTGTATTCATACTTTACAAAGTTTGGAAATAGGCTAGCCTAATATTCAGCTTTTTAATAAAAGAAAAAAAGTAATTGGTATCGGATCGGTACTCCTTATCGGCCCATTCGAAGGTGCGTGTACTCGGAATCGTTATCGGTAGGTGCGTTGTTACGCACCTATTTGATGCTTTTGCCACTCAACTCAATGATGACATTTTGGCTTCATGTGTGATTATGTGCTTTTTCTACGTTCTCCGAGATGCCTAAACCCCAAACGCGGACCTGAACTTTTACAAGCCTCTCAAGTGTTAAAAACAACTACGACCTGAACAATGGATGCTCCTTCTTAGGGGTGCAAGGTGTACTCGAAGTGAACCAGTATAAACGAAAATTGTTTTGTTGTCACTTTGCCGACATCTTAACCAATACAATATTATATATTATGTTGATATATTATGTATGTATTTTGGAAAAGTTTGGGAGCAGGATATATCATTAAATAGTCAAAAGCCTTCACTGTTGCGCAGTCACGCATTGTTGTTGAGAGGCTGTAGAAAATAGGTTTGTTCGACAACGTTCAGCAGCTGGCCGGGTGGGCGGAGCTTCACACAGTTTAATGCCAGGCCCGCCAGGGACGTCCCGACATCAAAACTGAAAGTGAAATGTATAGCAGCATAGTGCTGCTGTGGTGGTGTATTACAGATAATCACACATCTCAATAGCAGCTTATGCAGTTTGAAAATAGTTTTTTTTAAGTTAAAAAGATATTGAATATTCAACTAGAGATGCGAGTGTGTCCGGGAGAGGGCTACTCTCCTCGGACACATTACTCTGAAGCCCCGGTGACGGTCTGGAAGTGCGGATTAATAAATAAAATAATGTGAGCGCGGTACAGCGAATGGACCTGAACCGGATGTGATGAGACTGTTTCGCAGAATGTGGAAGTATGTTGTGCATAACCCCTATTAGATTACTAATTGAATAACTTATGTGGTATCGGATCGGTGCCTGGACTCCAGTAGTCGCCGATACCGATGGCAGCATTTTCGGCAGTATCGGAGCAATTTCCGATACTGGTATCGGAACAACTCTATATTCAACAGCTATTCACGATCTGAATTAGCGATGTGACATGGTGAACTAAAGATGTGATGTGAGGTGTCTACCTGCCGAGGCGATGGGGCTTCCAAGCATAACAGTCGGGCAGCAGCACTCTTCTATAGAGCCATCGGTTGGTCAATACCCTGCCCTAAACAATAGCCTAACTAAAACGCAATTAAACTGGATACATTATGTTTCAACATTTCATCAATGGATATAACATTCAAATCATTGTTTCGAAATGTATCCTAGCTCTACAATAGAAAAAAGCAGGTCAAAAACTGTGACCAGGCGACCTCTGGTGTGGATTCACATGGACTGTAATGCAGATTAATTCTGACTTTTGATATGTGTAAATTAGTGGAAACTATTGTGGACATTAAAAAAGAAAAGATAAGCACAGCGAGTACTTATTGGACTTGTGCAGCCGTACATGTTTGAGCCACCAGAGCCAGAATCTGATTCGTCGGAGGACACTGACCTCCCCGAGAATCAACCTTGTTGCTCTCAGTCTAAGCAGAGAACCAGTGACGCTAACGCACTCTGGTTGTTAGGGGTGGGGCAATGCTAAAGAGGACCGTAGTGCATCATCAGGTACCCCTTAAGCCTCGCCCAGAAAATGGTGAAAAACAGAAAAACTCCACAATTATACAACAGGTAGTTTCAACCAAGCAATCTGGTTGGTCAACTAGACATTTAGACCGTGCTCAAATCAGCATGACAGCACACCTAGCCGTGCTGCCTCATCACTATAAATATTACTCCGCCATTGATTAAAACTATACATATTTCCATGGCAACATTGTAACTGCCACTATAGGAGTAGAGCGAGAACAAAACAGGCTGGCTGACTCAACAGGGACTAGAAAGCTTCTGTTGCTTGTTCGTTACTAAGGGTCGGCCTACTTGCTGGAGTAGTAAACTAGGTTTCATTACGTATGAGTCTAGAAAACCATTTTTTATTTTGAGAGCGAATTGCCCCACAATATATACATTTTTGATTATATACTTTATTTTGTTGGTAACCGTTGTATAAATCGCACCCTCTCGTGTAATATTGCTTAATTCAACACTACATGGTTCTACAGTCTTTTCAAATGTTTTTAGAAATTACTTTCTAATACATTTCTGAATTTGCTTTACACAGTTTAAATGTGATAATATGTCTTATATGATCTTCAACATAGCAATCTATGCCATTTTGTCACGGTTACTAAAATAAGATGTAATTTAGAGAAGAGGAAAAAAGTTTTTGCCAGTCTCCGCCAACCTGTTTGTGAACATTCTACTTTGCTCCGAACTCAAGTTGCGTTCATTTTGTGATGAAAAAGTGCCTCGAAGGTCGACGGCACGACAAAGGGACCCCGGCGGTGAGGTGTGTGTGTGGAGCTCCGTCTGGGCAGCGGTCAATGTTACTGTCCACGTGCGAGAGAGGGATAAGCTTCTCGGACATGCAATATAACCCCATGGTGTCGGTGTGGCACATTTCATATACAACATAGCTCATTATAGCACTCATACAGTACTAGCTTAGGTACGGTACTAGCTTTAAAAAAAAAAAAAGTATTGCAAAGTTGGTGTTGGTCGTAACCATAGGGTTCACTTACACTTGAAATACTTAAAAAGTATAAATAGAATAAAAGATTTGAGTCCTTCCATAAAAGTTTAGATAGTAAGGTAGTATATAAAGTTTGAATTATTTGAATTTTGATAATAATAATAATAATAATAATAATAATAATAATAATGTACAAACTATTTATATGCAATTGATTAGTATGATGAGAAAAGTTTATGAAAGAATATGTGGAGCTCACAGTTGAGTCCTGGAAGTGCAGAAAGGAGGCCAGAGGGTTTCCACATCGGGGTCTCGGGGGCTGGAAAGGCTGGGCCTCAGGGACTGAGCAGCAGGTGTAGGTGGCCACTTCCTCGTCTAGGCGAAGCTCGTCCAATAGGAGCCGGCGCTTGAGCAGCAAGGCCATTGCAGGGCTCGCAGCTGCAGAGCTCTTGTGGACCAGGAAGTCTAAAGAAGCAATGAGGGGTGGACATTTAAAAACACATAGGCAGTATTTGAAAATAAATAAATAAATAAAAGTTGGTTGACGACTGTGGAACAGCATCCTAAACACAAGAATGTGTGAAAAATGTTCTAAAGTAATATATGTATATAACAAACAAAAAACAAAATCACCCTTTGATAGTGATTTTGTCCAAAGCAACTTACAATAAGTACATTTGTCAGAAGAAAGTAAAACAACATATCGCTGTCGGTACAGTAAGGATGTCAATAGAACAATTGCTAGGTAAACCCTTTTTTTTGGGGGGGGGGGGGGGGGATTGAGAAAGTTGCTATGCAGAGAGCAGGTGAACTCTGAACAAGTGAGTCTTGAGTCTCCTGCAGAAGCTGGTGAGAAACTCTGCAGTCCTGACATTGGCAGGGAGCTCATTCCACCATTGTGGCGCCAAAACAGAGAAGAGTTGTGACTTTGCTGATCGACCTTTGCTCTTAGCGATGGTGGTACCAGCCGGCCAGCTGAGGTAGTTGAGCGCTCTAGCTGGGGCGTGGGGTCTGACTAACGCTTGGAGGTAGGTAGGGGCAGTACCGTTGACAGCCTTGTAGGCCAATACCATTATCGGATGCGAGCAATTATGACATGCAACATTTGTTGTGTGGTTGTATTATATAGATTTAGACATACGTTTCAGCGCATACACTTTGTAGCTTTTGATAAGGTCCCTTTATGTGAAAAGTCCTAAAAGGGCATTTCAATATGCTAGTAATCAGGCAGAGTGACTTACAAAATACAAACAAAGCACTAACAAAGAAACACTTGGTACACCGTATAGACATAAGCACACATACAGTACCAAGCATAACATTACAGAATACAAAAACGTGTGCTACCTCGCTGGAGACTGGGAGCAAAGTGTTTTCTAAGGCCAGCTGGGTCAAATTCAGGCCGCTTTCCATCGAGTCCCGGCTCCGTTGCTCTCTGGGAGACCAAAGCATCTCCGTGTTTCTCTGACTGAATGAGGCCCTCGGGCTTCTCGACGCGAGGAGCCCTGAACAGCTTCTTTCCCGTGGAGAAGAAGATGACCGATTCCCTGTGGGGCTGCTGGAGGAAGGGCTGTCCTCCACCGCTCTTCTCATCTTGCTCCACCTCAGCCCCGTGGACCCTGCCGATCCCCCCCTTTTAGTCAGAGCACAGGTTAGTTCAGGAAGGGAAACAAAAAAACCATGTATCAGGCAATGCTAAATTGAATTAGATGTCCCTCTATTGAGATAGGTTTGTGCATTTGGTTGGGGTAGCTCACAGAGGCTTGGTCAGAGAGCTGATCTGTGTGCGTCTCTGATTCTGCTTCAGACACGTTCATGGTTTGCTCGTCATCTTGATCGTCAAAAAGTCTCTGGACAACACCCTGTCAATAGCAGAAAATGTGTCTTATTGGTCGTCTTTACCAGCATCCTAGTGATGGATCCTTCGCTTTATGCAGAAATACATCATATATGCAACTTATTATGCAATTACAATGGCAGACTATTGACGTTGGACTTTCGTATTGCCATTTCCACTTCTCACCTCATCGTGTGGCTGGGGTTCCGAGGTGCAGGCCAGGAGATTGTTTGACATTGGGCGTGCAGACAAACATCTCTTCTAAATATATAACAAACAAAAACAATAATTACAACCATGTTAGGGATATGTTCGCTGTAAGGGAGCCTGGGCTAGGACAACATGGGCAGAACCTGCAGACATACATGCATACTAGCGATGGCGGACATTGGCTGGTGCCTGGTGTTCGGGACTCTCCCGGGGGTCCACTTCATGGTGGTAGTTCCTTCGTGTGGCATGACTGAAAATTAAAAAGCCCACAAGAAGCTATGTTTACATTGTGATCACAAGAGATGAAGCAAACTGGTTTGGTTTCAGACATCAACAACAATAACAGTCGTCCTACCTGCCGGTCCTCCTGGTGTCTCCCCTCGAGGCTTGGTCACAGGGACTCTCCTAGCCTGAGAGCACAGCATCATGGTGAATAAAGACCCACCCTGTAACTTGCATTCATATCCAATCAGAATAGGGACAACATGTATAAGCATTGACTTACTGTATAGATTGAGGTGCCCCTGCCTGTGTTGCTGGGGGTTTTGTCCAGGGGTCCATTGGCCTTCACCCCCTCACCATGCAGGGTGCTTCGCATGGCTGCAGGGTCTAGGACAAACTGGGACACCCTCATTGGTCCTATGGAGGGAAAAGCACATAGCAAGGATTATGCAATGCAGCAATCGATGTAATCACCGAGTCTATCACTCTATCACTGAGATCAAGGCTGGACACAAAAACACAATTACTTAAATAGCTGTTGAGATTACAGGCTTTTAAAAAGAGACACAATTTAGTGGCTGAACTATTGTCTTCATTCCCTGAATTGTTATCATACTGTTTTAAAATTACTATTTTTAAGTAGCTGTGGTGGATAACAATATAATATGATCTTTTTTTCCCACCTGTAATGGGTCCAGCCTTTTGATGGCTCTTCATGACCGTCACTCGCTGGGGCTGAAAAGAAGAGAACATCTCATTGAGAATTGCTACTTAGTCACAGAATATTATTAATTATTCAAACAAATAAAAGAGTTGCTTGATCACAGTCAATCAGTGAACAGTAAAAAATGCCAAGATTCCAGTTTTACCAGGTCAACAATAAAAGACTAGTCTAAATCGAACTTACTAAGTAGTTATAGGGTTTTGTGGACTCTGGAGTTGCAGAGCCCACACGCATGGCACCGACCCCTTCATCTCTAAGGATACTGAGCAGGGCTGCATGGTCAAGTTGGAAGGCCTCTTCTTTGCCTAAGTAACAAAACAAAAACAAAAAGCACTAATTTTGCAACGGTGGTAAGCTCTTCCTTATTAAAACAAACTTCACACCAAAATATAATGTAAAAAAAAAGTTTGCAGTCAAAGTGGTAGAAGATACATTTCATCAATCACTAATGCCTTGATTGGAGGACTAGAAGATAGACTTTACATACCACCCAAACTGTTTAAAGAACTAGCAGAGGCAGCAGCCTGCAATGTCCGCTTTTTGGCTGTGTCTTTGATACTCAACAGGTCCAGATTATTCAAACAAGCTTCTGTACTTTCTTGGCTTTGTAAAGCCTGGGCAGAGGCAGCGAAGGTGTTCTGATGGATAGTTTTGGCGTCCGGCTGTCTGGACACCTGCGATGCAGTGGCTTGAGCCGTAGCCATTTGTTTGAGTGTGTGAGACGTCAAGGACACAGCATTTGAAGGCCCAGTTCCTTGAAGTGTCTCCATTCTATCAGTCAATTCCACATTCACATCTGGAATAATAGATGACTTTGGTTTCCTTGTTGCCAGTTTTTGTGCCGTAGATCGCTGTGATGCAAAATCCACACCAAACTTTGTGCTAGGGGTTTTTGTGGGTGTTTTTGCATTCATATTGTTTCTTCTTGAATTCTGAGAGTATAGTGTATTTTCATCACTGCCAACCCTTGGTGTTAATGTCCTTAAAAGTCTTTGGTTTTGGGGTGCCATTCCTTTGCTTCTCGGCTCAGAGAAATTAAAAGGCACGGGCTTGGTACATGGCTTCTTCGACTTAGCTTTTCCCTGTAAGAAAATGGGGAAACCGACATAAAAATAGTGCTTGTGATAAATTTGGTTTGAATGTGCAGAAGGACAAGATAAACACTTACAGCCAAAGGTTTATCCTCCCAAATCTTGTGGGATTGGGCAAATTCCTTCGAGGTCTGAAGGTTGAGGGACTTTGCAAGGACTGGAAGTCTGCTTGAACCCGATCTAATGCTTGCCTTTTGGCTTTTCCCAGTGCTTCCTGGGTTCTTGTTCTCAACATCTTCCTTAAAGAACTGAGGCACAGCTAGGCTTTTAGACCTGGGGTCTCCAGGAATCCTATTTTCTTCATTCTTCAACCTGCGTACAGAGAAAATATATAGGTGGATTTCAAGCCAAACTACTTACATTATTACGGTTCACCCGTCTCATTGCACAAAGGGTCCATCATCATACCTCAAATAGTCACTGTGGATTTTGTTTTGACTGTGTTGACCAAGTACTGATTTGGAGTCCATGAGGAGGGGCAGAAAGTGTGCGCTGTGGAAAGACTGATAAAGTTGGTAAGAAATATTAAAGAAATTAAATGTAACATAGGTGAGCTTTTGTTCAAATAAACAAGCATTGGTCGTGTGCCACCTGGAAAACATGTCTAGTAACACAATGCCATACAAATTACAAATGAAAACGCATCTGAATGCATGTTAGCAACGCTAGCACCTAGCCAGATAGTAGCTCATTCAAAAACGTGATAACGGGGTACGTTGCATGCAAACACAAACTATCAAAAACGAACTAAAAATGTGTTGTTGACAAAAGAAAAGTAAAACCACTGATGCACTAAATTAACGTAAATTAACATGTACAAGTACAAATTGATGCGCATTGATGATACAACAACACTGGCGTTCATCGTGTCGTAAACAAATGGGATACAACACACACCACTGGTAGTACAAGTGCAGGACAGAGACAAGTAAGATGCGATCAATTACGTTCAAACACAAACACATACTTTCGAGATGGAAGTGCCTTTGTATGTCCAATAAACCCTTTTCCGGAGTGAAATAAGTCCCAAGTAATGGCTTCTGGGTGTGAGTCTTTGAGGTGATTTAAAGGTCTGGTTTTGTTCTCTGGCACCAGCTACCTGTCAACTTCCTGGACTCCGAGCGGTTTGTAAAAAGCGCGCTTTTGTATTGGTCGCCAAGGTATATTTTGGGAGCCAATCAGCGTGCTAGGCTAGCTGCGTGGTTCTTCTGACCAATCACACAGCGACTCGAGTAAACATTACCATGGCAATGAATCCTGGAACTGCTGTACCACGTGATGTGTTTGCCGCGGTTGCTGTTTTTTAACACATTTGTTTTGTAAGGGAATATAACAATAAACAAATGGTATTAACATATTTTATATATGATCACAGCATATATGCTATGTACACATATATATATATATATATATATATATATATATATATATATATATATATATATATATATATATATATATATATATATATATATATATATATATATATATATATATATATATATATATATATATATATATATATATAGACTTATTCAAACGAGTTTGTCGTACCCACTGTTGGATAACGGTACTTTCCATAATAAAAGCTACTATCTTTGTAAATTCTCTGTCGCCTCTTCTTACACTATTTGCATTTCCCACCAAAGTGTTAAAGACAGGCGAGCAACTGGCATCGTAAAAGCTAAGCAAAGACAAAGATACTGAAGAAAAAGAAGATAGAAACGATCACAAAACGTCGTTAATCTTGTAAAAAACAAACAAACAAAAAAAACAAGAACAACAGAACAACAGTGGACTCTTATTCACAGTATTTAGTAGTACATAGACCGGTTCTGCACGGATGCGCGCAGCCGTGGAAGGACACGTTGGGGACAAGAGGCGAGAGGACGACTTCGCCCAGAAGAGGGCGCCGAGGATGACGTGGTCCAGATAAAGGTCTGCTGTGTACCTAGTGGGGGTGGCTGTCACCGCGAATAACAAGAGCAAGAGGGAAGGAGAAAAAAAAAGTGTGAAGGAGAGGAGTGAACAAGAGAGAGGCTTTGCTGCAGTCATGGAGCTCCGCGCAGAGCTGCTCAAGTCTATCTGGTACGGCTTCACAGCCCTGGACCTGGAGAAGAGTGGTAAGGTGTCCAAGTCTCAGCTCAAGGTGAGGACTTTAACTTTATATTATAAATATGATCAGAGGTACAGTATTGTGTGCCCTGAGTGTTCAGTTTTTTTTGTCTAACACTGTAACAACATGTGGTCCTTGCTTGTAAGGAAGCTGGGTGTGAACTGTACATAGCCACTTAGTCCAGCACATTGTTATTATAATACAACAGGAAAGTAGTCTACTTATCATGTCATATTTGAGAAACAGAACTTTTATGGTTCACACAGCTCTTTATGGTTCACACAGCACAATTTGTTCCCTGTGTCGAGAAAAATGGCCTCTGTACAGAAAAAAAAGGCACGTACAATATACATCTCTGTCTCACTAACACTAAGAGTGGGAGAGCAACAGATTGTTTTCAGCCTGTATATGAATGGGAGCCCTCATCTCAGAGTGGTGCCTAGTAGACATGATGTAACTGCGTGCAGAAGAGCAATCGGTACACTGGCACTGGCCAAAGATGTGCCCCATCCAACACCATGGACGTCACACACGAGGCAGTGAGTAAGCACCAGCGGTGTGAACGCAGAGCAGGCTGGGCAAAGTGAGAGAGTCATGCCGTGAGACGACCATTGGGGAAACTGAAGCTGTTCTGTTAATTTCGTCATGATGCCACCGCGGTGGGGGTCCATTCAGCCGTCACAGCCATTCTCTGTCACTGTGGTTCAATACACAACAATGTGACTCAGCTTATCCCCTCACACATGCAGGCCAGTGGCCTTGTGGAGACGCTTTGTAGGCCCAGGGGCCACCGCCACCTCATTTGCTCAGAAATGTCAAATGGCTGGTTGCATGCAATAGCCTTGGATCCGTCAGATATTTCAAAGACATGACAGGATGTGGTTGAGTTTCAAAACATGGAGGCGGTGAGTCTGATAAAGTAGCAGATTACTCCTCAGGGTGCAACTTCTTATTCGTTTTACAAGTGCAGACTATTGAGCAATCATTTATTTTCACTCTGTAAAACTATATTTTGTAGAGAGATTTGTAGAGATTTACAGATGAACACTGATTAACAATTGTAAGACTTCATGCTTATGCTTAATATTTTCTAAAGTCAGGACATGACCATAAAACACTGTTGATTTCAGTTCCTTAAAGAATTGCATTATAAGTATTTAAACATTTTCTGAGGAAAGAATGAGAACGTGGTATTTAATGCCTCGACAATGCTGACTTATATTCTTCACAGCTAACACTTTATTTCATTTCAACTGCGATAAGAGTTTTTTACCCAACACGTACAGATACACATATACTTATACATTCTACATGATGACTAATGTATTTCCCAGGTGCTGTCCCATAACCTGTGCACAGTCCTGGCCATCCCCCATGACCCAGTAGCTTTGGAGGAGCACTTCAGGGACGACGATGACGGCCCTGTGTCCAGCCAGGGCTACATGCCTTACCTCACCAAATACATCCTGGACAAGGTGTTGACACGTTGCTATACAGCTTGGTCCCTTGTATTGCTCTACACTTTTACATTATGCTTGTGGTGTAGCTACTGACATGATGCAATGTTGATGTGTGCTTCAAGGTGGAAGAGGGTTCATTTAACAAAGAAAACGTTGACGAGTTGTGTTGGACCCTCACGGCGAAGAAAAACTACCGGCCAGACAGGAGCAGCACTACTGTGCTCCCAGAGAAAGATGCTTTTCGGCTCTGGTGTCTTTTTAATTTTCTCTCAGAGGATAAATACCCTTTGGTGATGGTACCTGATGAGGTAGGTTTATTGACAACCCATTCATAGGTTGAATCTATAAATACCATAGTCAGAATACTGCTTTTACTAGTTGGATTATTCCCAAATTGGATGGATGAAAAACACATAAATATTGAGGTTAGGTGCAACTCTGAAATGTGGTGTATATTGAAATAATGGCTTGCACATGCTGATAATTAATATACTGCCATACTAATTTTAGTGATTAATACTGTGTATCTATATACTGTATGGATCTTTTGGAGTTAGAATTGAAGTTTCAATATGGTTATTGAAGTTTAAAAGGGAAAATCAGAATGCCAACATTACAGAATGCCCTTCCCTTATTATGTGGCAGAGGTGTCGGCTGTGTGTGTTACTTGCAGCATGCTTTCTGGTTTCCTGTAGTCTTGCTATTTCGAGATGAAGCTGATAGTAACGCTTTAGACAGCTATGTCGTTGCTTTATTACAACAACTGATGCTTTATTCATAATAATTCAATAGTTGGGCTGCTTATGCAAAATGTCCAATTTTCTATTGTCTGTTCTATTTGCAATGCTCAGATTGTTTCTCCTCCAAAGCTGCGATGACTAACACATCATCTTCCCTTCTATCAGGTGGAGTACCTCCTTAAGAAAATATGCATGGTGATGAGCATAGAGTTAAATTGTGTGGAACTAGAGGACTTCACTTCCCAAGATGTAGTGCAGCAGAATGGCTTCAGTGTTTGGGCTTTTCTAGAGATGATGAACTCTGGAAAGATAACCAGAGGAACTGATAAGGACATAATCAGCATGGCCACTGAGGAGATATACAGAGAAATCGTCTGCGACGTGCTCAAGGAGGTAAGTAACTTCCTGTATCTCCTTTGAGTTCCTATGAGCTGCCATGTTTGGTGCCAGTGCTAACATGTGGTGGTCTGGGTCGGGTGCACCCAGGGCTACCTGTGGAAGAAGGGCCAGCTGAGAAGAAACTGGAAGGAGCGATGGTTCACTCTGAGACCTAGCAGCCTGGCCTACTACACTGGGGAGGACCGCAGGGAATGCCAGGGCAACATCACTCTGGATGGGAACTGCTGTGTGGAGGTAGGGCAGTTGAGACAGATGCTCTGAGTGGAAAAACAGGCTGGCCAGATCTGGGATCATCTGCTAAGAATGTTTTGTTTAGTTTTCCTTTCAATTGTTTGAGGTAATTATTATAAATGAGACACATTTGAGTACACATTTGATTTCTGTATAGGTATTGCCAGACCGAGATGGGAAGAGGTGTATGTTCTGCCTAAAAACTCTTTCTAAGTCTTATGAGATGAGCGCCTCAGACACCAAGCAGAGACAAGAATGGACCACAGGTCAGTGGCCTAATTTTAATATGAATCAAGCATACAATGAGCTATGTTCATAATGACAATACACATGAAAACTCTTCTCTCATCTCTTATGTACTCTAAGAGATGATCCACCCATCAAATCCATTAAATCCATCTTCTCTCCTCTCCTCTCCTCTCCTCTTCTCTTTTTATAATAAATACAGTCTGATTTCTCCGGTCTATCCACAGCTATTCAGACAGCCATCCGTCTGCACGTGGAAGGGAAGACTTCCCTCCACAAGGACCTGAAGTTGAAGCGCAGGGAGCAGCGGGACCAGCGCGAGAAGAGACGGCTGGACAAGGAGGAGGAGCTACAGAGACTGCGGGCACTGCAGGAGGAGCGGGAGCGCAAGGTAGCCGAGCTGGAGCTCCTCAAGGAGGCGCAGAAGCAGGCCCAGGTGCTCCTGGAGCAGGATGAGCAGAAGAGGCGGCAGCAGCACGAGCAGCTTCAGCAGGCCCTGGAGATCCAGCTCCGTGAGGCTGAGGAGGTGAGGCGGGGATGTGGCAGGAGGGAAGGGTGCAGAATCCTGTGAAAGGGCACATATCAGACTGAACTAGAAGAGGGAAGGGGGTAAACTATTTAGACCAGAGAGGTGATTCTTTATGTTGGTGGAAGGGTTGAATCAGTAAGTGGGGGTTAAAAAAAGGAATAGTAACAACAGACAAATAATCCAAAGCATGAGAAGATTTGCATAATCAATGAATTTGCCACACATCTAATTAGAAATGATTGAAGACGTACAGTATTCACTATAGTACACTTTGGTGACGTCTGTTGACTGATTTGCGTGTTGTGTGATTGTAGGCACGGGCCAGCATGCAGGTAGAAATGGCTCTGAAAGAGGAGGAGGCAGAGAGGCAGAAGAAGAGGATCCTTGAGCTGGAGGAGATGCAGAAACACTTGGAGGAGGCCCTGCAGCTGGAGAGGAAAGCCAGGATGGACGAGGAGGAATTCCGCTATGCCCAAACCGGGTAGGCCCATCCACCAATACACTGTCACATAGACACACACATAGTCTGTCTATGACTGACTATGTCATAGACAGTCTATGAAGAATACACAGTTCGAGATGAATTGGGTCTGTAGTCGGGACAGCCTTTTGCAATGGGGAACTTTGGTTGGGGCTTTGCTTCATGCTTTGGTTGCATTAATAATGTTATGCTGTGGAACTCCACTGAAGAGATGAAGATAACGTTGGGCTGCTGAGGAAGTGCAGTATACAGTAGTTAACAAGTTGTCAGGAGCCTGAGCAGTCACACCTGATTCCTCTTTGTTGCATTGTTGTGTCATGCACATTGTCAAGCTGTTTGATTTAATTATATTACCACACTTGGTTTCAATATGTGTGTCTATTTCTTCAGCTATGTTTATCTGGCCATGATAAAATAAAACAAAAAATGTAATAAGTACAGAAGTGTCCATGCTTTTAAACAAAATACGTCACATGTTTCTCCCTCCTCCAGGCTGTTGGCTGAGGAAGAGGAGAAGATGAAGGCTCTGATGGCCCTGCAGGAAGAGCAGGAGGAGTACATTCTGAAGACCGAGCGTGAGAAGCAGGAGCTGAAGCAGGAGATGGAGAACAAGTCTCGTTCCCTGGACGAGGCCCAGAGGCAGCTGGAGGAGGTCCGCGCCAATCGCTACCGAGTCGACCAGGACGTGGTGGTAAGATAAATAAACAACACCATGTCTACAAGGTGAATTGACAAGAGGCGATAGGTATACTTTCTTATAAAATAGTAGTCAGATTGTGTCCATACATTATAATATATCTAATATATTATCACAGGTTACAGGTAACAAAATAGTGAAAAGGTTTTTTTTAATAATAATAATTCATTGCATTTAGCTCTTTTCAAGACACCCAAAGCACTTTACAGAGTGAGCGTGTGTGTGTGTGTGTGGGGGGGGGGGGTATGACACCTCTTCCACTACCAGTGTATAGCACCCAGTGGATGCATGGCTGCCAGTATGCGCCAGAACGCTCACCACACACTGGCTATCACAGGGGAAAGGTGAGGATTAGGTGGCCATTTTGGTATAAGAGCCAGGTTGGGAATTTGGCCAGGACACCGGGGTTAGCACCCCTACTCTTGCAATGAGTGCCATGTGATATTTAGTGACCACAGGGAGTCAGGACCTCGGTTTCAACGTCTCATCCAAAAGATGGTGCTCTTTGACAGGACAGAGTCCCGGTCTGTGTCCTGGCGGATTGGGGATATTATGTAGGCCAGAGGGGCCTACTATATATATTTTTTTATTTTTTTTTATTTATTATTTTTTTACTGTTTTGCTGACTGTATTGCTGACTGTACATCTTTTGCTTCCTGCCCAGCCTACTATATGTATGTATATATATATATATATATATATATATATATATATATATATATATATAAAACTTTATTATACATATATATTTTTTATTTTATTTTTATTTTACTGTTTTGCTGACTGTGCATCTCTTGCTTCCTGATAGGCTGCCCAGAGGAAGCTTCGCCAAGCCAGCACCAATGTCAAACACTGGAATGTTCAGATGAACCGGCTGATGCGTCCAATTGGTCCAGGAGGTATGGGTTCTATTCAGTCCTTAAGTTCAACATATGATCAGTATCATCACGGATATTTTTTTAAGGGGCAGAAAAAACACCATTTATTTTATTTAATAAGAAGTGAACATTATAGTAGTGAAGTGAACATTATACCAATTTCCAGAACCAACCATTATTTTGTGAAAAAGCAACTATGTCGCTTAGTACAAACTGCTCTGTTTTAAATAATGTAGGTCACATTGTGGTTGATCTTGTGGTTTTGGTGGAATTTAACTGTGCTGAGTGTCTGTAACCAATATGTCAGGCACTTTATCACTATCCATCTACATAGAATTTAAAAATACAGACTATCTTCCAGTTTGTCTTAACTGCTTTCCCTATCCTCCTATCTCCCTTCAGAGAAAAGACCATCTCTGGGAAGCTCTTTCTCGTCTTTCCAGATGCCCAGCCAGAGGGACCCGGGACTGCGTCTCCGGGTTCGTGCGGACAGTAAGGACAAGGAGAGCAAGGAGAACCTGGACAATGGTGCTGGCTGCGAAGATGAGAAGCGCTTTTCGCAGGCCTCGAACGGAGACATGGACATCCCCTGAGATGGCTGCCCTAGAGACTGTCATTCTGGATCACGTGGTCGAATGGAAACCAAAGTGTGAGAGACTAGGCTATGGCTAGAGATATACCATGGTGGTTGCTGCTGGAGATAGATGTGTAGGGGTACTACTAACGAAGGTAAAGGTAAAACAAAACAAAACTAAGTTTTCTGACATTTGTCTTAAATATTGGATTAACCCTCATCCCCTCACACCATTTTATGCGTGTTTCATGCATATATAAATATGTAATCGTTACTTAACTAATACAAGTTTAAGTTCTTCATTTGTCAAATGCACAACAAAAACATGCAGTGGCAGTCATTGCTGGCAATGAAATTCTTGTTTGGTTAATACATGGGTAATAATAGCGAGGAAGTCCAATTCTAAACAAAAGTGGCAACTGCAGTAAAAAGTGAGAGCTCATGTCAGTCAGTGTATCATAATCAGTGTATCATAATACCCTGAGCAATATTGTAAACTAATGTGGTCTTTAGTCAGGCTGTAAATAGATGAGGATGATGTTGTTTTCCTGTCGATGGTCTTGACTTATTGTAGCAAGAAGCTGCCATCATCCCAGAAGCTTGCTGATGTTTTAATGTCATATGTAACTACTGCATACACAGGAAAAGGAAAGAAACAGAACTAAAGAAAAAAAGAAGTCTTAATACTTCCTGTTTCCATTGAGTTAACAAACATGTGAAGAGAGTGCACGTTACAGATTACTAATGGTATTCTAGCTGTACAAACAACTCTGTTAATCGTTCAGTGTGTATGTATTACTTTGTAACTGTTGTAACTGTTTTTATTTGGATAGGCCTATATTAAACACATGCGACATCTCATTGTGTTATTGAACTGTTAAAGTATTTGTGAACGACAACGCGTATGTTACTTCCTGTGCACCACCCAAGCACGTATGCATAATTAGTACACAGTAAAATAAAAAAAATAAAAAAAACAAGTCACTAGTGAGTCATTTGATGCGTTAGCTTTTGTTTTCTAAGTCAACAGAGACATCATCTGACAAGGAGTGTGAACAACATGACCGCACATCCATGTGTCCCCCAGCCATTCCTCAACGACAACTTACAACCGTGATTTACTGTGATCAGCTGTATGTGTTTTAATTATATATATATATATATATATATATATATATATATATATATATATATATATATATATATATATATATATATATATATATATATATATATATATATATATATATACATACATATGCATACATACATACATGTATACATACATGTATACATGTATATGTACAGTACATGCATGTGTATTACTCACGCAATACGCACGCGCTCTCTCTCTATTTATACATATATATATAATATATAAACAGAGAGAGAGAGAGCGAGAGAGAGCGCGTGCGCATTGCGTGAGTAATATGCCGGTTTTCCGCACCTTTACTGGCAGTGGGTGTGCGCGTGCGGTTATTCGGGGAGCGGACGGGCCGCTGTTCCCGCTGCTTGCACTGGGCGGCGGGCGCAGCAGACCAGAGGCATGAAGCGGCGGGGAGGAGGAGGACGGGGCGCGGGGCTGGAAGGGCACAGCGAAGGAGAGCAGTTGACTTTGCCTTCCGTGGTGCCGCTATCTCCGGGTGACACGGCAGCACGCAGCCACGGCGCAAAGTAAACACTTTTTTTTTTTTTTAATGGTATGCTGACGGAAGACGAGGCTGCGTATACCGTCATGATGGCTCGGGGAGCTCATAACGTTAGCGACCCAAACCTTAGCTCTCCATGCTAAGTCCGGCTAGTCACTGTCTACAAACTACTTGTCAACAATCACTCTTCGACAGCGCTTGTTTTGTGTGTTTTGGCGGCGGCTACTTGTTTTTTTAAACCGGGGACACGGCTCGTACTCTGCGCCCTTTGAAACGGCAGCACCACTGCGAAAGGTAAGCCGAGCAGAAACTAGTCTGTTTTAATGCTAAAAGCAAACATTGGAATTTGGGTCAGCCACGTTAACGGTGAGCCGCTGCTAGCTCGTCTCCAGTCAGTCAGGCTAGCTAGTGGCTAGCGGCTGTCGAGGGCTTCTCAACCTGTGGTACGCGTCCCACCGGTGGTACTGCAGGTGGTAGACTTTATTCTTGAAATAGACACATTTACAATATAAGACATAATATGGATTATTGAAAGTAAATGTGTTATACATATTGTTCAGTAAAGATAGTATTATGGCATGTTATTATTTCTAAAATAGTGTCGCTTTGTGCAGTCCATCATATGCTTTCCCGTTGTAATGTTTTCCATTTATGTTTTGTGTTTGCTAAACAAACACACTGGGAACATGAGCAGCGTTGCTGACTTTTTCTTTCCACAGTTTCCCACTGGCCATGGCCTTCTTGCAGTAATAATTGTGTATAAAGGGGCGCTGGCATGTTTTTCTCAGCCACTGCATGTGTATTTATCTATTTTTTACCGTTTGCTTTATCTTATCTATTATCTTGATGACAATTTATTGGTACGTCAGTCCCACATGTTCCACTGACACGCATACAATCTGGGTATATGTCATACTTTGCATGACTCAAAGTCAATGAATCTCACATAGTCATTTATTCACAAGAACAAGTGTGACAGGTTGTTTTCTGCATGTCCCAACGGTCCCACTTGTCACAGGATATATCCGGGCAGATAGATTGCCAAAACAAAATGCATACCATTGGGTTCTATGCACAGTTGATACTGGATTAGTGAAAAAAACTTTTTGTTTACGTCTCTGTTGGCATATGCAGATAATGTGCAACTGCTTCACAAGTTTTACCAAGGACATGCCCTTAAGGGGGTCACAGCCCCACTTCTGACCAATACACATGGGATTAAACAGGTCTGTGTACCTTAAACTGTTATGTTTAACCTAAAAATGTACAGTGTTTGAAGCTTTTGATTGCTGGTACTTTTTGTGTGGTTAAATGTATTTGCGTTACGTCTACATTGGTGGTGGTGGGTCTGTCCTTCCAGGAGCAAGACTTGGATTAAAGCACAGGCGGCCATGCATAGTGGCGACCGGTGGTGCTGCACCCTAAAGATCCAACATACAAATTGACATCCTATTTACTTATATAAAAAAATGAATCAATGCAACAATGGCAACTTTTAAATACAAATATTTGTATAACTAAAAAGATACTGTTTCCCTGTAGAGTCGATCTTAACCATGTTCTGGTCTTTGAGCACCTTGAAAAGCACTATATAAATCGAATGCATTATTATTATTATTGTTATTGTTATTGTTATTATTATTATTATTATTATTATGTTGTAGTTTTACCTGTTTTAGTGTATATTGATGCAAAAAACAATTACCATAGTTCTACTCTTAATAAAATAGTATTTAGGCAATCTGTGTTCTAAAAAGAGAAACAGATGTTATACAGCTTGCATGGACATTTCTGAGAGTTGAGTTTGAGTAAAACATTTGCAAAAAATTAAAGGGGAAATTGTAGTGCCCTTCATGCCTCCCAGCACAAATGTTAGGCCCAAGTTCGGTATCTCATGGTTCTACAATGTTGACTTGTAACAGCTATGATTGATATTTAATCCTATGATCATTTATAAACTGAAATTATGATTTGGAATTTATTTCAGGTAATGATTTTACTACTTTGAAACCTACGCACTTCTGTGTTTTTACCACTTGCTAGCAGTTGGCTGGGCTACAGAATGTTCCCAAAATTCGAGTTGGAATTAGCACCTGGATGATGCCTTTATCTTTTTCGCTCTTGATAGGTGTTGGCTAATGTTATATTATTATATGTTATATTAAACATGTGTTATTAACTGACTAGCTAGTGCAGTTTACATGGTGTCATAGATCTTCTATCAAAGTTAACTTGAGCCACTAGAATGTTATATTTCAACCAAATCTAGATGCGGCCTGTCTGGACAAATGTTTTTTTATATGAAAGGAGGGCTGCCCAACTGCATACTTTCAAATTTCAAGCTTCCGATCATCATTATGTTTCAGAAGGTATATTCAAATAGTTAAACACCTAAACCTGTTAAAATTCAGTGACAGGG
The DNA here is from genome assembly GCA_030340625.1 of Merluccius polli. Lineage (NCBI taxonomy): Eukaryota > Metazoa > Chordata > Actinopteri > Gadiformes > Merlucciidae > Merluccius > Merluccius polli. The sequence goes on from JAOPHQ010006263.1 coordinate 299,875, forward strand.
TTTTGTCATGTGCCGAGTGGCTATATGAAGCCTGTGTGAGCATGTGCCCCCAGCATTATTAAGTAAAACAGATTAATTACTTAGGCTTTTAGTACAACTAACGATATCAGCTATGAAATGATATCAGCTATGAAAGCACTTGGTTACGATTAGCATATAGCAGAGTAACAGGCTATCAGTTAGTTTAAAGTGCTCCCATTGACAACAAATCTTGACAGGTCTGTCGGTGTTGCTGTTTCTCCAAGTGCTACAATGTACTAGCGAGTGTGGGGATTACCACTCGAGAAACATAATCTCAGTTGAGAGGAAAAAATCAGAAGCTACTACTTGGTAAAGAGTGGATGTATATGGCTAAAAGATAATAACAGAATGCCTTAAGAGTAGGGATGGGGATCGTTAATATTTATTGATATCGATACCTTTATCGATACTCCTTATCGATCCGAGTCTTTATCGATACCACTATCGATACTTTTCTATTATTTGGTGGAAAGACGACGCGACAATTTGTTTTCAACAGAACTGGTATTGCTTAACAAGTGAGCATAACAAAAACGTTTCTAGCCTTCAATAAACATGGCTAATGTAATAGGCCACTTCGAAATGACATACAAATAACAATAGAAAGAATATATCAGCAGCACCAAATGAAAAATAAGTCATAATGTATATGGGTCACACAAAAGGAAATAAAATATAATCTCATAATTTAACAGGGGTTTTTTTGCAGAAAAATTAACATGTCTGCCTTGTCCGTCATGATCCTCCAGATTTTTAATATACTATACAACTGTATTACTCATGTTTCTCGCCAAAATCTCAATTTCCCTTTTCTTTACGTTACACTTGAACGCATCATGATAACCTAATAGTCGTTTTACTGAGCCAACCTGAACACATCATCACGCAGCACGTCTGAATCTTTATTTACTTTTCAATATAACTAGCTTGTATGCTGCCGATTACAACACGGATTTCACAATTGGATTACTATTTTTAACTAACGGGACAAGCAGGGGTGGACTGGCCATCGGGCGTACCGGGTGAGCCGATGCACATTTTTGGGCCGGTCCAGGACTGTCATAATTAGGGTTTTAATAATCGTATTTAACCGTATAACTGCACACAACTTTATTTAAAAGCAATCAAATGTAAAACATGTGTGTTTGTATTGTGGTGTCCGGTGCGTGTGGATGTGCGGCTCCTCCGGTGGTGCGGTTCATGTTAATAGCGGAGTCCGGGAGGGTTCACCTTCACGGCGTAGTTACGAGGGATGTCATGTGCGACTATCGTCTTAAAAAATACTAAAGTGTTTTTTAAAGTTAGAAAGATATTAGATATTCAACCGATATTCACGCTCCGAATTACAGCGATCAGACACGGGGAACTAAAGCCGCGATCACCGGTATGAGTCCCGTATGTCTAGCGGTGTCTACCTGCCCCCCCGTCGGTCGGAGGTCCACCCCCCCCCCCCCCCCCCCCCCCCCCCCGTGACGCGACTCGAGGGACACACAATTACGTTACAGGACCTACGGGAGAAAAAAAAAAACGACGAGACTCGATAGTGGTATCGATAAGCCCAAACGTTATTGATTTTCGGGTTTTGAAAAAAGTGGAACCGGGTCCTTGATGGAACCGGGTTTCGATCCCCATCCCTACTTAAGAGTACATCATCACTGACAAGTAACCTCGTTAATTAAAGGTAACGGCACTCTTAAAGGCAAAGTAACGTGAACAAATTATGACGGTGTAATAAACTACAACCAAAAGTTTTAGAGTAATGTTATGTTCAAATACAAAACTAATGAAGGATACTTTGATTATTCGAATATTTGGGGCCTGCCCTTTATTTTTACACATGCAAAGCAGCAAAAACGACAACAGAACATGAGGATTCATTTCATAAGTAGTATTTTTTTTACCGTTTAACTGATGGTGTTTCTCGGTCAAAAATGATATTGTCGGTTAACTGTCAAACGGTTAATGTTAACATCCCTAGTTTCCATTATTCATGTGGTCTTGACCTATCAACGGGCTTTACCTTATACTTTTCCTTCTACCTTCTTCTCAGGGGAGTTATGTTAGTAACGTGACAGGACGGTAGCTTCTGTACCAGCCTGAACAGGAGCCATGGATGCGTTCCAGCATACTGCCACAAAGCCGCAGGATGGCGTCAATGGAACCTGTGAGCCAAAGTCTCCCCAGGACCCAGAGTCATCGGGCGCCTCTAACCGTGTTGATGGGACAGACACACCGGAAATCCCGGAGCTGCAAGAGATGAGAACCAGGGAAGCTGATGATGATGATGATAATGATGATGACGATGACGATGACGACGAAGAGGAGGAGGAAGAGGTAGTGGACAGGGAACGCTCACCAGTATCTAAAGGGCCTCAGCAGAAACCTAAAAAAGAAGTCACAAAGCAGGATGGAAAAGAACACAAGAATCACGTCAGCCGTGCATCATCCACCAACTACACAGGTAGGACACAAATTTTACCCTAGCAGTGGTTGAGCAGCTATCACTTTCAATGTGACTTTTGTGGTCTAATCATGCCAGGACACATTAACCTGTCAGGCACACTCCCACTTTGGTCTGTTGTTTGATTGGATCCGGTAGATATGACCAAGAAAATTTGCATTGAAACAACAACTGTAACCAAAGTCTTAGATGAAACATTTGCTTTGGCTAGGAATCAAAGCCAATTGTCTACTCAAGGCCTTGAAGCCGAAATGCTCTAACTCTATTTGTCCTTATGCAGACCTGTCCCATACCTCATCTCCTTCCTTGTCGGAGCAGCTTCGTCTGGGCAGAGAAGAGGCCGCAGGTGCTGGGATTAATGTGGAGTGCAAAATCTGCGGGGACAAGGCCTCTGGCTTCCACTACGGTGTGCATGCCTGTGAGGGCTGCAAGGTATGGGTATTAGTGGATTACAATGTGTTGGCTGACTTTCTGAATAACACAGTGGGTGAATAAGACAATGGGTGCATTATGTGTTGGGTTGAGCCTGTTTCTGTTTGTGACCCAGGGCTTTTTCCGACGGACCATCCGAATGAAACTGGAATACGAGCGCTGTGAACGTGCCTGCAAGATACAGAAGAAAAATCGCAATAAGTGCCAATATTGTCGCTTCCAGAAGTGCCTGACTTTGGGAATGTCCCACGATGGTTAGATAACACATGAAACTATTTTTTGAAGTGGCCATTACATTTAACATGAGAGATGATCACTAATGTGTGTGTGTGTGTGTGTGCGCGTGTGCGCGTGTGTGCGTGCGTGCGTGCGTTCATCAGCAATCCGGTATGGACGTATGCCTGAGGCTGAGAAGAAAAAGCTAGTGGCTGGCCTACAGGCAGAGGAACATAACCACCGCAATCCTAAAGGTGCAGGCCTCAAGACGTTGGCCAAACAGGTCAACACAGCTTACTTGAAAAACCTAAGTATGACCAAGAAGAAGGCCCGCAGTATCTTAACGGGCAAGACCAACAGCTCCTCGGTATGTCCCACACACTCTGGATAGCTCAATCCATCAATTAGTCTATACTCATTCATCCCATAAAGACTATTCTTGACTTTAATTCCCATGGGAATAAATGTCTAAAATGGTCACTTCTTCATACATTATAAAATCATGGACATATCGATATTTCCACAGTCAGAGTTGTAGTCCTCTTGCCAGTTACAGCCAATCGTAAATGGCTGTGATGTAAAAATGAATAGGATAGTGAGCATCAGCTGCATTAAAGTAACATAAATGATCCCTCCCCTTTCAGCCCTTTGTCATCTATGACATGGACACCCTATGGAAAGCGGAGAGCGGGTTAGTATGGAGCCAGTTGGTCCCAGGGGCACCCCTGACCAAGGAGATTGGGGTCCATGTGTTCTACCGCTGCCAGTGCACTACAGTGGAGACTGTGAGGGAGCTCACAGAGTTTGCCAAGTCCATTCCAGGCTTTGTGGACCTCTTCCTCAACGACCAGGTATCATATGGTTATTTTCTTAAACAACAAGCTATTTGTTAATGCTGATCTCTTTCTAGATTACATGACACACAGATGACGGCAGCAGGTGTATTTTATATGGGAATGCCCTGCACATTGCCCAATTTGTCTGACAAGGAAATTGTTGTAATTGTCATGTGGTGTAAGGCAGCAAGGCCAGCATTATGTTTTTAAGATGTTTTTTCTTCTTACTAATACTAAAATGCATTTGCTTTCTCAAGGTGACTTTGCTGAAGTATGGTGTGCATGAGGCTATATTCGCCATGCTCCCCTCGCTCATGAACAAAGACGGACTGTTGGTGGCCAATGGCAAAGGCTTTGTGACCAGAGAGTTCCTGCGAAGTTTAAGGAAGCCCTTCAGCGAGATAATGGAGCCCAAGTTTGAGTTTGCCATAAAGTTCAATGCTCTGGAGTTGGATGACAGTGATCTGGCACTGTTTGTTGCAGCCATCATTCTCTGTGGAGGTGAGGGTGCACATGGGGTAAATTGTTGTAGTGTTGTTTTTGGTGTGTCGAAGGGCCACTCGGTAATACCTTCATGGTTGTGGCTAAAGGTGTGGGCATCTTTTTGCAGATCGTCCAGGGCTGATGAACGTGAAGCAGGTGGAACAGAGTCAGGACAGGATACTGCAGGCCCTCGATCTGCACCTTCAGACCAACCACTCTGACTCTCTCTACCTCTTCCCCAAGCTGCTGCAGAAAATGGCCGACCTCCGACAGCTGGTCACAGAGAATGTTCAGCTGGTTCAGAAAATCAAAAAAACTGAGTCTGAGACCTCACTCCACCCTCTGCTGCAGGAGATCTACAAAGACATGTATTAGTGTTTAAACGCCACAGATGGCTGTTGTGGGTTTTTGAGCAATACGGTTACGGACTGAAGTGATGTTTTATTTTTTCAAACTGAAATTCAAAAGCACTGCTCCAGACATGGGACATACTGTTTTGTGTGTGTGGCTGAGGCGTTTGAGTGGTAATACTGTAGTTACATTGTAGGTTTAACGTAATCGGCAAATACCCTCTTGATATCAGAATTACCAGAATAATAATAATGTAAATCATTAGTGTGGGTTGAATCATGTTTCGCAAGTCCTCTTTATGCAAAAAAGGTCACTGAACTGTCTGAATGGTATGTTGTGTTTGAAGAGGCACTGTTTGTCTTGTTCCTCAGGGGTTAGCTCCCATTTCATTCTGACCCCAGATCAGTGCCCAGAGAAAGAACCTTCCCTTTCACTGGTGGTGTTTCTCTGTAAGGGGAGACTGCCGATGTTTGTATACAAGAGTATTAGCACAAGTGATCAGAGCTGCCTGTTTGTACTGTATGGAGATAAGAGATGCCAGGGTCTGTGGTAGCAGTTATTTTCGGGCTTTACGTCAAAAAAACTAAGTGAAATATATTTTTCTTGTTTACATCCACATTGCACTAAACAATGTTGGGTTTTTTTAGTAGCAGAACAGCAAAAAAAGAAAACTGGGCAGGCTCCAGCAGTGTTAAGCTCTCACAATTGACTGCATCTTTGTGATACCATTTTACTGTGTAAATATTTGGGAGAACAGTTTCTTGCGTTGGGTGAAAGAGGTCATTGAGGCGTTCATTTAGTGAGCTCTGATAAATGGATTGTGCTGCACGGATTCTATAGGTGAATGGAAATGCATCTCTCCTTTAATTCAAGGGGGCATTTTCTTTAGGCAAATAATTGTCCCCAATTTATTTTAAGATTTCTTAGTTATTTTCCCCATTGTTATGAGTGAATGAATAATCAATTGGATTTATACTGTACCAAGCAAATATTTCATAGTGCATGGCTGTACTGAGTGTAAGGTTGCACCAAATATAAGTGTAACCTAACAATTTAACACATTTGATTGCTTTGACAGCAGGGGTTAGACTAAATCAGTGTAGCGTGATATCACTAGAAACTTGATTAAATTATTATTCGAGCAGTGTATCGATTATGTAATATCACACCATCACATTTGGCTCACTGTCACAACTGTTGACCACAATACCAGAGTACCATTTTGCAAGTTGTCTGTATTTTGTTTTTTAGTATGCACTATTCTGTTGAGAAAATCCCACAATTCAATTAATTATATTGTTGTTAAAGCAAATGGTGTTTAATATATCTATTTTCAAATACATGTATAGTTTGATGGACTATATCATTAATGTATAGAAACTTGATATGTCTATCAATATAAACAAACGTTGAAAGGTCAATGAAATAATGTTTTATTCTCTCTTAAACCCTAACTACCTCTATATGTTGTATGTTTCTTCACTCTATCACATTGTACCAATGTCTGATGTAATATCTGATATTTTGCCTTAATTACTATTAGTAGGCTACACATTGCAAATTTTATATTGTAGTGGATGTGCAATGTGCCCAAAAAAATCTGTGAATAAATTAAAGAGGACTATGAAATCTGACCATCACATATTTTCACAGGTTATTTGATTTAAACTAACAAGACAAACAGATTTATTATTAAAATGCATTGATGTGTATTAATTTCTGTTTTCCACGTCATGAAAAAGGGAGTCCAAACTTGTGAGTGGGCCGGGTATCTGCGTACCGGAGACTGGGGGCTGGATTACGTGACCAATAGAGCGTAACAGTGACCGCCCCTTTTTAACAGCTCCGGTGCCGGAAGTAAATTTCCCATGCATTTATCTCGTCCACTTTTCGTATAATCCTTATAAAAAGAGTATTAAGCCTTTAACCAAGCCGATCGTTCGTTGTGGTAGTCGTGACCATATTATGTTTGATTCGGGATGAGTAGTTCCTCACTCGGTCAACAAAATCCGTTTTTTTTTTTTTCTTCCGTTTTCCAAATTCGTTTTATGCCCGAATCAAACATAATATGGTCACGACTACCACAACGAACGATCGGCTTGGTTCAAGGCTTAATACTCTTTTTATAAGGATTATACGAAAAGTGGACGAGATAAATGCATGGGAAATTTACTTCCGGCACCGGAGCTGTTAAAAAGGGGGCGGTCACTGTTACGCTCAATGTCAATCACTTTTTGGTCCGACCAATCAGAAGGCTTTAACTGTGTCAATCAAATATTAACCCAACCAATCACCGCCTAGAATCAGCTGTCTGATGTGAATACGTTTTCCCCGGTTGTACCTTTTTATGAATGAGTCTCTGACGGTGATTGCAGTTAACAGTGTTTTTTACTGCCCACTTTGCAGCCCAAACATATTCCAGTCGCACTTACTGGCCTGTGCAAATGATGCTCTAGGAGGCATTTAGTTACTCATGGACAGTGTTGGGCAAGTTACACAGGGAGTGTAATAAGTTACTTTTTACTTATTACTCCTTTAAAAAGTAATAACATTACTTAACTTATTACTTGGTATCAAAATTAATTAGTTATGTTACTAGTTATATTACTATTTTACTTTCGCTAACCCCCCCCCCCCTTCCGAAAAAGTGATGTAGGCCTACAACCAGTTTAGAACAATACACTTTATTGGAACAATAATTAACCTTACAGGAAGAGACCACCATCAGCCAAACTGCATAACTGCAAACACTGCAGCCTCTCAAACATGATGAGATACAGTATGTATGTATATATACACATACATACATATGTATTTATACATATATAAAAAATAAAATAAATTAAAGCTGCAAGCAGCAATGAAAGGGCCCTCGCCCCTTGTGCACATTGGGGGGAGCAGCAGTCGCTCCATATATATATATATATATATATATATATATATATATATATATATATATATATGATTCGAAATGCTTTACGTCGCGAGAGAATCTTCCGACCCAGATTAGACGTCTTATCATTTCCAGAGGAATATCTTTTCCAACGCTACCGCTTTTCATCCAACAGTATCATTTATCTCAATAACATTCTCCGGCCATACATCACTGTGGCAGTTTAGCTCTGCCACACGCCACAAGTGGCTTTTCCAGGGGCCCTCCGACACAGGACACGGGTAGATGTTGTTTCTATAGCTTTCTATATGCTTTTATTGGAGATGGCAGGTGGTATTCGCCGAGCAGATGTTACAAGCTGCCATGACAGTAGTAGTGTGTAGCTGTGTTTCAATACTGGGTTGAGTCGCCCTCGCTCACTCGCCCTCAGCCCTTGGTAATACCAGAGAATGTCTAATAAGGAGAGAAGTTCCACTCTCGGTTTACTTCCGGGTTCTGATCTGTTGCAGTTCCCCTCTGGTTCCATGTGAGGGCGCTCACATGGTGAGTGCAGAATGAATGGCGGTCTATGGAGCTATACCCCTCAAACTCCACTTTTCTCAGGATATAATTTTTTGTCTAGTAATTTGAATGTTGCTTTCGAAAGGGGATGCAAAGAAATTACACATTGCTGGGTGGTAGATTTTTTAGAGTCACTTATTTGCTTTAAAAAAGTATTTTAAAATGTCAATGACGTCATACTCATCTTACGACCAGAGATACTGCTTTACGGCAAGCCTCTCCCTTTCCCTCAAGGCATCGATAACACAGCAGTACATACATAACGATACGCAGATAAAAGTGCCAGCAACCAAAAGAAGTTGCTGTGTTAAAAAAAAAAAGAACTTGGGCGAAATTGTCCACCATAACGTTCTGATCCCGCTTCGGATGCCAAGATGCCATCAAGCAGATCTCTGGTCGTAATCAGTCCTTCACTGACCAATCAGCGTTCATTAGCAGAATGCTAGCGTGTTATGGGCAATAACAACACGTCCTGTAAGAAATCGAAAGGACATAAGTACGCGTTCATTCAACTTTCGATCTATAACCTATGTTGAACTTGTAAGAACTACAATCAAATCGGAGTTTTTTCAATGAGAATCAGGTGAAAGAGACACATTTAGCCGTGTAGCTCCATCTGCTCCCATTCATTCTGCACTCACAGGCGATCGCCCCCAGTGGAGCTCTGGTGGAACTGCAACCAAAATTCGGTACAATGGGACTTAATAGGGAGTGGACAGGCTCTCCGTAGACGGGCTCTGGTAATACACACGGAGGCCACTTGGAGAGCCGAGGGGAAGTGGGCGGGGGAGGAGGAAAAGGGATAAATGAAACGCACCTATGGCAAGCCGAATTGTCATTTATCAACTAAGTTTGACTATCCGGAATTAACATTGTAGATATCAACAACTTCTTTCTGACTAGTCGTAATTACATTTTGAATAGTTGGAATTTTCATTCAAGATATCTGTAATGTAATTGTGACTATTCGAAACGACAGATAAAGATATCTGTAATTCAGTTTTGACTAGGCGAACCTGAATTACAGATATCTGCAATGACGTCACGGAAACCGACATTCAACTCGTCACACATCTTAAATGACAATTGCAGATATCTGTAAGTTTTGACTAAGCAGAATGAAAGTTAAAGATATCTCAAATGTCATTTGAGTGCGAATTATTGGGCATGACGTTTTAGATATCGAGAAATACGTAATTTCTCCTTGCCGCCAGCTCCTGCCTGGCACGGGCTGCAGCGTTAGAAAGACGGTTAAAAAGCCCGACCTCCGGCTGCTCTGACATGGTGCTAATATATGCTAATCCATGGACCGATGTAATCAGTGAACACAGGTGAATTGTGTGTGAATGATGATTAGAGCGACAACGACCTGCTCCTCTCCCGCCTAAAGTGGGAGGAGGTCCTATAATTTGTCATTACAGATATCTGAAACGTCATTTCGCCTAGTCAAAACTCTAATTCAAGATATCTGTAATTACATTTTGACTAGGCGGAATGAAAGTTACAGATATCTACAATTTTAGATATCTCTAATCAAAATTCATTTCAAGATATCTATAACTTGATAATAGATATCTACAATGAAATTATGACTATCCCTAACTCCAGTTTTAGATATCTACAACTTCATTTTGACTATCCCTAACTCCAGTTAGAGATATCTACAACTTCATTTCGCCTAGTCAAAACTTAATTTAAGATATCTGAAAAGGGACATGTAGATATCTTGAATTGAGGTGAATTAAAAGATATCTTGAACTGGAATTATGACTAGTCAGAATCAAATTGTAGATATCTCAAACTGGAATTACAGATATCTACAATTCAGTTGCAGATATCCGTAATTCACATAGTGGATATCCGCAACTGAATTGTAGATATCTGTAATGAGAAACCCCATAGACATGAATGGCAAAAATGACGTAATTTCTCCTAGGAGGAATGTCTTTGTGGATATCTGAAATGACAATTGTGGATAGGAGGAATGTAGTTGCGGATATCCGAAATGTTCTTTTTGACTAGGCGAAACTGAATTGCAGATATCTGCAACACATATCCAGTCTAGCTAATAAATGTTAAAATGGCTTGCCATACGCACCTGCCCTCGCCTAGCCTGGCTCCGCCCGCTTACGTACTTCCGCTCAATTTTCATTTCACTTCAGTACTAAGGTCTGGCAGTGCTGTATGTTAGAACGATTTCTTTTCCCTCAAATGTGCGTTCCAATCAGCGAACAGGAGGCGCGGCCTGAGAACAGTGACGTAGAGGTCGTGCGCGAATTTCAGTTATTGAGCGGAAGTACGGAGGCGGGCGGAGGCTAATGCTAATGCTCACTGCATCTGCCGTTTGTATACTGCGCGCAACGTGGTTTGTGGCGCATGAAATACGTCACGACCAAACGTTAGCGATTGGTTAAGGCAGATCCAGAGTGGCACTGGGCAGAGCCAATAGGTTTTAAACTTCAACAGCACCCGCCTTCAAGTGAGAAATCGTTTGTCTCTACAGTACTGCTAGACCTTTAGTATGAATGAAATGAGTACGAAGGTCTAGTTAGGACTAGGCTAGCCCTCGCCCGGTGACAGCCTTGACCATCATGGACCGGCCACACGGTGTTGGAGTAGCGCTCTACTGCCTATTCCAAATAACGCGCAATATACGGAGACTCATATCTTTGAGACAAAGACTTCTTCTGCGCTTGATTAGCCTGGCAAGCCAGACCTACATCAGAAAGATGTAAGGTCTGGCGCAGCTCCATTGGCAGTGTGGGCGGGATAAACGGTTGTCTTTCAAGTTCCCTCTGCACGCAATAGGATAGCGCTACAACCAATCAGAGCAACGAAGAAGGTGACGTAGTCAGAGCGACGGCTCTGACTATGTAATTAATCAAAACTCAGAATAAATATTTATTTTCGAAGAAAGACTTCAGTGCCGTTCTTTGTTATTTTCTCAAATAAAATGTTAACTTAAAGTCTTGAAGAGTCGCGGCCAAAGCCGAGTGGAAAGACAACCGTTCGCCAGCAGCAGCAGCCATTGTTTACCTCTAACACAGAACCGTCGCATTTCTGTCGTCATTAGGTAGCCCGGCTTTCGACTCCGCCCCTCACGCTGTGATTGGTCTGACATACAAGACACACTTGGTGTTTCCAGCACCAAAAAGCGGACGGAGCTGTGCTAGACCTACACTAGCTGCCAAATAAATTTGCTGCCGCTAGGGGGTGTCTAGAGTTCTAGGCTAGCGCTTGATAGCAATAGAGCGTAACAGTGACCGCCCCTTTTTAACAGCTCCGGTGCCGGAAGTAAATTTCCCATGCATTTATCTCGTCCACTTTTCGTATAATCCTTATAAAATGAGTATTAAGACTTGAACCAAGCCAATCGTTCGTTGTGGTAGTCGTGACCATATTATGTTTGATTCGGGATGAGTAGTTCCTCACTCGGTCAACAAAATAAAGTACCTTTGGCTTTTCTTCCGTTTTCCAAATTCTTTTTATGCCCGAATCAAACATAATATGGTCACGACTACCACAACGAACGATCGGCTTGGTTAAAGGCTTAATACTCTTTTTATAAGGATTATACGAAAAGTGGACGAGATAAATGCATGGGAAATTTACTTCCGGCACCGGAGCTGTTAAAAAGGGGCGGTCACTGTTATGCTCTATACGCCAGCACCTGGGGTCCGTTTCACAAAGCAGGTTTAGTGAAAACCCTGCGTTTATTAACCCTGAACTGAGGGAAACTCTGCGATTTCCGTTTCACAAAGGGAGATAACTCAAACCAGAGAAAGAGGGGCAACTCTAACCTGTTTCACAAAGAGAGGTAGCTTACGCTCTCGGTCAGTTACCGTAGTAACAGACTCTATGAACCTAACCTGGTCGGGACCAGGTTTTACTCAATGGATCAATGTGTCTCCGCCCTCTTTCAGCCACACACGCCATTTGATTTCCTCATTCATTCAGTCAGCGAGTTTTGGCGTAGCCGTCTGTCAAAAATCATTTAACAAAATCAGAGTCAGTGCTATTTCAGAAGTCCATTAGGCAGTAGGAGGCGACTTTTTCACGAACATGTCCTTTTGACCAGCGCTCGAAGTGGAAAAAAATAAGTGCCGGTACTCCCTTACTCACACACACATATATATATATATATATATATATATATATATATATATATATATATATATATATATATATATATATATATATATATATATATATGTGTGTGTGGAGCCCCGATATATATATATATATATATATATGTGTGTGGAGCCCCGATATATATATATATATATATATATATATATATATATATGTGTGTGTGAGTAAGGGAGTACCGGCACTTATTTTTTTCCACTTCGAGCGCTGGTCAAAAGGACATGTTCGTATATATATATATATATATATATATATATATATATATATATATATATATATATATATATATATATATACACACATATATATATATAAGCGCTTTGGGTGTCTTGAAAAGCGCTATATAAATGCAATTAATTATTATTATATAATTATTATTTACTGCGCAGAGAATTAAACATTCGTCGGGAGAGGGTTATCAGACCATAGATGGAGCCTTTCCAGACAATTATCATTTCAAGACAATTATCTTTTTCAGCGGTACCGTTTCACGTCACAGTCCATCATTTACATACGCAACCTAATCCGTCCTTACATGTGCAACATTACCAACCGTAGTCTCTCACATCCCAGCAGATATTGTGTGTTGCACTGCGTTTCTTTGCAAATATTTTTTGTACAATGTCGGAGATGTAGAGGCAACTGTATACAGTCAAATAGCCACTTAATATTTACTTTACAGTGTAAAACATGATCAAAATGATCATACCGAGGTCTTATCTGTTTGAATAATGTAATCTTAAGCTGCTGTCAAGTGCGCTTCTCCCCCGCGGGATTGCACCTAAATGAAATAAATAGTTACCATTCAAGCAGTTTTCCTCTGTAATATTATTGTGATCGCAAAGGACTCCATTTAAACTTACGCAGCAGTGTTGCACTTCTTTCTAAAAACGTGTTGAAACTCGCCATATGAGCGCATTAGTGTAGGTATATTAAGTATTTCCAATCGAGGTTGGTGACTTCCCCGTTGCCATGGTGACTCGTCGAATCGGGGCTCCATTGATGCTGGCTTTTTATAGTTGTGGTGCACGCGCTCAACCCTAGGTGGAACTCCTCTGAGTTGATCAACTTAACTCAAAACCGGTGTTGTGGAACCGAAATCCCAGAGTTTTCTATCTCAGTGGAGATCAACTCAGCGTTTAGGATTAAACTCAGAGGTTGTTAAACCTGCTTTGTGAAACGGACCCCTGGTCATTTCAGAATTATTAGTTTTGTTTTATATTTTATTCAGACAATTCATTTATTTATTTATTTTACTTTATTTGTAGAACGTTTGGTTGTTTAAACACATTTAACCTACTTTCAGTTTAGTTGACATTAGTTTTAGATTGTTATTTCTGATAGGTATTAGGCCTGTTACCACCACCATCCTCGTCCTCATCATTGTCTTTAAATGGCCTTTATTGTTCAAGATTGTGGTTCAGAAAACTATACAAACACAACACTTAAAGTCATGTAGGATAGATGTTACAGGGAACAGTAGTCTATAAGGATTTATAGTGGTTGCTTCAATTTCAAATGAGAAAAAAGCATGTAGTTGTTTGTGCATTCTTTATGCATTCGTATGTGATGCTCACACTTTTGTCTTCATCTTCTTATATGAGTGAATTTGTTTTGCCAATTGTGCTGTTTCTATACAAATTTATCCTAATTGTCTTGTATTTCTTTTTTAGGTTTTCCCATTTTTTGGCCGCCTGTGTTCCTGTCAGCCTTCCCTGCAGACCTAGCCTGGCAAGCCAGACCTACATCAGAAAGATGTAAGCTACCTAGCTGCCAAATAAATTTGCTGCCGCTAGGGGGTGTCTAGAGTTCTAGGCTACTGCAGACCCATCCTCTATTGTCCTGTTTGACAATAAAACAATTATGTTATGCACACCAAATACATTAAAAACATCATAGTCTCCCGCAGATAAAATTAGCACCACAACAAAGAAGCAAGTCTCTAGAATCAGAAGTAGAAAGCTGAGCTGCCAACTCTCACGGATTGAGCGCGAGTCTGTACGTGACGTCACACATGCCTTTTCTCATTCTAATGTTCCCCTCTTTGCCAATTTTATACGGAATCGTCTCGTAGACTATTAAGAAAGTAAAGACGCAGAAATACATTCATATGCAATGACACAGTAGGTTACAAACAAACTCACTCCCAGGCAGGGACGGACTGGCCATTGGGCAATGTGGGCAAATGCCACTGCGGCCGCAATAAAGCGGAGCGGAGCGGCTGCGTCAACAGGCGGCCACGGCCGCAAATAACCAAATACATGAATAAATAGGGTAAATAAATAAAGCAGAGCGGCTGCGTCAATAGGCGGCCGCAAATCAATAAATGAATAAATAAAAATAAAAAAATAAAAAATAAAGCGGAGCTGCAGGCGTAGTTTATTTTTATTTTTTTATTTGTGACAAATAGTACCCTATAATAGCAGTATATGCTTACACTTGTAAATTGTTGGCTCTGTCATTACGCAGCAACAACGTGTAGTCTATTGCATAACTACCCTGGCCGATCCGTGCTGGCTCCTTTAAATTCATTTTCTTCTTCTTTGGTGGTAAACAAACAGCAGCCAACGGTGTTTGTGGCTCATTACTGCCACCGCATGGATGTATTTTTCGTGCACCACTGCAGTGCATTGTGGGTGATATACAGCTCTGAAGTGACCGTCGATGTTGACTCGATCCCTCAGCCCTCAAGGGTCGATCTCACCAAGGGCACTTCAGCTTTTTAGAGAAATGGAAATAGCCCTTAAGATGGCGCTGGGGATTCCCCCGAGGGCAAGGGCTGAGGGCAAGTGAGCGAGGGCGACGCAACCCAGTATTGAAACGCAGCTCTGGTTTATCCTGGGTGCCATGATTGCTCTGCACCACAGGTGTGCAGCCCCACCCAGCCCAGAGTCTAATCAGTCTGACTCAGGCCAGGTGAGGCTGTAAACCAGCTATCAACCACACACACTCCACAATCACCAACCTCACACACCGCAGACGAGCACTCACATCAGAGCAAACTTTATGCATAGCGCTACATTTTTTTGCAATCGGCAGTTTTCGTTACAACATCGGGGATGCAGAGCACTATGGAAAGGCAGCAGTGTGTAGAGCTGTGAGGAAGGTAACCCTGGCACTGACACGCCTGCTACCAGTGATGGTGGTGTTCCCCGGACACAAACCTGTTCGTAACACCAAAGAGGAATTCCACAGGATTGCAGGTGGTGACTGATGTAGAAATCATATATTCTGTTATTTTAAATTATGATAGGCCTACATTCTGCTGCGGCCTCAGAGTGGGGTCAGTAGCTTAATTAGCAGTCATTTTGCAGGGCCTTCCAAATGTGATAGGATGCATAGACGGGACACAAATCCCTATTACTGCGCCTGCACAGAATGAAGGGGACTGAATAGAAAATCATTTTACAGCATCAATGTCCCGGTATGTGACCTACCATCTTAAAAAATATGTACATGAAAATGTATACATTACAATACAACTAACTAATGTCATTCTCTGCACTGTAAAGATATGTGATGCAGCTTCCATTATTACGAATGTTGAAGCCAAGTGGCCTGGCTCTGTGCGTGATTCCCGGATCTACCGGGAGTGTAGTCTGAGCAACAGATTTGCACGTGGTAAGGAAGCTAAAGCTTTGTACAAATGTTCTGTCTCCCTTTTTAGATGCACTCAAATGTGTCCTCTGTAATTTCAGGAATGTTTGACGGCTACCTGCTGGGAGATGAAGGCTATCCATGCCAGCCCTCTCTGTTGACCCCTGACCCTGACCCGGGGCCCCAACAACGTTTTAATGTGGCCCACTGCAGGACTAGATCCCGGGTTGAGATGACCATAGGCATACTCAAATCCCAGTTCCAGTGCCTGCGTAAGCTCAGGGTCACCTCAGAGAGGGCATGTGACATTGTGGCATGTGGTGTTCTCCATAATATTGCAATTATTAGAGGAGAGCAACACCTTTTATTCAGAACAGGGGTAAAATGGGTCATGTAAACGATTGTGGAGTGTGTGGTGATAGCTGGTTTATTGGGTGCCATGATTGCTCTGCACCACAGGTGTGCAGCCTCACCCAGAGTCTAATCAGCCTGACTCGGACCAGGGGGTATACTACGAAGCTCGCTGAACATACACAGGCTTTCTTGGGAAAACCTCGATAAATAAATACGAAACTCGCGATCAGAGTTAAACGGTTCCACGAAGCTCGCTTGCGAGTCAATTGTCAAACCAGGTTTTCCGCTTTAGTTTCAATGCGCGTTCACATAAAAAGGGCGTAACCCAACGTCATTCACCTTGACGACATGGATCCGACGGAGCGAACACGGGCTGTGTATTTCACCCCACAAGTAGTTATAATGAACTCATACGAGGAGCTTAAAAAACAAATTACGGCTAAGGGCAATACAGTTGCCCATAATAAGGCTAGGGAGGCGTGCTGGCAAAAAATAGCAGATTGTGTGAATGCGTAAGTGAAAAGATTCTGCATAGCCTAATTGTCTAAAAATAACTATGCCAAATGCAGAATTGTTCGCAATTAATCCCAATAGAGTGCATATGATTGCAAAAAATGCAAAAGCAACGTCCAACTTGCTTTATTGTGTAATTTAGGGAATTCATTTCAAATACATCCTATATGCATGTGCTGGAAGGTAGCGACGGTGGTTCATAGCTTGCCTGTCCATCATCATGCCTTTTACCCCCATCTAGATTGGGTGCTAGCACGACCGTCCGTACATGGATGCAATGTGGTAAGTTTAAAGCATACATTTCAATAATTAGGTGGGTGAAGCCTATGATTTGCAATAGGCTAGGCTCTAACCTTTCATCTGATGTTGATTACCTGTAGCAAACAAGAAGAAAAATCTACCACCACTGGGAGGGGGTCAGCTCCACCGCCCTTCACTGTGTCGGAGGAGCTGGCCCTCGCAAATAATGAAGGGCGGCCAATGATGGCCGGAGTGGCAGGGGGCTCGTCGTCTGACCCCACTGCCTCAGTATCTGATGTGTATGTAGTCGGTATGTATTCATGTAGGCCTATTGGCAAGGAACATACATAATTGTCTTATCAAATGTGAGATGATTGAGTGTAAATTCATTAGTGTAATTTTTGTTGAAGGGACCAACATTGTATTGCAGGAGCCGCCGACAGTGGCCTTCAATCTCCAAGAAGAGGTAGCGAGCCTATAACTGTCAAAGCAAAGTGTCGTGTATTCTTCTAAATGTGAGCAGGATTTTGGAAAGAATGGCCTATAATAAGTTTCCCTGATTCTTTCAGAACATAGACGATGACGATACTGTGTCGGCCTGTGAGTCCAGGGTGACTATGGAGGTGATTTTTCTTAACAATTCTCTCACACCTATAATATGAAATTGCAGAATAGGAAATGCCTATTGTGTCGCTGACATAGGCTAGCTGTTGGTTATGTAGCCTAAGGGATAATGGACGACACGGCACTTCCAAGTTACTAAAGGTGAATGTACGTCGAACGTGGTGACCTTTGGACGTTCTAAAGAACCATCACAATGGGAAACTCAACCGAGCAGTGCTGTAACCGCATGGAACTGTTTCACATCACTCTTCCTTTTGATTTATTCTAAAGAGATGAGATAGATGAGCCAACTACCTCCTCCATGTCTACCTCCTCAAGGCCTTCTCGTGGGACAGACAAGGTTTTTTATAATTTAGTTTCTTCCTTTTGTAAGGTGCGCCACAAGGCTTTGACTGTAAGTGAATTACGATTTTAACCAATCATTTCTACAGGTTGGAACCGACAATGCAAGGGCGCTGTATAAGCGCAACCTCGAGCATGATAATGAAGAAAAACTTCTTGAAATAAAACAACTGAAGCTCGAGATCCAGCTCCTCGAGAGGGTAGGCTATTATTGTACTGGGCTACCTATATTTTCTTTGGTTAAGCTACACTGACCCTCAGAAATAATGCTTTTGTTCTACTTTCACAGCAAATTTGATTGACACGGCGATTGAAGAAATAAACATGACCAAATGTATTTCCGTCCATTGTACTTCTAACGATCGGCAAGATTTATTCAACAAAGGTCCCCACCACCAACAAATCAACTTATTTCGTAGAGGAAACCGAAATTAAACGAAAAAATCCATAACTACAACCAAATATAGGCTAACCAAAAAACTGGGCAGTTATTGCCTGTCGTACAGCCACTCCCGTGGGATGATCAATCTTTATCAGGTCCACGACATCTGCCACCAATGGCACGAGGGGTTCGTTCCTTGCGAATGGTGGCTATATTGTGGAGCACCACACATGCTGTGATTATTTGGCTGGCCCTCTCCGGCTTGACCCTCAGACCACGGAGGCAGTTAAATCTTGCTTTAATTACACCAAAGGTCATCTCTATCTTCACCCACATGTACTGAGGGCCCTGTTGAAGCGGGCCTCCGATGGCGTCTGTGGGTCACCGTACGGGGTCATCAGGAATTTCATACAAGCATACCCTCTGTCCCCTACAATGATTCCATCATATCGGCCTATTAGAAAGAACATAATGTGATCAGTGACTTCAACATTTACAGTTAGTGATCTTGTGTATTGCGCCACACCTTGCAGAAACTGTTGGCAAAGACTTGACTCCCGGAAAATCCGTGAGTCGTGGACCGAGCCAGGCTATTTCGCGTCCACGCTACTCACCATCAGCTGATGGTCACAAGTCATTTGAAAACGGCATTTATGTTACCATAGTTGGGCCATATGAAGCACCATTACAAAGTTTTAGTAGGCTACCTGCATGCACTTCCCACATGATCTAGCCCAGGTAATACTTTACCTGCACATTGATGCTATGGGTTGACTTTCTGTTAACAAAGTCAGCCTCATGTTCCCCTAAAGGTGCATTTAAGGGGACATGTGTGCAGTCAATAGCACCTATGAGTTTGGGAAAACCTATAAATGGATTAGAGAACGGTCGAATGTTACAAATGCAAACGTGTAATATACCAAACTGGAAAATTCCATAACATTAAATAAGTATTCCATATGACATAAGAAATGTAACTTATTAAAATACACAAATGCACTTTACTTGGGAAACGAACCCAGCACGCAGAATCGAGAGACTGACGCGCTACCGCCACTCTATCGCTCATTCACGCAAACAGGTGTTTTCGTTTACCTGCAAGTTGATAAAATCCCTCCTTGACAGTTTGTGTTGGCAAAAAGCTGGGAACCACCACGAACATATTGAGCAGTGTATTTAGGGCTGCTACTACCTTGCGTATCGCACGGCACAGTGTGTTTTTGCTGATATTTTCGGCATCACCAACTGTATGCAAATATGTACCTGTGGCAAAAAATCGCAGTGAAACACAGAGACACTGCGCAACAGTAAGCGCACGGCTTCTTTTTGTAGCATTGCCTACATAATGGTGCGTTCCATTTGTCTCGTAATCGCGACTTGCAGCTCGGGTGTGACGTCACATCCGTCTCGGAAAACGAGTGACCCCGGGTTTTTGCGTTCTATTTGGCACACAAGACGAGTCGGAGAAAAGATGGACGCGACTTTAATATGCTTGAAAAACAGTATCATTCTGTGTTTAAACGTTAATTAAATATAGACACATTGACCACAGAGAAATTACCCAAGATTTCACAATGTGCTTCGTTGCAATAGGCAGTTTGGACGTTTCGTAACGTTTATAGTGATTATCTTGTTTACGGTGCGCCCACCGCGGATTTCACATGTTCATTACAGTTTGATATCTGAATATTCCGTTTTGATAACGTTAGGCTACTGCTCTAGCCTAGTCCTAACTAGACCTTCGTACTCATTTCATTCATACTAAAGGTCTAGAACTGCTATAGAGACAAACGATTTCTCACTTGAAGGCGGGTGCTGTTGAAGTTTAAAACCTATTGGCTCTGCCCAGTGCCACTCTGGATCTGCCTTAACCAATCGCTAACGTTTGGTCGTGACGTATTTCATGCGCCAGAAACCACGTTGCGCGCAGTATACAAACGGCAGATGCAGTGAGCATTAGCATTAGCCTGGTTCCGCCCGCCTCCGTACTTCCGCTCAATAACTGAAATTCGCGCACGACCTCTACATCACTGTTCTCAGGCCGCGCCTCCTGTTCGCTGATTGGAAGGCACATTTGAGGGAAAAGAAATCGTTCTAACATAGAGCACTCCCAGACCTTAGTACTGAAGTGAAATGAAAATTGAGCGGAAGTACGGAGGCGGGCGGAACCAGGCTACTACTGCTCTGCTTTCTGCTCAGGAATCGGCATTGTTGTCATAGCAACATGGAGCGTCTCTAGCCAGTTCGGAGTAGCCATCTTTGTTGCTGAACTTGGGGTCCTGCGAGTTCAGACGAGTTGACGAGTCGTATACAGGGTACGAGTTAGGGGGGAGCAGGGGGAGCCATGGCTCCCCTAGTGGCCACCTGAGCTCCCCTGGAAACATGGTTTGTGAAATTTTGGGGGAGCTCTAAAATATTGATATGATTGCCAAATAAATTATATTTTGGCCATGGTTTTCCCTCAAAGATGTAAAATAAGAGAAATAAAATTGTATTTTGAGTTCATGATTCATGAAAAAAGTGTTGCCTGCTTGCACGAGGCGCTTGAAGCGTGGCGGGAGCGCTGCAGCTCCACCCACTACTGTATGTGGCATCTCTCCAGGCAGTGAGAGGGTTGTGTTGTGCTATAGTCCTAGCTGTATTGTAAATAATAGGTTATTGCCATATTGTTCATGGTTGGTGCCGCTGGCTGCTCTTATTGTGTGTGTTTGGCTCTGTGTACAGCCTTATAGGCTATAGCCCATGTGATTGTGAAACAATGTAAGTTGTTGAGTAATTCTAAGTTAATTAAATTAAACAGTCAAAAGACACATCATTGGTGGTCCGTGGATTATTTACTATCAAGTTCATTGAAGTTTGCGTCGCCCATTCGGGAAATCTGTTGACATGAACATGATCCATCGGGGTGTTTCATAAATATTCGTAAATATTGTACAGACCTATGGCACCACCCGTGTGCAACGGATTTTCTCTTTATAATAGGCCTATGCTGTTGCTAATGATAGGATCAGCATTTAAACTAAACCCCCTCCTAAAACAAAAACAAAACAAAAATCGCCTGTACTTGCCCCGCCCCCTGGCTCCCCCGGAGACTGTGGTATAATTCGCACACTGGTAGACATAATATACGTAGACAGACGCCTCATAGACTGACGCTGCCTGTTGGAGCTGACGTATCAGCGCGGCCGCCATCTTGTATGGGTCTCCAGTGCGCCCCCAGTGCATTTATTTCTACTGAGGAAGGTGTATCCCCAACTACAATAATAAGCATAACTTCCCGAATTTTTACCGGATTTTCACACGCTTTGGTTTGTTACAAACGGCAGAGATTTAATTATGATACAGGACGAATTAAAAAAAAGAAAAAAAAGAATTATTGTTCAATCTTACTTGTGAAAGGTAATCCCACACGATCTGGTGTCAATACTGCGCCGTAAACTGCACAATATACTACATAGCTTGCTCTCCCGTTGACTCCTATGCTAGACTAGAGTGAGGAGACCCAAACAATATGGCGGCGACGCTGGGTTACGTTCCAGCACGTCATGAGGCGTCTATGTATATATGTCTATGGTATTTACGACCTCGGGGGCGTTCTATTGGCAACTTCCGGTTCGTTACTCGGAAATCCGACTCGTAGATCGAGTCGGGTGGACAAATAGAACGCACCATAAGGTCCAACAAGGACGATCAAATAGCGAATACCCTCTGATGAGTATCTCTCATAAAGGAGATCCTCAGGCAATGCCAAGGGATCGGATCTGTCCCGAAAGACTCTGGAGAGACCCCTGTACGATCCGTGCTCCGATGTCAACTGGAATACCTACAAATGGTGACGCCATCGTAAAAGGAGGGGCTAGGATCTTAGTTACGACATGTCAACGTTACCTTATTACTCCAGTAAATAGATATGATCTTAGCATTACTTGTCATATACTAAAAGCTAGGGCTGGGTGATATGTAAAAATGTAATATGATAATGATGGTGCACTTCTATGCCGCCATCATTGAGTCCATCCTCACTTCCTCCATCACCATCTGGTAGGCTGTTGCCACCGCCAAGGACAAGGGCCGACTGCAGCGTATTATTCACTCTGCTGAGAAGGAGAAGGTGGCTGCAATCTGCTGTCCCTCCAGGACCTGTGGGCCTCCAGGACCCTGAGGCGGGCAGGGTAGTCCCACCCCGGACACAAACGTTTTTGAATCACTCCACTCCACTGAGGTCCATTAGGACCAAAATCTCACGCCACAAAAACAGTTTCTTCCCGGCTGCAGTGGGCCTCATCAACAGGCCCGGGACCTCCACTGACACACTCTTAACTAGTTGCTACACGTTACATTAACGTTACATTAACGCACATCCTGGACTATTATACTTGACCAATGCACATATTCTATAAATATGTGCATTGCATATTATATAAATATGAACTTTGGCAAAGTTCACAGTATATTTATATAATGTGTGCAATATGGGGGTGTGCAATGTGTGCAATATGGGGATGTGCAAAGTTACTTTGCACATCCCCATATTGCACACATTGTACATATGTGTTATTTGTATAGTTACATAGTTAAAAAAAAAAACTTCCTTGTAGCACCATCCGCACCAAAGCAAGTTCCTTGAAAGTGAAAACTTAACTGGCAATAAATCTCATCTGATTCTGATGAAATAAGTAATTATAAGTTTGACACATTCGGCTGTATTTGTGTGACAAGTAAGCCAGCCTACCGAATAGGCTATACCACGACGGGCTGTCCAGCTTTTGGAAAATAATGTATGATAACTTATGAAAAATATGTTCAATGCATTTTCTAGCCTAAATAAAAATTGAAGACCGCTCTAATTCCTAAAAATAACCTTGAGGGAATTTTGCAAATCCTGTTCGTTTTACATATATTATATCGCAATTGTGCAGAGTATGCCATTACCCGTCTCCGGTGCTGTGCGAAACAATTCGCGAGTTTACCAAGTGGATTGACAGCTGTTTCTAGACTGTGATTGGTGGGGTTAACATTTGATTGACACGTCATCCAAGCATTCCGATTGGTCGGACCGTAAAGTAATTGACAGTAATCCCGCCCCTTCTGTCGTGTAATCCCGCCCACTCGAAGTCCCCGGTCTGCAGCTAACTTGTCGACGGAAATTAAGTGTCACGTTTCTATTGGTTCGTGGATGACATCATTAATTAGTTCACGGCCTGTCAACTATTTAATTGATGAAATCCGAGCGTGGCAGAAGCAAGTCCAGAAGATGAGCAGGATGGACGCCAGGGTAGAGCAGGTTTCATCTATGCCCGCTAGCTTAGTGTGTCGGTAAGGGTTTCATGGTTTACGTAAACGGTTGTCTTTACCCCTAACGTACGCATAGTCTTGTAGTTTGTGTTGTTGTTTCTGGATTAGACGGGATTTTACTTTATTCGTTTGATGAAAGCGTGAATTTGCTCCGAGGATGCGTGACGTAAAACGTTAATTGTAGACAGTTGATCCGAACTGTTCCCGTCTCTAGACGTTACCGTTGACGTTAGTGCTAGCCGATGGTGGCGCTCTGTAAACCATTACCTACATTACCTTGGTGATGGGAGTGGGGTTTGCAGGTACATTGAAAGGCTATTTTAAACGATGACTCTCAACTTGAGACCACGTCTCAACTTGTTTTACTTGTGTGGTAACACTTGTAGGCACAGTATCTACCCCCCCCCCCCTCCCATATGGATACACATTTAATGCCTTGTTGTTGAGTGTGTTTTGTATGTAAGATGTACTTAACCGCTGAGATTTGTTGGGACTACTTCTGTTCACTTGTTTTGCAGGCACTTTTTAAACGGCTCATGCAGATATGGTTCAAGGTGTCACTATCAGCATGAATGGCCAGCTGTACCGTCTACTCAAATATGTCGCTATTATCAGAAAGGTGGCTGCTGGTACGGTGAGCGCTGCAGGTAATCTTCACACTGCATTTGTCATGGGGGTGGTACATCAGACTGCATCATGACATGCATGTGTTCTTGCGATGGCGGTACTGTAAAATACTAAATCAACACAAATATGCCTTGACCTAAAAACTTTGTTTTGCCACTCGTATCGCTTGTCTCGCTGTGGCAGTTATAAAACAATAGTCTCGCCAGACCTATCTCCACACTTGGTTTTAGCGCTGGAGAAAGGTCTGGCTCCATCACCATCATTCTGGCATAGGGGGAACCATGCTCCGTCTTGTTTGTATTTCTTTAACCAATCACAATCGTCTTGGGCGGTGCTAAGCCCAGGATGCAGCGACGTAACGGATGGCTGTAGGGGGAGGAGTATATGGTATGAGTCTGCCATTGGGTGACTATTTCAGTCGCCCAATGGCAGGCTTGGGCGGGCTTATAAAAAAACCTACATCAGGTAAGCCAGACTATAAACACGTCTCCCCACAATGACGACTCGCTTCACGATTAATTACTTAAAAATGACCAAAAAACAACACTACTAATAACATAATAAACATTCCTATGCTTCCAAAAGGAAGGCGGTCATTGCGATGACATACAAGCCCTATTTCCTCAGGTTAATAAAATGATATGGTTTGCAAACTAGTAAAACCGACTGTTCCCTACAGATATCTTCATATCCCTGTGACTGAAGGTGATGCATCTTTCACAAGCAGAAGAAGTTCTGTACCTCAGCTCCATTTCACCAGCTCCAGCAACGGCCTACCCAGCCGACGAGGGTCTGAGCCTGCACTCTCTCAAGCCCGTAGTCTCATCAATGGAGACCTCCGGGAATCGCGCTTAAACCCACAGCACAACAGGGCTACACAACGGCCACGTGATCATCTAATCAAATATGGTATGGGATCCCTATCTATGTTGAGCACTCCCTGTCTGTCATTTTTCATTTGAAGAATAACTGGGTTGTCTTTCATTTGTCAGTTGCTGACTCTGCTCTCGAGGCTTGCCAGGAATTGCTTCAGTGTTCAGAAGTGTCTCAAGCATCTGCAGTAAACGTCAACAAACAGGTCTCAATCTTTTGACTTTACATTCTCAACGCATGGCTAATTGAGTTTTTGACATACTAATTGAAACTTTTCTTCTTAAGGAATCATCAAAGGAGTCTACAGAAAGTAGTGCCGATGGGGGTGGTGCTGCTTCTGAAGACCAGGAGGAAACTGAAGCCTACTTCCAAAGTAAAGAAGTGACCTGTGGCATCTGCATGGAGAAGGTCTATGAGAAGTTGAGTGCAGATGAGCGACGCTTTGGCATCCTGCCCAGCTGCAATCACTCCTTCTGTTTAAGGTGTATTGTTACATGGAGGAAAACAAAAGACTTGCAGGAGGAAGTCATTAAGTATGTATTTTGCCAGATATCCAGACATTACTCCAGATATTAGTTTGGGCTGTCTGTTGGCAGGGCTTTGACACATCTTGTAATTTTTTTCGTAAGGGGTTGCCCTGCATGCAGAGTCAAATCTGCGTTCTACGTGCCTCATAATTACTGGGTAGAAGGACCGGCAAAGGAAACGCTCATTGCCTCCTTCAAGGAAAAATGCAGGTCGGTCCTTTTAAAAAAAAAATATATATATATACATCTACATATATATATTTTTAAAAGCTTACCCCCCCCCCCCAACCCTGTGTCTTCTAGTAAAAGAAGATGCAGTTATTTTCTGCGACATGGCTGCTGCCCCTTCAAATCGGAGTGCATTTATTGGCATGACGAAGTGCACCGTCGTCAGTCTGCGCATTTGGTAAATGGCATTTTGGGATATTTATAAATGTGTTGTGTTTTGTTTTTTTTTTGTTTGAAAATGTGTGACTATATCTTGACCCTGTGTGTTTCATCAGCTTCACATGGAGGACCCGGAAGATATTGACCCCATGCAGCTCCTGGATTTCGTCATGTCCATTACTTTTCTCGCAGACTTGCATATTGATGACGATGATGACCTTCCTTTTCACATGACTCATGGCCTCAGCTTCTGAGCGCTGTTGCCCTTCTGTTACTCATAGGACTTGTCTTGGCCTTACAGCACTCTGCCTGGGTGGGATAAATGTGACTACCACTTAATGGCACATTTATGTCCTCCTGGGCAGCAAGGCCATAGTTTTGGTATCATATTGTTCAGTCTCTAGTACCTTAAGGAGCTGTTCGGTTTGACTTTTTTGGGGGAAGAGGGGGTGTCTTCAAGTAGGTCTGGTTACTTGTAATTGTCATACTAAATGTAGCTTGCTAATTTGCACCAGTTTTTTTATTTTATTGTATTTGGAAGGCATTTTAATGGTCTCATACTTGTACTGTATTATACCCGGTCTTGCTGATGGTTCATATTTGTAATGTGTAAAACTACTAATTTTGTTATGAATGATGTCATTTTATAGTTTTATGACTAATTGTATGCAAACAAAAGAATAAACGTTGTCTCACATTTTGCCAAACCTGTATCAGTCTTATTTTTGTCTGCATCGTGTAGTTTTCTGGGCTGGCCACTAGGTGGCCTTCTAGGAGCACAGCGTCAAACGAAGAAGAACCCGTAGTGAAAGCAGGGCGCCGTCTCCTGTGGGATGTAGACTGTTTATCTACCTCACTGCACTGGTCTAATATGTCGGGGAGGACGGCCGCCATGGACGTGCTGACGGCCAGGTTTGACGGCCAGCCCAGGTTGCTCGTCCTGGCGCTCATGTCGGGAAGCCGCGGTGCGCGGAGAGCTGTGACCGTCTTCGAGAAGCAGCGGCGCCGCCACCTCGGCCCGTCGCTAGGCGCCTTCCTCGGTCTGCTCTGTCAGCACGACGTTCACCCGGGAAACCATGGTGACCCGGTCCTGCCGTGAGTAGCCGCTGAGAAAACGTTAACGTTAACTGTCACTGACGTGCTCCGCCGCAGATGGGTCGCTCAGTAACGCCCACCCGTTTTTTTTGTGGTGTTGCAGTAGCCCACTGGTGTGCCTGTTCCCGGTCGCGTTCAAGCGGAATCTGCTGTCTTTCCTCCGTCTGGTCCTCCCGGTCCTCCCGGTGGCCGGTGCGGTTCGGCTCCTGGGGTGCCTGAGCCAGGAGGACCCCCGTCCGGACCCCTGGGTGACGGCTCTGGTGGGACAGCTCCGGCGGGACTTGGGGTCCGACTCCCCCCAGGACCACCAGCCCCTCTGCACCGCGACGTGCGGCCGGCGGATAAACGACCTTGCTCAGCGTTTAACCGGTGCGGGCGGGACTGGAGGCTGGACCAAGTGCTTCACGGATCCGATGGTAGCAGCTTCTCATGGGATGGGAGGGAGTGCATCGGTGGTGGGACAGCAGAAGAAGAGGAAGAGCAGCTTGTTGACCCCTGATGCAGATGTGGATGAAGCTGCACAGCAGTATAAGCGGAGGAGGATGGATGCGTCTCCTGTGGAGGAGGGCTGGGACGGTGGTGGTTCTCATGTTTTCTCCGCATCAGGGGAACATGTTATGAGGGAGGAAACATCTGAAAGAGGCTGTGATGTCCCAGCAGTTGTGTCTGGCCAACAACCAGCTAGTGATTTGCATGATGTCCTTCCTGAAGATATAAAGGTAAATCATATAGAGGACGACTAGAGATGAAATGCAGGGGCAGACTTGCCTTAAACTTATTGGGAGGACTTATGGTCTAAAACAAATATGTCCACTTTTCTTCAGTTATAAAAATACTTTTTACAAGCAGATGCAACCGATGAAGTATGTTCATGTTTGTGGACGTTTCAGGCTTCGGTCCCTCGGATGAAGGAGCTGTTGGAGTGCCCAACAGAGGTAACGCCTTTTTGTGCTGATATTGATGTTGGATTTGATGCAGCGATATTTCCACCTCTGCTCATTGGTGTCTATTTCCAGTGGGACCAGAGCTCAACAGATGTGTTCCAGGTGCTGAATGAATGTGACTCTGCCCAGGTACGTATTGAAGTGATGTACATTGTCATTTTATTTTAGTATTATTTTAACTTATTTTCCCCCCCACGAGTTTGAAAGCATTAGCAGATGCTGAGTGAGGAGCTAAGATTATGGCGGAGGAGGAATACAAGGGGGGAGAGGCAGCAGGTAGAGGAGAAGGGGGTGGAGGAGGAGGAGGAGGAAGAAGAAGAAGAAGAAGAAGAAGAAAGACGAGACAAAGTTGGATCATCAAAAGCACATATTAGTTAATTGCGTTGATTTGTGTAAACCTCTTCTGTATGGGCTGACAGAATAATACAACAATACATGTATAGAAGGGGTTTATGAATTTAAAAACTTAGTTATAAAGGTTTTCCATTTTGCTATAGGTGTACTTTTTAAGCTACTTGTGTTTTGTGTTGAGTTGCTGTCTGGGCTGATGATCTAATGCTAGGCTTGTTCAGGTGGAGCTGCTGTGCGGTATGCTGAGCTTGGCTGACACACCAGAGGAGATGTTGCCTAAACTCTGTAGCTGCATGTCGGCCCTCTCCCCAGAGCTCAGCTACAGTGCAGCCATCGCTGTCATTAAGAGCCTCCTACTGGGAAAGGTAATTTCAATGACACTCATGAGTACACAAACAGATACCAGCTGGCTGTTTGTTTGTTTCACCAACATGGTCATCTTCTACCTCAAGGTCCTATCCCTTTTGGAACCTGCCTCGAGATGTCTTGTGACAGCAGTGACATCACTTTGTAGACAGTATCCCAGAGCAGCGTGCGACGCCCTAATCAGACCCATTCTACAGGAGGGAAACATAGGTAACCGCAGCCAATAAGATTGCTCCACACCAGGTTGTTCCACTGTGAGGATTAGTCTGTGGAAAACACCTTCTATTATGGATGTGATGGTGGTTTATGTTGTGAGCTGGAGAATGCCTACCTTTGGTCATATGATTTGATAATAGTTATTGGGATAATCAGAATTTGATTTATTGCCAAGTAGGTTACAAGGAATGTGTGTTGGTATGGTGATGTAAGAAAAATATCCAAAATTCTACTGTACAGTAATTAGAAATATAGAAATATAAGCATATATAACATATTAAATATATTTGTAATGATTTACAAGATACATTAATCTTTTACATTACCTGAGGTTATGAAAACTCAGTGGGGTTTAGTAAGAGCAGATTAATGGAGAACTTTAATCTAGAACCCGACCCTCCCTATTTCTGTATTCAATTACGGTTCCCAAGTAATGAATTTCATTCTCCTTGTCAGGAACTCAACAAGCCGAGCTGTTGAACAGAATAATAGAAGACTGCCTGGAACCGCACTACAATGTGTTGGTGTTTCAGTAAGATACCAAGTTGTTGTCTTACTAATAGTCAATAATACATTTGATGTTTTTTGCTTAAAGTTGACATTGTGAGAAGCTGTGTTCATTATTTATGTATAATGTTCTTCCTTTTCTCAGGACAACGTTTCATATTGTATGGAGTGAATCTGTGCTGTCAATCATTTATAGCTTACTAGACTCCAAGGTGAGGTGATGTGTATGTATATTTAAATAGATATTCTCGCTGCTAAACATTAAGATTTCCATCATTTATTCCATTCATTCAGAGGCCATACATAACTGTCTGTTTCATTTCAGCTTGACGTGAATGAAAAACTTTTCACAGACTTTGTTGAACAGCTAGTCAGCCAGGCTCCACAGTTCATAAAATCCATGAAGTACGCAAAAATTATGCTAACTGTACTCACCAAATATAGTTGCCATGTAAGTTATTGGTTAATTAATTATTAATCAGAATTATTGACCAAATAATGATTTGTAAATTAATGTTTTCTCTGCTTTTTTTTCCTTCTCTAGGTGACAGCTGCACACAAACCATCCCTGTCCCATTGCTTAATGTTGAACCAAACGTTCCTGAAGAAGTCTCTTCACACCGCTTTAAAAAGAATTACACATCAATGACTTTTTGTACATTTTGTAATTCAAAATAAACCAATTGCTGCATTTATGCCCATGACTTTTATATATCTGCAAATATAAAAACAAATGTGGATATCCGTTTACAAACGGACTTCTCACATGGATGTACACTTTTTATGCCTCTTCCAATATGGCGGACTTTTTGGGACGTCACCCGCTTGCAGCCTTTATTACGCGCAACTTCCTGCAGAACTTCCTTTTCAGTTTGTAGCGACGGGAGCGACGTACCGACAAAATGAGGTCAGATACATTTTTGTAAAAATACAATTTATTAACGAGGTTTTATACGCAGATTGTGCCGATAACATGAATAACGGGTCGTCATGTGTCGCATGTGAGAGCTATGAGGTTGAAGTGTGAATGTAAGTCGCTGTATAGCGATACCAGGCGGGTTACTCCCGGTGTGCTGGTTAGCGGTGGCGTTGGAAAGCAATACAATCCTTTTCCATCGGCGCTTTTAAAATATATTTCCCATCACTTCAATACATTAAAAGCTTTATTAAGACACCCTCCATACAATGTGACGAACATTTGTGTAGTTCTCGATCCGTACGTTGTACTTCGCCCGCGGAACGTGCAACCCGCTAGCATGTTTGCTAGCTGCTGTGGCTTGGGACTGAATGATGTCTCCTCTTTTCCTCCAATTACTCAACATTATTTCCCTCTTCTTTCCGCAGTAAGGTGTCGAGGGATATGCTATATGAGGTGGTCAAGGAGGTCCAGCAGGGCGCCTTGGCCAAACCTAGGAAGTAAGTTGACGTTAAACGTCCTGACAAACTTCAGCATCTGTATAGCACGCTGGTTCATGTGTCACTCACTGTTTGGTGCCATTTCAGGTTTGTGGAGACGGTGGAGCTGCAAATCAGCCTGAAGAACTATGACCCCCAAAAGGACAAGCGTTTCTCTGGCACCGTCAGGTTTGGCCCTTTACTGTCTCACCCGACCTTCTCCTTGTTTGCTTTCAGCCCTGTCTTAAAACAATAGTGTGCCCTTTTGTGGCAATGAATTACACTGATGCGTGTCTCGATGCAAGTCACGGAAAGGCATATATGATAATGGACACGGGACAGGCCAGAATCAGGCGTGGAGAAGTACTTAGGGTAGTCTGACTGCGCTGATCCACTTGTGGAAAAGCAAAGCGGACGGACCCCTACCCTGGGTCTTAAAACATGAGGGGAGGCTAAATGGAGACTGGACTTCATTGTTCATGTCTCCAAGCCGACCATTTTTAATTAAGTGGTGTCAACTGGAAACACGCCCTGGTTGCCCTGGTCGGTAAGGCTGTTGCATTTTGTCAATTACTGGGGATTTGAAGCAGAAATACTCTGGGAATTGTCGCTTGACACTTGTTTTCCCCCTAGGCTGAAGAGCCTTCCCAGGCCCAAGTTCTCCGTGTGCGTCCTGGGAGACCAGCAGCATTGTGACGAGGCTAAAGCCGCCAACATGCCCCACATGGACATCGAGGCCCTCAAGAAACTCAACAAGAACAAGAAGATGGTCAAGAAACTGGGTAAAGCAAGAGACATATTCTCAATGGCCCTGAGGCCGAGAAACTGTGTACAGCATTGAACTTTTTATATTTGGTCTTTGTATATGCGACTAACGGTGTGTTCTGTTTTCAGCCAAGAAGTACGACGCCTTCCTCGCTTCAGAGTCTCTGATCAAGCAGATCCCTCGTATCCTGGGCCCTGGACTCAACAAGGCTGGCAAGTTCCCCTCCCTACTGACCCACAATGAGAACCTCAACACCAAGGTGGAGGAGGTCAAGTCCACCATCAAGTTCCAGATGAAGAAGGTAGGCTCTACACTGAATTCAGGACTGTCATAATGATGTCACCATACTTGTTTTGTTTAAATTCACGACTTCAAAATCGAAGCAATGTAGATAATTCACAGAAACCTTTTTAAAGACAAAGCGCTTTCAAAACTGCCGTTTATATTCATGGCAAATTAATTTGGCACCACAATGGACCCGTGAGAACAGGACAAGCCAGATGCCTTCCCATGACTGCCTTTAATTTCTAGAGTTCAGTCACAGAAATGTAAACATGGTTATTTTATTTTGCAGGTGCTGTGTCTGGCTGTTGCTGTTGGCCACGTGAAGATGACAGATGAGGAGCTGGTATACAACATCCACCTGGCTGTTAACTTCCTGGTGTCTCTGCTGAAGAAGAACTGGCAGAATGTGCGCGCCCTCTATGTCAAGAGCACCATGGGAAAGCCCCAACGCCTCTACTAGTGTTGTGTTGTACAGCTTTTCTAGAATAAAAAAATGTGGATATGATCCAACTTTGTACTTGACTTGAATTCCTTATTTCCTCCAGGTGACTGCCAAAGTACATTTGGCAGTTTAATTTGAGGAGTCTTGGTCTATTGTAGTATTGACCAGTCATGGTCAATTCATATTGCACAACAAACTTTAATGACTTCTCAAGTAAAGTAATCTAAAAACCTGTCAACCATAAGTCAGTCAGTACTAGTTCCCAGTAGTACTGAATGTTTAGTGTGCAGGTAATAGAATAAGTAAGATATAGTAAATAGGATGCGCTATTGAGGTAAACGCATTATGGCTTACATCAACCTCTAATCGAGTCCTGTAATGGTTCAGGCAGGGTGACGTGTTCCCTATTTCAGGGACAAGGGTCATGGGCCTTGAAGTTCACCACAGTGATGCGGTTGATTTTAAGGTTAACCACGGTAAACTGCAGTAAATAAGTTGCAAGAAATCAGAATGTTGTGATGGGGTGAAATGGTCTGCATAGGCACCTTTGCTCCTGTTAGTACATTTTCACACCTGTCCACTGGAGGTGTCCTGTTCAGTGGGACTGTCCCAGCTTAGTTTCTGTGGATCTTTTAATAGGATTATCTTCTCTACATACTCTCCTGAAGAACCCGAGGGGAAGAACGGACACAATTACAACTTTCTTTGTTATTTATCACGTACGTTTACTGCGCTATATTAATTGCATAGAGGTTTTGAATTACACCTGTGGGATAATTGTTGGGAGATCCACACAATTTTCTGAAATGATCGAGGTGAGTCCAAAACATGGCGATTCCCTCTATTTGGGATTATATTTTTAGGCATATTCTGTAGATGTGGGCCATTGTGGAGCTCCATAGCAGGAATGTACCGTCGACTGCAGAGTTAATGCTTGTATTGTCTTACGATAGACTTCTGCAGAAACACACAACACTGGTAATTATCTCACGATGGCGAGCAGTGACAGTGATGAAGGTAAGAGGAAGTGTTGGGACTGACCTTATTTATCCCTTTCACATGCAACTAAAATAATCAATACATAATACCGGTCTGAGGTTCATTCCAATAATATCTCATACAGAATACAGTGAAGTGGAGCAACCCATAACCCCTTGGAATGATCTTTCCATTGTAGAGCGAGTGGGCCTGAACATGTAAGAAAATAACGTTTGTGTGTATTATCTCTATGTTGGTTTCCATTCATTAACCCCACTATCCCATTAACGCTTTAACTCTCTGGCAGCATGCACATGTCAGAAGAAGAAGTCGAGGTAAGGCCAGTCACATGTTGATAATATAAACCTTTTCCGACTCTAGTTGACATTCTCACTCTTACTGCACCCCCCCCCCCCCCCCCCCCCCCCCCTCGTCCTACGGTGCACCCAGTCAGCCTTCTGCCAGATAACGCTGGCCTTCCGCACGGACCAGTACACCCTGAAACAGAGGCTGCAGGTGGAGGAGCACGCCCGAAACCTGGCTGAGGAGAACGTGCAACAGGAGCTGAGCCATGGGAGGGAGACCCTGGAGGTAAGCAGGAGGGGGGGGGGAGGCTGTTTGCCTGGATGGGCATGACTCAAAGCAGGTGTGAAGAAAATGGGAGGGGTTGCACCTGGGGGCTCGTCTGTGACAACTTTCTTCGATTTCCAGACATTTATTTCCCACTAGAGTCACCTGAGTTAAGAATTCATGTACTCATGGTATTGTAAAATGCTTTGGATTAAAGTGTCCACCGAGTGGTATGTATTATTGTCCTAGGCAAGTGTGTGCATGTGTGTGTGTGTTCTGGTACCCACAGCGTGTTCTGGTACCCTAACCCTGTCACTAATATTTGTGGCTGTGTGTTTTCAGACCCTTAAGGGCCTTTGTCTGGACATCAGGCGCAGCGCGATCCTCCAGAGGCTGGAGCTGTCCCTGGACATCCTGGGCGGGACCGTGGGGCGCATCTCCAACGCGGCAGAGGTGCTGGGCTCAGTGCACCAGGTGAACCAGACACACACACAGGATCTTCATGTGATATTGATTTTGTCATATCAACGGACACAAAGAGTTATGTTTTTTTCGATGATGAAGCCTGAATCACTATTCTTATTACTGGTTTAACTGAGAGAACTAAAGACTGAAGGCTTTTCAGTTATCTGATTAACATAATTGCTTCTCAGTTTTTTCGGTTTGTGGAATAATTATACATCAATTTTCTTCAACAATAGCGAACACCACACATCATCAACCTACAGTAGCTGTCTTCAAGTATTTGGTCTATAATCAAACATTGGACATCACTGATTTAGTCTATATCACCCTGCTATAGTGCCACTGGTATCCTGTATATGCTTTATAGTCAGAGGTCCGTGTGGACTTCTTGTTTGTCCAGGAAGCGCGTATCTGCAGAGCAGTGGAGATAATGGTGGCTCACGTGGAGAACCTGAAGAGACGCCACGAAAGAGAAGGAGTGGAGCTGGAGCAGACCAAGAAGCTGGTCCATCGCATCTCCCGGAGGAACCTCACCGAACCGGGAGCCCCCACAGGTCCTGATCAGCTGAGCTAAGGCCTCCATTGGAGCTCACATACAGTATGGTGGATGGAATAACTGGACACCATTTGATTGACTGCTGGGTTTTTATTGTTTTTTCACAGATGTGGATGAGATGGAACTTCAAAAGCAGGACAAGAAGTCCTTCCAGCATGTATGTTGATGTGCTTAGCTGTATTACCATTCCAACTTTTGTTTCCTCTGCTGTTTTGTTTCTGTCAATCTCAAACTCTTATTTTCCCCTCCTTGAAGTACAATGGCCGCCGTAGGGTCAGCGCATCTATCATCACAAAAGAATCCCAGGTAGGATTGTTGTTTTTAATATTTTTTTCACATTATCTTTAGTGTTGAAAGGACACATACTGTAATTACCATTGAGGAAACCAAGGCCATGACCTTTGTGTGACACTTCCAAATTAGGAAAAGCATTTCCTGAGCTCTTTGCCACCAACACAGCTGCTGAGTCTCTGGACCTCAGTATGTTATAATCTCCCAGTTACACCTATGCACATCATTTGTCCATCCTCTCTCCAGGAGAAGAAAAAGCGAGAGCTGAAGAAGCAGGCGTCCCAGGGCGATGGCCGCTGCCAGTCCCCGACCTTTAGCTCAGAGTCCAGCTGCTCAGTCATTACGAGGGACATGTGCTCTTTGGATGGCAGGTAAGAAGAATTTGTACTACCAACTACTATCATAATGATAATTAAAATGTTGCATTTACATTTTTTGATACTGATGTTTATTTTATTGTATTGCCACTTACTTTATTATTATTCGACTGTTGTGTTTGATGATGGCTGCGGCAACACCATTTCCCCTCAGGGATGAATAAAGTACTTGTCTTCACAAAGATCAATACATTACTTATCCACTGTTCAATGTGTTCTTTATTCTGATCGAAGACTGCTCGTCGATACAGATGATATGCCTCTGGAGGCATCTGTGGTTCGACCTGTTCCCTATCCAGTGCCAAACCCAGAGAGTCCTCCTCCTCCAACCGAAGAAGAAACAGCCAAGAAGACACAAAGCAAAAGGTGCTGCTTAGAATAACAGTTGGCAGACAGGGATATTTCAACTCATTGTCTAATATGTGTGGCCGTGAACGTGATGCATGTTCTCCGTTGATGGCAGTTTTCCATTGGATACTCTGCGGCAGAGACACAGGGGCAAAGCAGCGCTCTCAAAGAGGAAGGCGGACAGGAATAAAAAGGGCATCAAACGTTTCCGTTCTTCTCTCAGCACGTAAGTCTTATGAAAGTATCACTTTTCTTTAAAGAGACTAGAAGATAATAAAAAATAGAATAGAAGAAGTCTAATCTTCTTCCATTAGTATTAGTTATAATTATTAGTACATGTTTTAACTCTGTGTGTGTGTGTGTGTGTGTGTGTGTGTGTCTGTCTGTCTGTCTGTCTGTCTGTCTGTCTGTCTGTCTGTCTGTCTGTCTGTCTGTCTGTCTGTCTGTCTGTCTTTGTGTGTATGTATAAAAAACCTGTCCTCTCCCCAGGCAAAGCACAACATTGAGACAATTCCCTCTGACTCGCTGGCTCTTCCGCTCCCGCTGGGCCTTCCTCTATGTCGCTCTCCTTCTGATTCTCTGTGCTGCAATACTGATTCTGTTCTGATAGAAACTTCACAATATAATTCACAAGTAATTCACTTCAGAACTCCATTGAATTCACTCTTTCCTCTGTTTTGACTATGCATTCATTCTTTGCTCCATCCGTATTGAGCATCACTGATGTACCATGTGTAATGTGTTTGTTAAGGATGACTACTGACTAAACCAAAGTATTTGGTATATACCATACTGCCTCATTCCATAGACTGTATAAAATGGTTGTAACATTTATTGAGGGTCTGTTTCAGTGACTTTGTTAGGTTAATTTATGAAGCCCTTTATTAGTTACACTCTCAAAGTGCTTCTTAGCAAGAGTTACCTGAATTAGAGGGGTGCTTTTAACCCTAAACCTCTAAAAAGAAATTATGCAGTGGGAAAAAGGAAAACATGGAGATTGATGGTAGACATGCTTCATACTTCCACAAGGGCTAAAATTGTGTCTGGTGGACCCAATCTGATTGTAATTAGCAAGGTGTCATATAGGCAACAATATTTTTTATTTATGAATAATGCATATAAAAATGTTTTATAAATACATACAATATCAAAAATGATACAATCACTTGGTTAGTAATACCACGCCATGTTGCAGTGAACACACAAACACTCCTTCACTCAATAATAAAAGGCTTAAGAGATTAATAGGAATTCATAGCAAGGCCTAAAGTTATTCCTCTCATTTCACATTGTCAAGGTGTGATTTACATTTTTTTTCCATTAGATTCAGCAAAATATTTTATATAAGTTTATATAAGTATATTTATATTTTCTTTAAGCAATATCCTTCTAAGCTAAACATTTTCTTTTTTTAAATAAAAGATAAATATAGGCATTGAGAGAGTTAAATTATGAATAGCCAAACTCCTGGAAAAAAAGTGAACCTGCAAAATGCGTACCAGCCACATTAAGACAAATAGATATACAGTAAGTATATGATGTCAAAACCTGACCTGTGTGCCCAAATTTAGAAATTGCAGTGACTATGATGTTGAGTCACCACAGATAGAAAATCAATTCAGAAAATATTTATAAAATGACTACACTGCCCTTTAAAATAAATAGGAGCAATGTGCTTATCATACTGTCAAAAAGGTCAAATTTTCCTGTAAAAGGACCGTTTCCTGCCACTTTAGGACATACAATCTCTCAGTATCCATTGACTCAATAAATACAGCAATACATAGAAAAGAATACACATGATGAACCCTACGTAGCATACTGCAAGAGGGGTTGGACTTCAAGGTTACACCTGACTAACTATTTCAGCATCCTCTTCCACAAACCACTGGACTGGAGTTCCATCGGCAGCCCTCTGGAGGATGACACTGCCTGACCCCTGGAACAAGATCAAAATGGTCAGTGTATGGTAATCTATATCTCTATGTATGTATTATGGTGCATAATACAACATAACATCTTCACAAATACACGATACGCGACTTAAATTACTTCAGCTATAAAGTGCTATAGTTTCCAAGGTAAAGGAGAGACAGTGTTCGGACCAACCTGTTTGTAGGGGGGTGGCTGAGGTGATGCAGGGCTGTTGACCCTATGGGATCTGCCCAGGCACTCTCCAGATCCCGGCTGGAACCTCTGGAGCTTATTCCTCTGGTGCCAAGACTTGAGCTCCTCTGACACCACCTCCCTGGGCATGACCGGGCTGCCGTGGCTGGGGTACTCGTTCAGCGAGGGCGTGCGGACCAGCCTGGAGTACGGAGGAGGAGCCTTCATGGTTCTCCCGGGAGAGGGGAACCCTTCCTCCTGCCTCGCTCTCTGCTGCTGGGGGGTACAAGACATATTTGGAGGGGAATGTGGGGACAGGCAGGGCCTTTCCTGACACGAAAGGGTGCTTCCTTCGACGGAGGCCGGGCTGTTGTAGTTGGAGTTGTTCTTGATGTTGTTCATGTGTTTGTTCTTGTTGTTCTTGTAACCCCCCAGGTTGCTGGCGGGGCCTTTTCCCTGGGCTCCAAGGTGGAAGCCGTAGGGCGGGGGGCAGAGCTTGGGGATCTCGGTGGGGCTGGGGCCGTCGCGACCTGGGGAACTGGCGTGGGAGGAGACAGAGTGCTCCGAGCTGCTGTCCTCTGAGCTGGACTGGTAGAGACGTCGCGGGGAGTACTCCGGGGAGCGCACGATAAAGTCGGCCGCACAGCGGCGTTGGGGCAGCCGGGCGCGACCCCGGCCAACCTCCGAGCCCAGGCGCTGCGCATCCACCGTCAGCTTGTTTTTAGGAAGTCTTGGCGTGAAAAAACAAAACAACAATTATTAACAACGGTTAAGTCAGCATAATGATTTAAACCCATTGTTTTTGGTGTAATGATGCATCACACTTTCAAATCACTTCCCAATTGCTATGTTACACCTTCAAAAAGTTTCACAGATTTCTTCTTCTTTTCTGGCCATCTTACCACAGTAAAATAACAACCGCTTCTGTCCAATGTATTGTTTTTTCCCTTTCCCTTTTCCCATTTCGACTAGCCTGGCAAGAGCCAGCCCTCGTACGGAAATTATTATTTCCTTGTACGGAAGCTAAGATCTAGGATTCGTCCTTGCTGGTTCCTCTCAAACCTGGTTATAGGTTATAGTAGGATGTTCCTGAAATAGAGGAAGCTGCAGTTTAAAACTATTTAAAAAAAAACTACGGTCCTAGAAATGCATTCCAGAAATGCATTCCTGAAACTGCAGCCTCCTTTATTGCAGAGACATAGTATAGGAAGTGAAAGGCAAAGTGCCGTGGTCACTATAATTGTATAACGTACAAAAAAACAGTTATGATCCACCATTAAACACAGGTAAAATTAATATAGTCTAATTAAAAAAATCACATAGCCTATGCGCAATACAGCTATTAATCTAATGAGACAACAAAACTCAGAGAGCCGTGATTAGAGGACGCGGACAGTGGACGCATGCATGGTTCATACTACATTTGTTTTGCAAGCCTTTATTTTAGTTTGTGTGGTTAAAATAAATTGCTGTAAAGAGGAAAGGTTTTGGAGAACTGCAGTAGAAAGCGCATTTCCGCATTTCAACATCAGCTCCCGAAGGCGTTCGTATCAATGCAGCCATAGCATCAGTTTTAACCGAAATAGATGTTATAACAACACAAATGTAAATATGCACTCTGGGTTGTTATCAGAGGAAAAGACGTGAGCCATGTGTTCACTGTTGTTTGACTGGATAAGGAACGAGATGTATCAGCTTGCTCTGTTGGTGACGTTACGTTAATCTGATTGGCTGAAGGTGTTGTCCTTCAAGGCACGGCTTTAAATCAACTGCCGAAGGCAAAAGGCCTGAGAGTCGGGCACTGAAAAAACATTGCAAGATAGACTGGAAGAACCATGCTACATTTCAACACCAATCAATTGTTAATGTCAACTTGTTTCCATGGTTATTACTACACCTACCTGAAGGACTGAGAGTACTGCCTGCGCACGTGCAGCTCTGGGGTGGAGGGGGCGCTGCTGGAGTGGTTGTGTCGCATGGCCAGGCTCTTGATGAACTGGGAAGGGAGGATCCTCTCTGGGTAGACCGGCGCCCCCACTGGACTACTGCAACACACAAACACAAGTAAGTCACACGTTATCATTATGTTAGACACTTTGATTATAGGGGAATGGAGGGAGAAATTCCAGGATTGGAAAGTAAAAGTTTTAAAGGTTTTTCACAGACTGATGAGCAAAGGATCAGTGCAGGGATGGTGTAAAAACATGTCAGGACTCTTACTTTCCAATATTTAGAATTTCCATATGCGTTTCCATGCCAGGTTTTACCTGGATCTGCTGCTGCAAGCTGACTGAGGCTTCGGGACCTTCTGGTAGGGCTGGTCCAGACTGGATTCCTTCCACGGAGAGTTCTGGATGGGGGAACGCTCGTGTTCCACTGCGGCCTGGCCTGAGGAGTGCTGCTGGGGACGCTGCTGAAGGGGGTCCAGGTAAGAGGAGCCCCTGACTGGAGAAGAGATGGGGTCAGGGGTGTCCATGTCTAAGGAGGTGCAATGGAAACAGGAAAAGAGAGTGAGAGTTACATTTTTTGTCCTTAAGGAGAAGTTACAGTGAATGTCAGCTATAGAAGTCTAAGGAACATTCTGCAGCATTGAATCACTTTGTCTTGTTCCAATCAGATATATAATACATGTATAAATATAAACAACTACAAGTAGGACTAGAAGACTGAAAAAATGTGCTCACCATCATCCAAAGCCACCACGTCAGAGAGAGAGCTGTCATCAGACATGCAGGGGTCTGCACACACAGGAAAGAAACATATAATCCTCCATCGAATTACAAATATATCACAGTAAAAAAAATTGGCCATATTCACCTAGAAGCCATCTTGGTTTCATCTTGGTTGTAAACGCTAGCTGGGTAGGGGAACTGAATGGGGAATTAGCTAGTGTTTAGAACCAAGATGGCCGCTAGGTGACTAAGGCCCATTAGGGCACAGTCTTGCCAGAGGAGGGGATTTGTGGGGCACCTTGTGTCCCCTCACCTTTCAGAGAATGGGCTGGCCCTGCGGTCTGAGGGGAGGTGCACTCGCTCCGGGCCCGCTGCTGGGTCACAGCCTCCTGGAGGTCCTTGAACTTCCTCTCCTCCCTCTTGCACTGCTGCAGTCGGCTCTTCTTCTGTGGCTTGCTAAGGTTGTTCTCCAGAGAAAGCCTCCGCGCCGCCTCGAAGATCTGCCGCTGCAGGGCCAGGTTGGCCTCCAGAGAATGCAGCTCTGGGTCCTGGAGGTACACAGTTTGAACATGAACATCAGTTCAATGGTCATACACTGCTGAAGCCCTGAGATCTAGTGCAACCTATGGATCTCCTGAAATAGTAAAGTGACCCCAAAGTCTGGGGTTTGTGTGGGCATGTTTTTTTTTCTTTTCTCAAATGAAATGGATAAACGACTGTTAATGTGTATCAAGAATGGTGGCAAAACATGCAACAGATGCACACAGCACTTGTGACCCTCTAAAGCGGGTAAACGATGAAAGATGGAAGGACGTATAATGGACAAAATGGTGATGGTGATGATAACTGGTATTCACGGTAACATACCTCGCCATCCTGATAGATAAGACCCTCGTCAAGCTTGAAAGCTGCTCCAATCCGCCTTCGAATGCGGGGAGGCTTCTCCTCTGGCATCAGAGGATAGTCGGAGGACAGTTTCCCGGTCAGCTCCTGCCAAACACAAAGCCTGGATTAGCTGTGCTGTCCATACAATGCAATTACTTTCCTCTACTGCTAGGCCACATATTGTACGATGATTGATTTTCCATGTGCCAAGTAGACTATTAATCCAGACCAATCAGGACTGTCTAGGCTGCAGATTTAATATCATTATTATTATTCATCTTTATTTACCCAGTCTTACTGTGCATCAAATTCTCTTTTTTTAGCAGTGCCCCCGACTTGGGTTTGAACACTGCACAAAGGTTTGAACCTTGTGCTGTGTGGTGATCCACACCAACAATTGAGCCCCACCAGAAGCGCATGAAAGCAACATATGAATGTATATAGTTAAGTACAACATATAGGAAATGTTTATAAATATATATTAAGTATATATATATATAGTAGCCACCCACTGCTTCTCTAATGCAGAGCTTCCTGAGCTCCAGAAGGCAGAGCTCTAGGCTCTCCTCCAGAGCCTGGTGCTTCAGCTTCAGGGCTCTGGTGTGGGTGCTCACATCCTTCACCGGAGAGGTGGGGCTGTCTGGACGGTTGGGGAGAGAAACACACATTTTTAGTTCATTTATAGGTTAGTCGCTGTATTGTCTTGAGCAGCATGACCAGCAGTACTTTGTGTTTCAACAATGAAGATGACATTAAATGATATTAGGTACATTATATTAGGGGCATTGGCCTATTATAGCTATTATTTAAAGATTAACATCAATCATTTATAGCTTTAGTTGGAGCCTTTCGACTTGCTCACCGCAATGTTAAATCATGCAACTAATTGTTCTTTAATCTATTGAATTCTCATTAATCCTGGTACATGATGTTACAGTGTAACGATCTGTTATAGAGTCATCAAAGGTTGTTGTGGAGGAGTGTTCTTACCAGAATGCACAATAATCCCACTGTCCGTGTCACTAACGTCCGTGTCTTTGCTCTCAATGGCTGTCATGTCACTTTCTCTGCAGATTTACAGACAATGTACCTGTTGAAGCAATCCAGTGGTTAAAACAAGTCAAAATCTACTGTGAGAAAGCACGGCTTCTACCTAAAATGACTTCACTAATGAACACTTGTGTCCCCCCCCCTCCTCCCCCTCAACTAAAGTCAATTCATGGCGGGTGTCCTTTCACACGCTTATCTATGCAGCCATCACCCTCCTCCTCCACCCGCCCCCCTCCCCATGGCCAGCACTCCCCCTGCTCACAATAGCCAGCAGGCCCCCACGCTTGACTCTGCAAATGTGCGGGGGTTAATCCGAAGCGGAGTGCCATGGCGACAGGGGCACGGAGGCGGCTGCCATGGGGGAGTGTGTCGCTTTGAGGCGTGTCAGAGGGAGGGGGGGATGTTGAAAGAGCCCAGTCCCAGAAAAGGAAAGCAGATGGCAGTGGGATTTTCCCCCACTTTCGTGGTGTGCACCTGTCTCTTTACTCCACCTCCCCCTACCACCCAACCCGGCACACCCTCCTCCATCCCCTTCCCATTCAACCAGTGTCCAGCCAGGCCTCTGGGGGGCTTTTGAAGTGGAAGAATGTCTTAATGCAGGCCTTGTCCACCCCAGCAGCAGGCGCATACACACAGGCTCCCTGCCGATTCATGTTCTGCAACGCCAGCTTTTACCACAACACACTTCAACAAACACTCAAACAAAAAAGACCACAGCTCATATTTACGACTCCCAATCTTGTTTCATTCTCAACGATAAAGACAATAAAGCAAACAAAGTGTACACGCAAAAAAAAACAAAAAAACAACAGCAACAAATTGGAAATTTGTTGTTTTTAGATTTTAAGGACAGATTTTGCCTAAAGAATAATGAAAATTGAAAATAGTCTTTCCTGTTTTTCCTGAACTAATTTGTTTGTGACCTTGCATGTCATCTCTTCACTCCGGGACTCTCCTACAACATTTCAGAAGATCACAAGAGACTGCTTTAGCTCAACTTGATAACATGATTACAAGATATTTTTAGCTTCCTCTGTGTAACCATCAATAAAATGGCCTTTCAGACTGGAAAGTACCAAACAGCATATATTATACACAAGACAGCCTACTGACACAGATACCAAAGTCATAAACTAATGTGTTTTTGTGTCTTGTCTCATGCCCTGTGTTTACAGATGGCTATCTGTGTCTTTTCCTGCAGGGGCCCAGGAAGGCACACACTGGGCCCATGTGGTTGAGAGCACCTCCTTTGAAAAGTAGGTTGATTTGTTGAAACCCAGAGGCTTGACCCATTCACCACAATTCTCAGTTCACTCATGTGAATTGATCTAGCTGTTTTTTGCAGCCACCAGCACAATGACGAACAGGAGGCTCGACTGCGACCAATGCTTTAGTAGTCAAAGCATGTCCAACAAAGGCCCTGTATCCACCACCCGGTCCTGATAATCTGCTGTTGGCATGAGATCTGCTGACACCTCTGGCTTCAGCAGGAGCAGTGCTGCTGCTGCTGCTGCTGTTGTGGGCCAGCCCTGGGATCACACGAAGACAAG
This sequence comes from Merluccius polli, assembly GCA_030340625.1. NCBI lineage: Eukaryota > Metazoa > Chordata > Actinopteri > Gadiformes > Merlucciidae > Merluccius > Merluccius polli. The sequence continues at coordinate 344,254 of JAOPHQ010006263.1, forward strand.
GATGTATACAGACGAAGAGACATAGGGAGAAAAAGGGGAGGCTTGGTGTAGGTAAAGGGGCCTGATCTGGAGAAATTATCTGAAACCAAACTAAAACGAAAAAACCTAAAAGGCATCAACAGGAATTAATTCCTGTAATCAGAGACAGGCAGGGTAATGTCAAATCGTACCCATGTACACTCCATAACTCTCTCAAGACTTGAACAATGTTGCGGTCAGAGGTCTGCTGTGCTGAGTGAATGGGTGTGTGTTGGGATAAACGCAAGCAAGCCAGTCACTTCCAAACTATTGTCTTCATAGGAGCGCAGTGGAGAGAGAGAGAGAGTACTGTGGGGACGGCAGCACCAAGAGTTCTGCAGTAAACAAACAGGAACAACCCATTTCCTGAATGTCCGACTACTGATTCCATCTCCCTACCATCAAACAGACACAACTGTATTGCTGTTGTCCAAACACGCTGATTGCCGCCTATGTGATCACCGCTCGCAAGAAGCTCTCTAGCGACTTGCGAACGACGATGACGCCGACGCCGATGATGATGAGGCGGAGGAGGATGGTGGCCCACCCTCGCAGGACTCAGCGGACCGTGACAACAAAGCGTCCGCGGAAGCTGGCGTTAATGGCAGGGAGATTATGATGTGGATCCACTGTCTCCCAGACTTCCCCCGCCACCCTTTCCCATGAGGCCGTCGGAGTTGTGATCCCCTGGAATGCGGCCACCGCTCTGCTCATTACCGCTGTGGTCGGCACTGGAATTACCAACGGGGACCGGTCTAGCCTCGGAAACAGTCGGGCTGAGGCCCAATGCGAAGCCTGTAATTAAGATTCTCGAGTGAATGCTGATTCTATGGAAGAAACCAAACCACTTTAAAGTGTGCCTTATTTCAAGAGCCTGGGGACGAGCCAACATCCATTCAGCAAAACGGGGTCCGCTCTGGACACGGCGTTGGGCCGCGGCAGGAAACGCAGACCAATGTGTGAGAGCGAAGGAGAACAACAACAAAAAAAGGATTGTGTTCCCGAAGCACGTCACCCGGGGGTCTGGTCGTCGCTTGAAATAGGCTGGCCCTAAACACAATGAACTCAAAAACACAGGGCAGAATGTGGGCATGGTGATAAGGCGACCCAGCCGCCTCGCTTTGTGTCAAATGTCAAACTTTTTAAAACTGGAGAGCGGCTGCTGGTCTCTCTGGCTCCAGACTGAGACCAGGGAGTCAGGAGACAATTTGCAGGGAGTAGTAGTAATAAAGCCCACACCGGCCTCTTTGTTAAGTCAGTGGAGGCCATATGCCGGCCAGACCCAGACACACACAAAACACACGCACACACACGCACGCACGCACGCACACACACACACACACACACACACACACACACACACACACACACACACACACACACACACACACACACACACACACACAGAGAGACAAGGTAAATACACAGGGAGAGGGAGATGCGCCATTGCCCAGGACCAGCCGCTGTGACAGCTTAACCCAAGAGGGCGCTGGACGGTCACGTATGCGCCTCACCTTGTGGGCGACAGGGTGTTTTAAAAAAAAAAAAAAAAAATTTTTAAACACATTACACTTTCTTCATATATCTTAATGTAGGCTATCCTGGCTATTTTAGTTTTTTTATTTTATTTTATTTTTTTTGCTTCATCCCGCCCCCCTCCCAACGACCCACACATGTCTGGGAAATGACTAAGCGGCGGACCAGGAATCATGAGTCAAGAGTGAACCCTCTGCTTTCTGGACGGTTCTCCTCCTCCTCCATAGCGGGGCCTGCGGGTTGGCACGCGCCGCATCTTCTGGGGGGGGGGTTAGAAAACCAGAACGGAGGGACGCCGTCAAAGTCCCCCACGCTACCCAGAACCAGAACCACGATACCCCCCCCCCCCCCGTGCCGGGTCAGAACCTGGACCTGGACCTGGACGTACCTCTGGTGTGTTGTTGTTGTTATGTCGTTGTGTTGTTGAGTCCGCTCCTCTCAGGGCAGCAGGCGCAGCATCTCCTCCTCGTTGAAGCGGCAGCGGAGACTTTCTTCAAGTCCAGACGGCGAGCGGAGTCGCCCAGTGTGTGTGTGTGTGTGTGTGGACCGGAGGGGGCGTTGCGTTTGGTACATCGGTCCCGGACCGTACCAACATTTCAACCCCCCCCCCCCCCCCCCCCCAACAAAAAAGGGGTGGAGTAGGCTATATACATTGTTTCCAAAAATCGTTTACCGAAACACTTTTTATTGAAACATCGGTGAAACATATTAATGTAATGACACATGACTTTAAACGTGATGCAAGGTCCTTTATAATTACTGGTTGTAACTTGTGTCTGAATCCGATCGTATATTACAACTTATCAGACACCCCCACCCCCAGTTTATAATGGGTCAGTCGGACGGCACATTCTGGACACGCTCTGCATATTGACACAACAGCACGCGGCGCACTGTGGGCCGTGTGTGTGTGTGTGTGCGTGCGCGTGCGTGCGTGCGTGTGTGTGTGTGTGTGCTTGAGGACTTGATGGCACTGCGTAACACGAAATCACTTTTTTTTTTCTAGGACTTCATCCCCCTATTTTCCCTCTACCTTCTATGTGTTGGTTTATCCCAACCAGGCTGAAAGTCGTGGGTATCTTAACCAGGCCCTTGGGTATTCCCTTGCTCAATGGACGAGCCCACTCCAGATGGCCCGCTTTCTTCCCCGTCCCGTGATGGCATGAAAAGATCAGCTAATTAAACAGAGGGCCCCATATCCATGAGAAAGACCCTGTGGGCCGGCAGGGAGGACGGTTCTCCGAGAGGGTCTGCGAATCGATTCTCACGGTTCAATTGTTTCACGCTGCAAATCATCGTCAACTTTATTTTTGCACGGCACACAGACGCTAGAAATCACACATACAAAGAACGAGCACAACATTCAATTAGTGCACTGGGTGATACAGAGTTTCGTTGGGATTTTCATGCAATGCTCCTTTAAACTATTCGCCTCTGTTGTTAAGCAGAGTTAGAAGTTACACATTGAGCTTCAGTGACATGGCCCTCACAAGAAACAAACATAGCAGCAGTACCACACCGCTGTAAACCAAGGAACACCATAAGACATGTATTTGGAAATAAAAATCTAGTTATCAAAAATAGAAAAAGCATTATACCTAAAGAAAGCAATACCATCCAACCATCAGCAGACAATTACAACTTGATAATCCCATAATTAAAAGTTAAGAATTTAGGTAAATCATATATTAATCAATCCTCTAATTACAATATTCCCTAAATATGGAGATCCTTGATGCGCATTACAGTTTATTTTCTATTAAATGCTATTTTATAAACACCACCCTCCGGCTCTGATGGTTCCTGGCTCAGCAGTCACGTGACTACAGGCCTGCTGTGGTTGGCGAGAGGCTTCAGGGATTGGTGGACATCATCAGACCTCACAGGTCAACTGTTTTGGTGCGCCGCAGTTTTCCCTTCACCACGACAAACTCTGGGATCTTCTCTTGGTCCTCCTGCCTCCTGATCTCCTCCTGCTCGTACTGAAAACACAACACACACACACACACACACCCCAACAACAACAAGTCTGACAAAGAGGCCCAAACACAAAGAGCTTTTCTCAAGACAGGGATCTCACTGAAATCACCAGGGTCTTGTAAACTGTCCCTGGGCTATGGCATGTATATCTAGTGGCCGCAGCGTGTGTGCTGACCTCTTGCAGCTTCTGCTGCCGCTTGCGGAGCTCCGTCTCCAAGTCTGAGGGCCTGCGCTGGGCCAGCTCCTCCTCTCTGTGGAGCTCCAGTCTCCTCTGCTCCAGCACTCTCTTCAGCTCAGGCTTCTCCTCCAGGACCAGGCCTCTGCAGAGTCATCGTCATCAACAACAACAGCCCAGTCACAGACAATGACTCACCCAGACACAACCATGTTAGCTTGTTCGATCTGCGCATTTGTCGTCAGTGATACATTCATGTGATTAGTCAGGTGATATTGGCTTTAGGGTGTTTCTAGTGTAGGGCCTACCTTTTGTGGCTGAGCAGAAGCTCTCTGTGTAGGTCCTGGTGGCTGGGAGTCTCCACAGTAGAGCCATTCAGCTTCCTGGGCTGACTCAGCTCCGCACTGCCGCTGTTTGTTGAGTACGGATGGGTCACAGCCGAGTGACTCTCTGGGGAACACATGGAAGATGAACTTAGGTGAAATAAATGATTTTATTTTGAGCAAAATTGTCTTTTTGTGTAGCAATTATTACGTCATTGATAACATATATATCAACATGCAAGAACATATAAGAAATATAAGTATTCAATCAATATTCTCAGGAATGGACTTGAGTAACCTTATTTACCAATGTATACTTTAGGATTTTTCAATAAATGTTTCAAAATATCTGTATTTTACAAATATTTATTTGTTTGTCATTTAAGGAACTTCACCAATATACCTTTTTTGTTGTGTCCAAATCCTGGCCTCTGATACATTTAAAAAAAAAAAAAACATGGTGAAAAGCAGAAAAAGCAGATATTAAACATTTGACCTGTTAAATGTTTACATTTGAATCAATGCACAAAATAAAAAACAATTAGCAGTTTGATTCCTGAACACCCCGTATTAAATCACCTTCCTTCTCATTGACTTGAGTGCATACTAACATAAGAGCTACAAGGAGAGGTGCCTGCTAAAGCAGGCGAGGTGTGTTTACTAATATGAGAAGGCAGAGGTGATCGAAGAATTGTAAGTCTGCCAACTGCCTGGCTCTACTTTTTTTTTTTAGGGCCAATCGGCCCAAAACATCTACAATTTACTATTTTACCTTATATTTTTTACACTTTTGTAAGTGACAATATTAACACATTCTGTCATTGCAAGTTAGGAGTAGTAGTGTCTTTTGATCAAAGGCTACGTCGTCCACACCCAGTTCAGAAACAAGAGAACCTAAGCCTTCCTTAAAAATCATGAATAGGATGTAGATCGGGTTAAGCAGAGCACAGATGGTAGGCTGTTGTTTTGACTGGACCCTGACACCGGTAACCTGTCTTATGTCAAGCATGATGCCAACACCAAACCAATACTGTTCAATGTGGAAATCCTATCCTGTCCTCCATGGTGGTAATATAGTATACATATAATATAGTGACATATAATAAACCATTGTTCTGGGTTCTGTATAGCATTATTAGGATTGTGACCTCTGGTCTGCCTGTTTATCTGCCAATGATTTCGTGTTCTTACCCGCCCCTGGGCTGGCTGGTGCCTAGAGCTTAAATTAGTTGTCTGATTCTAATCTATGGCGGGACTTTTACTGCTAATTTTTACTGTTTTCTTTCTTAATTTCTATATATATTTTTCTATATATATGCCACCATCTCCCCTGCAATGCCATGTTTATTCATTTTCCACAAATACCTGTATATCAATATTTTTGTAATTCTTTTTAACATTATTTTTTTTAATATTACTTATTTTTATATTTTATATCTGTACTTTGAGAGTCTGAAAAAGCATGTGTAAAGCATAAAAAACTGAAACTTGACATGTGATCATTAGATTGGATACAAATGCACAAAGTCACAATCTGAAGTGGACTATAAATAAATATATTTAAAAACCTAATAATATTGCATGGTTAATCTTGACCATCCCCATCTGGCATATTATTTTGTTTGTCCAACAAGCAGTGGTTTGGATTTGGCTTGTGTAGCACACATTTCAGATTAATATGATGCTTCATTTTAAAGACAGCAGATGCCTCGAGTCAATGCCTCAATCTTTGCCTTGTCAAGAAAATAGCTATCAGAGTATCTCTAATAGGTTCACACTGTGTCAGCCACAAGACAGAGAGGAAAGAGGAAAAAACAACCTGTAAGAACTCACTTTCCTAGCACTGGACCCGTCCATGGCAGGGTAACTAGAGTCCACAGGTTTCTATCCTGCAGCTGCTTGTGTTGTCAATAGTCCATTGTTAAAAGCAGTGCACCTCACACACACCTCTTTCTTTCTTCCCAGTGGCAACATAGTCCAACGTAGTCCTGTTGACGAACCAGTTAGTGACAGAGCAGCAGTTGTTGTCAACAGTTGTAGTAGACATTTGCTGAAATCTCATTAAGAAGTTTAAGATTACCTCACCAGTCCCCTGCAGCACAGGATGCCGGATTAGCTAATTGTGCAGGACACTGCTGCTTTCTATCAAGATAATGTCGCTCGCACAAATAGGCCAGCCCTGAGCCATTCAGACATCCCTTACAGTCTACCAGTCTGAGTCTAGTGCGCCCAGCAATAAGGCCTCCAAAATTGTTGTTTGATAAGTGTTAATAACTTTACTAAAGTGCACTTTGCTGTTCAGAGATTTAATTCAAAATGATCACATCCATTGTTAGGATTTATTTCCAAGAATTACAAATACTCTCTTGTTTGCTTCAGAGTTTCGGATCTACTCTTTACAGCTTCTGGCTCCAGGAAACTGTAAAGAGCAAAGAGCAGCACTAATTAATTCCCACCGCCATTTCCCTTCTGAACTCAAGCCTCCTTCCTTGTTGTATTCATACTGGTGACATGTTGATCTTGTAACTGATGTCCTTAAATTCAGCACTTTCTTATGTGAGCACTTTTGCACTTTACTCTGTGTGCAATTCTATGATTGGGCGGTCAACTTGGGACCCCCACCGCTGTTCTGTATCTGAGTCTGCAACATTATCTTTGATGAAGGGTTTTTGTATTTTGTAGTCTTGTGTTTATGTCTATGTCTATGTTGAGTTGTGTTTTATTTATTTGTATTTAATTTATTTGATATTGTATTACTTATTGTGTTATTTATTTTTGCTTTTGTTTTGATGATTAAATTAAGTAGTCCTTTATATACCTAATGATAGTCCAGGGACAACATCTCATTCTACATACTCCAGTACAGTAGGTGGCGGTATGCACCTTATAAGTAAAGATGCAACCCGCCATAAAACCAGAAGAAGAAGAAGCACTTCCGGGTCATGGTCTATATATTGAGTGGTGTGTGAGTTGTTTTCTATTAGTGCGGGAGTGAGTGGCGGATGCGAGTTGTGTGCACGCGTGTGTTGACTGTATGGCGAGTGAGTGTTGCATTGTTTGTGTCTTTGTGTTTAAAACCTACACACTGATCTTATTTGATCGGCTCGGGATCTGGCCTTGTTCCGACGTCGAGATGATAGAAAAGTTGCACGCGAGCCCCTATGGCGATGTGCGTACGAGATCTCCGCATTGGGCCTCCACACTTGAAGTTGTGGTCAGACGTGATGATTTGATCAGATATACTAGTCTCGGTGGATCTGATCCAGTTCCACAGCAGACCATGAGTATAGAGGCGATTCTGATCTAACCACAACCTCAGGAAGTCCGTTTCTCTTTCTATCGACTAAGCCAACTACTTGGTACCGAATCGGTTAACAAAGAGCCTAAAGCAACCGTGAGACTTTCAGAAAGTATCGTGCATTTCAAGCAGAACGCGACGAAAAGCTTTTACCACTTTTTAGCCTCCGTGGAAAAAACCAAATCGGCAGATAACCCAATGTCTGCTTGTAGGTATCTGCTAACACCGCCCTGTGTAGGAGGACGTGGAGGCAGCACAGCGGTGGGCGCTGTAAATACAACGCACACACCGCATGGGGGTTGGATGTGACTTTACAAATGTGCTGAATGTACCATTCCCTAGCTGGTACTATAGCCAGGATGGGGGTCCCAGCTGACCCCGTAGGAAGTGGTGTAACTGGTCTTGTAATCACGCCTCATCGGGATTTGCTCGGTTTGCTTACCGTCGATACTTGAATCGCGGTTCACTCGGATCGTTTTCGGGTGAAGCGCGATGAAAGCATCGATTCGAAAACTGTGTTTACAACTCGTTGCCGTTTCTCTCCAAAATGGCTCCTAAGTTACAGGTTACAACCATGTCCTATAGGGACTATCCTGATCAGCATCTCAATGGCTGGAGTACCCGACCGGGCTAGCCATTACCACATAGCGTCACTTTAAGCTCACTATGTTGTACGTTTGTTGTTGGGAATAAATATGCATGTGATATGTAGGTTATAACACCCCAGGCATCTTGATATGAGTAGACTGGATATTTGTTGGGACAACCTTCCCAAAAGCAGCTCTGCTGTAAATCCAGGCTTTCCACACTGAACTTGGCTTAGGCTAAGGAGGCGTTCACACTGGAGGCACAGTCCTCCACAGTGGGCCTCCAGTGTAAAAACATACCACTGACTACAACAAAATCATCTCAAGTTTCTAAAGGTTGGGCCCTGATTGAGGTGCAATAATCAATGCACATAGAGAACATGAGTATACAAAGATGTACCCCATTTACTCATTTACCCAGGACCTGGGGTTATAAAATAGGCTAATTCCTAGAAGACTATGAGGTAAGATAAGATGGACTTTATTGTCCTGAAGGAAATTTGTCTTGGACACATACAGTAGCTTACAGTATTTGCATACCTACATTACATACACAGGCTGTGACCCATACGCATGCACAGACTGCCAGACAGGTAATTACCCACCTTATTTAGGAAAACATGACTAGAATAAGTACCCACCTTATTTAAGAATAATGAGTAAAATAAGTAACTTACAAGACTAGGGGTGCAATGGCACATAAGCATGCTTTATCTTTTCGATCCACCACCTAGATCCAGAATCAATACTTTGTGTCCTACCAAAATATCAATTATGCATATTTACTAAGCTTAGCAATGTAGTGATCCGATCCAGAATCAATACTTCAGCTAAACCAAAATATCAATATGCATATTCACTAAGCTTAGCAATGTAGTGGTGAGTTAGTATGGCTTTTGGTGTGCAAGTTACTGGGCTATGGATGCTGTTCTATTGATCTCTGTTGATGTTAGTTAGCCTTTAAGTTCTTACTAGGTGATTTAACCACCTTGTGTTTCCCCACACTAGTCAACTTATTCGCTTTCTCCCTGCACTTCATTACCACAACCTATTATCAGATTTCATCCACTAGGATTTTTGCCTATTTCACTACGCCATTCCTAACTGCACTTGAAAGGTTAGACTCTCAACAGCCCTCACTTACCTTCAACTGCCCCAGGAGTGAGGAGGCTTTTTGTATTTTGTAGTCTTGTGTCTATGTCTATGTTGAGTTGTTTTATTTATTTATTTGATATTTTAGTATTTATTTTTGTTTTGATGATTAAATTAAGTAGTCCTTTATATACCTAATGATAGTCCAGGGACAACATCTCATTCTACATACTCCAGTACAGTAGGTGGCGGTATGCACCTTATAAGTAAAGATGCAACCCGCCATAAAACCAGAAGAAGAAGAAGCACTTCCGGGTCATGGTCTATATATTGAGTGGTGTGTGAGTTGTTTTCTAGTAGTGCGGGAGTGAGTGGCGGATGCGAGTTGTGTGCGCGCGTGTGTTGACTGTATGGCGAGTGAGTGTTGCGTTGTTTGTGTCTTTGTGTTTAAAACCTACACACTGATCTTATTTGATCGGCTCGGGATCTGGCCTTGTTCCGACGTCGAGATGATAGAAAAGTTGCACGCGAGCCCCTATGGCGATGTGCGTACGAGATCTCCGCATTGGGCCTCCACACTTGAAGTTGTGGTCAGACGTGATGATTTGATCAGATATACTAGTCTCGGTGGATCTGATCCAGTTCCACAGCAGACCATGAGTATAGAGGCGATTCTGATCTAACCACAACCTCAGGAAGTCAGTTTCTCTTTCTATCGACTAAGCCAACTACTTGGTACCGAATCGGTTAACAAAGAGCCTAAAGCAACCGTGAGACTTTCAGAAAGTATCGTGCATTTCAAGCAGAACGCGACGAAAAGCTTTTACCACTTTTTAGCCTCCGTGGAAAAAACCAAAGCGGCAGATAACCCAATGTCTGCTTGTAGGTATCTGCTAACACCGCCCTGTGTAGGAGGACGTGGAGGCAGCACAGCGGTGCTCGCTGTAAATACAACGCACACACCGCATGGGGGTTGGATGTGACTTTACAAATGTGCTGAATGTACCATTCCCTAGCTGGTAACGGACAGGTAACATGACTAAGAATTACCCACCTTATTTGGGGAAACATGACTACGTAGGCCTACCCACCTTATTTGAGGATGATGAGTAAAATAAGTAACTTACAAGACTAGGGGTTTATTTTTCTGGGCCACCACTTAGATCCAGAATCAATACTTCAGCTATACCAGAAAATCAATATGCATATTCACTAAGCTTAGCAATGTAGTGGTGAGTTAGTATGGCTTTTGGTGTGCAAGTTACTGGGCTATGGATGCTGTTCTATTGATCTCTGTTGATGTTAGTTAGCCTTTAAGTTCTTACTTACTAGGTGATTTAACCACCTTGTGTTTCCCCACACTAGTCAACTTATTCGCTTTCTACCTGCACTTCACCACAACCTATTATCAGATTTCATCCACTAGGATTTTGCCTGCACTTGAAAGGTTACTCTCAACAGCCCTCACTAACGTTCAACTCCCCCAGGAGTGAAGACAAGTCTATATGGGATGCTTCCCAAGTCTGAATCAACAAGCATAAAATAACGGGCACTTGCATCATTATTAACATCATGGCGTTCAGCTGTGGAGTTACGGGAAACATGCATCCTAAAAGTTGCACTACTGCCATCTTCTGGAGTTAGTTTACTCCTACAGTGTCCAGTCAAATGTTCCTCACCAGTCCTGTTCTCAGTTTCGGGTACCTGACAATGATCACAAAAATTGGTCGGATGGAATGTAAATGTCTTCCTCTTATCTCCTGATCCCCGTGCTGCTGCCACTCTTCATTGATTTCTTTATGTACAATGAGCGTTTCTTCTGATTGTAAGCTTATTTGGCTAATTTGTCCACTCTTTCATTAGCCATAATGCCTATTTGAACAGGAACCCAAATGAATACGACCTCAGCGCCTTTGTTTTCCGTATTCTTGTATGTATTGACATTATTTCATAAAGCAAATCCTGGCGATCACCGGACATACATTAAATATGCCATTAAGATGGTGTACAGCTCAACAGTACACAATTTGATATCTGTCTGCGTCTCACTTCTATGAGGGAACTACAACTGCAGAACCTGCATTTCCTGTTATTGGATTCTTTGATCCATCTGTGAAAACCTGCACATATTCTTTATTTTTAAATTCCTCATACTCACTCACCAGATCTGCACTTTTATTTCTTGTCTTGATTTGAAGTAATCTCATATCTAGAGATTCTAGTATCCACACAAGGATATAGGCCATATTACAGTTGGACAAAACTCCTTTTCATGCATTCGTTGCAGCATCTCCTGTCCAGCCAAGACTCATTTTTTGTGCTCTCCCCCTCTTTTGGTTGTTGAATTGTTTTGTGCACATTTTAGTCGCCGTGTTTCACCTCCTGTCTCTATCCAGCATTACTCTTCTTTACGGAATAAAAAATAAAACTGTGCCTCCACTCGAAATAGCATGAAGTCCAGACAATTTTCAGCCGTCTCACCCAAAACTCTTGTCTCTCTCGCAATTGTCCGCGCAGCCTTCAGAAATAAATACATAGGAAAATAAATGAAAACAGAAAGAAATGTAAACAGAAAACAATAAATTGGGAAATAATTGAATATGAAAATAAATGAACACAAAAATTAGTTATTTGTCAAATAAATCAAATCAATTATTTATTTTTCTATTTCTGTGTATATTTATTTTAGTCATTTATTTATTTTTGATTTTGGCAGTTTCAGTCCTCCATGAATATGCTCTCTCCACGTTAATCTCAGGTCAAAATACACTCCCAAAAAAACCCTTTCAACTCTCTCCAAGTTACTCAGTATTGCCTTCCCTGAGTTTCTTTCTCATGAAGAGCGTTACTTTTGTCTTCTCCACTGAAAATTTAAATCCTCATTTTGACCCCCCCCCCCCCCCCCCCCCCCATTTCAACTTGATAAATCCCATCTTGGACTTTCTTAACTATATTTTCCTCATGTCTCCATCTTTTCCAGAAAGCCCCGTCATCTGCAAACAGTGATCTTCCCATATCCATTGGCATATTAACAAATAAATCATTTATCTTCACAGAAAATAAAGTGGGACTTGCAACAGTCCCCTGAGGTGTTCCAGTCTCTACAACATGTTTGCTTGACAGTTCTGACCCTATTGTAACCTGGATAGATCCTCCACCGAGAAAGCCCATAATCCAGTCAAAAACTTTCCCTTCAACTCCCATAATTTGATCATCAGCCCTTCTCTCCATAACATGACATATGCTTTTCACAATGCCGCCACAATCTCTTAGCCACATGGCCAAACTCCTGGCAGTTAAAACACCTCATAGGCTTTGTACCCTCTTACATTGTACCTCATACATCCATAATAGCTCCTTTTGGATAACATTTGTCTCGAACTCAACCAAAACGTCTCCATTTTCTCGACTCCCCTTGTCATTCTTGACACTACTCCTCCTCTAGGTCTCCACTCCACATACCAACACAGAGGTACTCCAGACCCCCCCCCCCCCCCCACACACACACACACTTCTCCACTCCCCCCTCTTCCTCACATTACCACTACATTAAGGACGCTTCTCCTCGTCCTCCCTCCCCTCACTCTCCGCTCCGACTGCTCTCCTCCATGGACCTACTCCTCCTCTCCTCTCCACTCCTTCCCTCTTCCTCTCATATCTCCCTCAGTAACCGCCATGCCGTCCCCATTCGTCTCCTCCTCCGCCATCCATGTCAGTTTGTAAGGAACAGGCGGTCGGTCGGGATCCCTACTAAATGTGCCCCCCCCCCCCAACAACCACCACGTCCCGATGTCCCCAACCCCACAGTCAATGTCGTTGTCAAACTCCCGGACAACAAGTCAAAACACAAGTCAACAGCCCGGCGTGGCAAACCATACCGCCATTTAAATCCTCCTCCTCCTCAGCCTCTTTGGCTGAGGGTCTTTGTGTACACACGTGACCGGCGTCGTCCAATCACAAGCCGACCTCGTCTCCAGGAAGGCGGCAATGCAACTGTGACATTGCGTACGGCACACACACACACACACACCTGCACCATGGCAGAAAGGGGCAAAAGGAGGAGAATAAGTCACGCCACTTCTAACTCTCAAGTTTCAAACCATGTCGCCTCCATATTCGCCGGCGGCCAACCCGACGGCGGTGTGAACGGCGGCGGGTCAACGGCTGGTTTTGTGGAAGGGTCCATACTTCGTATTACAATGAAGAACTTCCTGTAAGTTTGTTTTGTTTTGTTTTTGTTTTTAATTTTGCTTTTATCAGATACACACTTTGCCGGGTAAACGCCAAGCTAACGTCGTGGACGCATCACCACACACCATATGACTCGAGTCCACTTTCTGTTATAAAGTGGTGATGGCTAGCCAACACTAATGTGGTTAGTTTTGCTACCAGGCTAATGAGCTGCACATCCGACCTCACATCGCAGTGACCACCTCCATTTTGGGGAAGCGTAAGAGCATTGGACTAGTTTATTGTTAACGAGCCGGACGGTATATTTTACCTAAAAAGAAGAACAAACAATTACACTTGATGCTTTCACTGATAATGAAGATGTTTGCCGTACTTCCGACAGGATTTGGTTAAAGTTTAATGACGTCACACGTTTCGTTGCTCTCTGCGCACGTCGGTAACGCCCCCTGGAAATCGAAAATGAATGGAGAGGTTCCAGACTAATGAGCATTTGCGATTTGGTTGAGGTCTGGCGATGCCAGGAGAAATGATTGTGTTTCAAACTGCCACAGGGTTTCTCATGCAAGATTTGGCGAAACAAAGTTGGCCTAGGTTACAGTATATTTATGTAGGTTTAGGATTTTACAGTACTACAACTCTCTTGAGTCCTCTCAATATGCCAACAGAAACTCCCATGATGTACAAGCCCTATTCACTTGCAGTCAGAACCTGTTGGAACGAACAAAGTGGCCATCAGTTCAGTTCTCTCGTTTCTCCAGTTTATATGTTAACAACACAAGACACCCAGGATACAAGTAACTAGATACCCGCCTACTCCAACGACTAGAAAGGGCCAAAGTTTAAACCAAAGTGAAGTCTATGTAACTTCTTTAGATTCCCATTTTTATTCATAATGTCTAAAGATGTAACACAGCAACTTGGTCTGCCTTGTGTCCACCCTCTGACAGAACCTATGAACATGCCGTTGTTTACCCTGGATCTAACCTCAATATGATTGTGGGGGCCAACGGAACCGGCAAGTCCAGCATTGTGTGTGCCATATGTCTTGGCTTGGGTGGCAAGACTGCTATCCTGGGTAGAGGAGATAAGGTAGGGTTGAAATGAGGTTCATGTGCTTTGTCTGGCTGATGCACACAATGCTGAATGAATTGGTAATGTGAATGGAGCACCTTGTTACACAAGGTATTGCATAATCCTATCTTGGTGACACTTGTTCCTACCTTGTTCATATATGCCCCTCTGTTATAATACTTTTGCAATCTGACATGACTTAAAGTGGAAACACTTCAATGCAATACTGGAATCTATACCTTTTGGACCTGTGACTGTTCAAGGAAGCTGTATTTTGGAGTATGTGTTATGTAGTACTATCACTGTTATGTACTACGTGTCAGAATTCCCCACAAACACAATTTTCATTTTGCATATACAAACAAACAAACCTGCTCTCTAAACCAGTTCCATGGTCAGACAGCATATCTCAACTTGGTTACAGATTGTTTTGATCATTTCCAAAGATTATACATATATTCATATATACCTCTATTCTTTTCTTCTAGGTTGGGCTTTATGTGAAGCGGGGATTCAGAAAAGGATCGATTGAGATTGAATTGTACGTTCTATCACCCACACTCGAATATGAAAATAAGAAACACAATTTGGCATGCACAACTCTAGATTTAGCTAAACCATAAAGTCTTATTTATTATTTTTACAATGTATGTTCTTAAGAGGAGACTTGAGAACACCAGTAGGACACAGCCTGACACAATTTGACTGGACACACTTTATACCCTTGGTAACAATGTATTTACAGGTCCAAGAATGGTGGTAATGTGGTGATTAACAGAGAGATTAACACGGAGAACCAGTCCGCATGGACGTTAAATAGAAAACCCTCCAGTCAGAAGGCAGTGGAGGAAGAGGTCAAAGCCCTTCAAATTCAAGTCAGCAACCTCTGTCAGTTCCTGCCCCAGGTGGGTTTGTGTGTATTTCTGAGCCCCTTCTCAAAATACCAAACATTATGAATTTAGATGAGTACCTCTTTGCCTAGTCTCACAAATCAGACTTTAGATTCACGTCTAAAGTCTGATCGCAAACCAGCTCAAATCTGGGTAAACGGGGTGTTTCGCTTTCATTTTGTTTCGCTTCAAATGTATTTCGACCAATCATGTTGCTGGAGGCGGGGATCTGTAGACACATGTTACATGGAATGGGTCTCTACTGGAAACAACCTCACTGACAGAACCACAACAAACGTTATATGGCTGAACATTAATCTTGGATCTAGAAGAGGACTGATAACTAAAATGATAGCATCATCTTCCCACTGTCTGTATCCCTCTGTGACCAACAGCAAACACAAACTCGGCCAGCACTGGTAAACTAAACTTTTACCGTAGCCGGTGGGAAGACGAGTTAAAACATCCTGTCCGGACACAAACATCCGTGGACAAGGTGTCAGGGAAGATTCTAAATCAAAACTGTGTAGTAGACTGGGCAATGTAGAAATACATATCCTAAAATCGTCTTCTGAAACCTCCATCTTGCACTCACAAATGAGCTTATCTTTGGAAGAATAAAATCTAGTAGGTTTTTAAAATTCACTATTTTCCTATACCCTACTCTCTGTGCTTGCTGATATGATGGCATATATCCCTACAGGAGAAAGTGGGCGAGTTTGCGAAGATGTCCAAGATAGAGCTTCTGGAGGCCACAGAGAAATCAGTGGGACCACCAGAGATGTTCACGTACCACTGTGAGCTCAAGAATTTCCGTGGCAGAGAAAGAGAACTTGAGGTATGAGTCCCGAATCCTTTGTCTGTTGTTGATGATGTAAGAAGACATAATGATTTGATAATTTAAAGGGATTAAAATGGAAAGAACATTTTATAAGCTACAGACAGCCAAAGTGGAACAACGATTCGATAAATATGTTACAACTTTATAATAACAGTGTACAAACTTGATTGGAAATGTCAGTAGCGGAATGCAATGACAATAGCTGAATTGTCATGTAACAGAACATTGTGAATGAGAAGGCCAGCTTCCTGGAAAAGGCCAAGCAGAGGAATGAGAGAAACAAGCTTGACGTGAATCGCTACTACGAGAAGAAGAGACATCTGGACATGATTGAATTGCTTGAGAAGAAGAAACCAGGGGTGGTGAGCAGTGGTTTGTTTGTGTATTATACAACATAGATGAATGGTTAGACAGTGACCATGGTTGGCAAGTGTTCAAGTTTGTGATTTGAATGTAATGATTTAAAACCACAAAATGTAATTTGTCTGCTGTCCAGGAGTACCTGGCTGCTGTTCAGGAGCTTGAGGATGTGAAGAAAGATCGTGATGAGGCAAAGAAGCATCTGTCCAGTCTCAAGCAGACCCACGCGCCCATGCGGATAAAAATCCAACTGATCAACAGCAAACTGCAGCCTATTGAGGCACAGATAAAGACCAAGGTCAGACACTACTGTCTTCACTGATCAATGGGGACATTTCTTTTTTTATACAATGAGTTTGTGTATATTTAATATATCATATAAAGGCCTAGACCAAGGTCAAACACAGGGTTTCCATTATATACATTTTGCAGTGGCGGTTTGCCACTGCAAACTCAGCAGTGGCATTTTGGTTACATATGGCCTCTGTTTTGTTCATGTGACTATGTGTGTTTTCTACGCTCTCTGAGATGCCTAAACCCCAAACACGGACCTGAACGGTTACAAGCCTCTCAAGTGTTAAATACTACTACGACCTGGACAATGGATGCTCCTTCTTAGGGGTGCAAACGTGTACTCGACTACCCTTCAAGCAAATTATCAACGAAAATAGTTTTGTTGTCACTTTTCCGACGTCTTACAAATACAATATTATATATTATGTTTATATATTTTGGCAAAGTTCGGGAGCACGATATATGATTAAATAGTCAAAAGTCTTCACCATTGCGCAGTCACGCATTGTTGTTGAGAGGCTGTAGAAAATAGGTTTGTTCGCCAACGTTCAGCAGCTGGCCGGGTGGGCGGAGTTCCCCACGCGTTCAACAAGTTTTACAATAATGTCCACCTGCCAGGGACGTCCCGACATCAAAACTGAAATTGAAACGTACAGCAGCACCCCCGCTGCTGAAAAAAATTAATTGTATTCAAAGCTGTACTGTCTATTAAATAATAACATTTCTTGTTTGATTTGCACTGTTATGTTAGATTTTGCTTCTGTAACACCTGAATTTCCTCGCAGGGTTAATAAAATGTGAATTAATGTTTTGTATTTTTCCAGACTACCGACATCAAAGAAGCCTCACAGAAGTGCAAACAGAAACGGGACCAATTGGACAGAAAGCAAAGAGACGTGAGGCCTTACATGGGGCTTCACGGGCCCCCAGTTCAAATAAGGCAATGTTGTTGGTGATTATTGTGTAACCCCTGCGGTTGTCCAACTCCCTCCAGATCGAGGACATCAAACAGGCTCTGAATCTGAAGCACACGGAGAAGGAGGACCACGAGAAGCGAATTGCCAACACCAGGCGCATCATCGACGACCTGAAGACGGAGCTCGCCAAAGTCGGCGAGCAGCCAGACGTGTTGCCACGCATAGACGCCATCAACGTTGAGCTGAAGGGCAACCAGGAGGACCGGGCCAGGCTGGAGGGGGAGAAGGCAGACATCCGCAATGAAAAGGACAACATGATCGCAGAGTCCAGAAGTGTGTTTTATGAAATATACCAGCACCTAACTGCTTTTTTTTTCTTTAAAAAAAATCCTTGAACCAGTCATCCTCAAACTGTTACTCATACTCATCTTTACTAATCTTTAATAATCTCAGTGCCCAGCTAACTCACCCATACTAAACCCACATTTTTATAGACCCCCTGTATTATCCTATGATGGAAATCTCAGCTCTAGTTGACTCTACAGACTCTGTCCGTGTGCTCTGGCAGTGTTTGCGAGGAGATTGAACGACATGAACAACATGATGAAGGCCAAGGAGGACAAGCTGAAGGGACGCCACAAGGACACTTACACCGCCATCCAGTGGCTGCGCCAGAACAGGCAGCTCTTCAACGGGAACGTGCATGAGCCAATGCTGCTAGTGGTGAGTCTTCCTACGTTGGATAGTGCAGTGGCTACTGGCTACGGTCACTCCCAGCCAAAAGGTACTTGGTTCAATATCAAGTCTACCTAGGCAGGCACCCTTTTTTATAAATGTTTTAATTTAACCTTTATGTAACCAGGAAGGCACACTGAGATACAAAATCTCTTGGCCAAGATGGGCAGCAGCAGGTTATGCCATACAAGTTACAGACAATGTAAAACCACCAACTAATTAACAACAAAAATACTAAAGACAGTATCACCATAAAAACTACACAAGAGGGATGGAAGTTTAACAAGACTAGGTCAAAACCGAGTATATGGCTGGACCGTGAATTTGTCCTTAGCGCTCAATGGATTCAGACTGAACGTCATTCAATGAACAGAGCGCTTGTAAACGCTCTGAGGACGTAAGAGAGGACTGTCCGTGCTGATTTATTTTGAAAGAGCAATGCCCAATGGAGAAACAACAACAACCACGGAATCTTTATTTAAGTAAATGAAACAGAACCCGCCGCCATTATCTCACGAGTGACAAATCTGACAGCCACACATCACACAGTATTAGCCTCAGACATGAATTTTCAGCGACTAAGGACGCCCAATTCAAACATACTTAATTTGGGCAACTATAGTTAGGTTAATGACACCCAGTTGCTCATTATGCTGTTTATTTAATAAGGTACAATAACATTTGACTTTTATGGAAGTGTACATTTCTAAATCTATGCTGGGTAAATGTATGGTGGTTGAGAACCACTGTGCTAAATGACTAAATGGTAAAGAGATAATTAAATTCTTCATTCTCTTAATTTCAGCTCAACGTGAAGGATCCTCGCTTTGCTATGTACGTGGAGTGTCACATCCCCTTTAATGACCTGCGGGGGTTCGTATTCGAGAAGAGGGAGGGCATGGAGACTTTCATGAAAGAGGTCTGGGCATTGACTTTTATTAACGTATGCAACAAGCAATTTTGCTGTTTCTACAATAAGAACATTTCAGTAGTTCCACTTCAGAGGTCAACCCAGTACACACAATTGTATAGTACATATCACTGTGTACTGCTAGATACAGCAAGAGCTGGAGTGTATTTTGGAAAATGAAAGTAAAACTAAGAGGTGTTTGATTTCTGCAAATGCAAGTACCTCAAGTCGCCTTGGTTAATTTGCATACTCCAAAGTCTAGCTAGCTAATGTCAACACGTTTGTGTAGGAAACATTTCATATTTGTTTTTTTTATGGAGTACACAGTTAGGATCTGATGTGTTTTAAACTCCTCAGGTCCGTGACAAATTAAACTTGAAGGTGAACTCCATCTTGGCCCCAGCAGTGTCCTGCGCTAACATGCCACCATCTCGACCCATCGAGTCCCTCAGGTGAGGTATTTCTGATGGGCGTCTTTTGTTGAAATACCTCTGGAAATATATTAAATAAATTATTTTGCCTTGTTTCATATGCACATCTTTCATGCATTGAAAAGCAGTAATGGGTTGTAGCTTAGATTAGTGTATTATACACTAAGCATACACAACAAATAATACCATACATTGTAATGCATGCAAAACAAAACAGTGGAGGCAAGCATTCCAAGACCAAGCAAAACCTGTACATAGTGATTAATTTAACAAGGTGATGGCATTTGGTGTGAAGGACCATTACTGTCTAAAACGATGGACTATGTATGCAGGCGTTTTGGGTTCTACTCATACCTGCGGGAGATGTTCGACGCCCCAGATGAGGTTATGAGCTACCTGTGCCACCAGTACAAAGTGCACGACGTACCCGTGGGAACCGCCCAAACCAAAGCCATGATCAAAAAGGTCTGTTTTGAGTTGTGCATCCATAACATGTGACACCTTGAGTATGTTGTCCACTACTGACTGCACCTAACCAAACACACATTTGTATTCATTATGGATGTTATTGGCGACATGGATCACCTCATTCAAATGATCAAATGTGTTAATCTAAAGTGGATGTTTGTATCAATCAAAGTTATTAATTGATATAACATTTCTAGTAGGGGTGTAACGATTCACCGATAGGCATTGGTCCCTGATTTGAATGTTTACGATGCGAGTGCATCGGTTGGCAGGGACCCCTTATTTGTATTTCTTTGTTGGTACAATCAGTGAGGACCGGCGCTACCATTGCGCGTTTGTAGGGGTGTTCCCGGGGGAATCTACTATTTTGGTGGTGGGGATTATTGGTGAATACTTTAAATATGCAGAATTACATTGTGAACTCTGAACTTGTTTATTATGAGAATATAATTTCTATACGTTTTTAAGTATAATGTTCTTTAGTAAAGTATTTATTGTTTTCTGTAATTTTATTTTGTGGCTTCAACGTTAATCAGTCAGTTGGCTTACTTGCACCAGCAGAGTTCTTTTTTGTGTGCTGAATTTAATTTATTTAATATACTGAAATATTGTATTTTACATCTAACGTGTATTCAAAATCAGCACTCTTAACTGTTGTGGTAACTGAAAATTGCATTTATTATTCTAAGTACTTTTATCATTGCACGTTATCGGCATGTACCCAAAGGTGAGTACTCGGTACTCTGTTGGAAAAAAAAAAGTATTCTGCATCCCTAAATCTAACAAATATAAGTGTATCGAATCGCATCGAACTGGAACGCATTGATTTCCAAATCTAATCACACCGAATCATTTAAACTAAAAGTATTGTTGCTATATCGGAGTACAGGAGAGATTCACAGCCCTAATTTCTAGCATTTATTTATGTTGCATTTATGTTGTATGCTCAGCGCAAGGTTGTCTACAACATGTTCAGTATTCAACCCTTTTTGTCCAGGTGATCGAGGAGCCCTACCTGAAGATCATCTACACGGCGGATGAGCGGTATACGGTCAAGAAGTCAGTCTACTCCAACTACGTCAGCACCAGTAACTCCGTGCTGCGTGCCCCCAGGTTCCTTACCATCGCTGTGGATGCCGACGAGAGGCGCCAGCTGGAGCAGCAGATCAGGGTCTGCGTGTTACATTTAAAGACATTATTAGAACAGGAAAAGAGAGATGTCTTTTTTATAAACTACATAAATGGGATATTTTGCCCATACCACGCAATCACCAAAAATACTTTCCTTAACGAGATCCAATTCCTGGTCTATTTATTTTTTTACCATGACCTCTCCTATCGCTGTAGTTGTCAGATGGTTATTGTATTCAAACGTGTATTTAAACTAACTAATATAGAGATTTGTTTTTTGTCGATTTTTGCAGTTATTTTAAATTTGAACCCATTATTAAGCAATCTATTTTATTACATTCTGTTGTTGGTTAGATGCATATTTTAACTAACGTACAGTTCTATTTATGCTGTATTTTGCGTTTATATTGCTAGTTGTGTTTATTCTATTTACTTTGATTTTTCTGGCTTGAGCTGAGCAACTGTAACAAATTTGCTCTGGGATCAGTAAAGTAATCTGTATCAATCATGAGTTGTTTGAAGGTGTGTTGTAAAATGTTGAGTTGGTGTGTTTATGTCAGGACTGTGAGGGGAGGATCAATGCCCTGGATGAGCGGCTGAGGGAAGTGCAACTTAACATCTCCACCCTGGAGCGCCGTGACAACGAACTGAGGGAGGAGAAGAAGAGGCTGCTGGAGCAGAAGGGCAAAAAGAGACAGCTGGAGCAGAAGATTGCCACCAAGCAGGACAGGTATCAATGCCCCCCCCCTATAGCCGTTGTAGCTTTTATTCACCATGATCAGCTGTGTCTGTTGCTCTCCATCAGAAACATACTTTAACATCGGCCTTAAAAGCTCTTGTTTTTTTGATTCCTATAGCTACTCTGCACTTTTTATTGTATACTTTGTTCCCAACCTCACTTGTAAATCACTTTGGATAAAAGTGTCGTTCTTTTCACTGACAACTCTTTCTAATGTCCCTTTTTGCTGTTGTGCTCAGTCTGAAGCAAATGGAGAGAAATAGCATAGACCTGAAGAAATTTGAGGAAGAGACCAAAGCCAAAATCTCTGCTGTCAACGCCGAGAAAGTGCCCATAGTGGGTGAACTCATGTCGCAAATAAAGGTATGGAGGACTGGGGGATGGGTCATGATTTTCAAATAGTCGTTAAATTATAAAAAATCTAATAGTTTATACGACTATGATCTTGTCTTAAAAAATAGTACTAATAATAAAAAGTGTTTTCTTTGAATAATAGTTACAGCTGCTATATTTGTTTTCCCCAGTTCTACAATGACGTAGAGAAACAAAGCGCACTGTATTTTTATTTTTTTCTCATTGACTGAATGCTATTTTTTTGTCTCACTTTGACTGTCTGGCATATTTTGATATGTTTTAGCTGAGAGCCACACTGAGTATGGACAAGGTGCTCCTGACTCTGGAGACGCTGGGCCTGAATGCTGAGAAGACCCACCTCGAGAAGGACTTTAGGGAAAGAGAAGTTGAACTCAGGACTTCAGCAGTAGGTTTTGGATTATGATATACACAAGTACCCACATAAACATGTAAAGTACTGAAAGGATCAATATAAGGATCAACATGGTTACCATAATCCTACCTTCCGAAAAATGCATCTTATTGTATGTATTTTGATGCTCTTATTTGCCCATTGGTTTCATTTGACTTGTACATTGATTGTTTCTAACTAACTTTTCATGTCCTGTAATGTTTTTTGACTGGTTTACACTCACTTCTCTTCTGTCATTGACTTGTGCCTCCTGTCCGTGGTTTATCCTCATGAAGGATGCCGTCACTCGTCTGGATGATAAGAAGAACCGGCTGCGGGAGAACTGCAAGAGCCTGATGATGAGAGTGAGGCGCATCTGCAACTTGGAGCCAGGAGACAACGTGCCTGCAGAGCTACAGGCAGTCAGTACTCACCCTGCTTCCCTGGGCCCTCATTTATCAATGATTCGTAGAAAAATATCTAAATCCTATCGTGCACATGAAATTTTGAATTTTTTTACGCACAAAAAAGTGGGGATGAATGAAGCGTTCTTAGGCTTGTCATATGCACACCGGTGTGCAATTTCCCTTGATAAATACCGGTCGTTTTATATCCTCATGCTCGTGCCCGCTTAGCACATTACCATACATTTACGCCCATAAATAACCATACATGGTCACAAAACATCCCCTTTAACGCCACAGGAAATGTGTGAAATGAATATGACAAACTGGAAATAGACGATTGAATAGTTGAATGGATTGGAAGAGTGAACGGGAAAATCCAAAGAATGAATGAAGCAAATAAATGTATCACATAGGGAAGGTTCTTGTGACAGAAGTTTAATCAAAGTAGAGGACACTTCTTGGTCCACTCTGCCGTGCTCTCTTCTAAAACTAATAATGTGGCATGGGAGCGAGTGTGTTGTGCGGTAAACGAAGTGTCCCTCTCCCCCACACAGTAGCCTATCAGAGGTCCCTCTGCCCCACACAGTAGCCTATCAGAGGTCCCTCTGCCCCACACAGTAGCCTATCAGAGGTCCCTCTGCCCCACACAGTAGCCTATCAGAGGTCCCTCTCCCCCACACAGTAGCCTATCAGAGGTCCCTCTCCCCCACACAGTAGCCTATCAGAGGTCCCTCTCCCCCACACAGTAGCCTATCAGAGGTCCCTCTCCCCCACACAGTAGCCTATCAGAGGTCCCTCTCCCCCACACAGTAGCCTATCAGAGGTCCCTCTCCCCCACACAGTAGCCTATCAGAGGTCCCTCTGCCCCACACAGTAGCCTATCAGAGGTCCCTCTCCCCCACACAGTAGCCTATCAGAGGTCCCTCTCCCCCACACAGTAGCCTATCAGAGGTCCCTCTCCCCCACACAGTAGCCTATCAGAGGTCCCTCTCCCCCACACAGTAGCCTATCAGAGGTCCCTCTCCCCCACACAGTAGCCTATCAGAGGTCCCTCTCCCCCACACAGTAGCCTATCAGAGGTCCCTCTCCCCCACACAGTAGCCTATCAGAGTTTGCAAGTATTTTGATTTAAAATCAAGCGCTATAGAAGAGTGTGAATGCCGAACTGGTGTGGGGCTGAGGCTGACCGAGTCCTCTAGAGATGCACATCGCCAGCTTCATTTGCGAGTGCATTTCTGTTTACGTAATTTAATTCATTGTCGGATGGTGATTTCAGTCTGTCGCTCCTATGATGCTTGGAAATGTTGGATTGGAAGTCCCTCTTTATATAGTTATATAATCAGAGCGATATAAAAGACATGAGAGACAGCAGACACAACAGACTGTTGTGCAGCGGTGTATGGAAACAAATTGAATGTACTGTGTGCGTAAAGTGATGATACCGGCAAGGACTGCCGCCAGGCATTAAACAGCTTAGCGAGGGCTGGGAAACTCTGCTATATCTCGTAACTCTCTCTGAGACAAGCCAGTAGCCAAAAACCTGAGGGTGGAGAGGATTGGACACCGCCAATAAGTTGGTGCGTTGTCTGAAAACATGCTCACTTCTTCTTATGCAGCCTGCAACCCCCACCACTTCCTCAAATAACGCTAGATTAGCCATTTGATGCACGCACCTCCTACAGCTGCCCTCATTTTGTAAAATTTGGTGACATTACTTAATTTAGTTATATGCAGCATAGTCAAGTTATTTTGTATGGGATCTTACTTGATATAATTATTGTATAGGTCTACATTAGGCGTAGGACTACATGAATTTACATTTTATCATTAAAAATCACGTTACTTTCCGGGGAAATTGTATTTGTAAGTTGGTCAAAAGCATTAACTGGTCATGTTTGCAATTTCTTTCTGGTGATTTTGCTATTCACTCTACCGCTTTCTGTGCGTATGCATGGTCAGTCCCTGTGCGTACTTTAGTTTACTTTCTCCTAAAGTGCGCACATTTTCAAGCCAAGAACAAATTGATAAATCCCACATTTTGGAGAAAAACGGCATACGCATGGTTTACGCACAGATTTCTTTGTACGCAACTTTGATAAATGAGGGCCCTGGTCTTTAATAGAGTAGTTCTGGTGTAGAGCGAGGGGATGGCTAATGTATGAGAAAGGGAGGCGTGGATGCTAGTCTGTGGCCCCATGATGCCCATTGTGCTTTGTGTACGATGGAAGTAGCTTGTCTTCTGAGGTTTGTAAATAAAGATTAATGGCTTGGATGTAATTTTGTTGTAAATATATGATTATTAAAAACAAAACCTTGACTATGAGAGGATAGATAATCCAAAATGTAATCAGAAAGAGTCTTTTCCTGTGTAATGTGAGTATCGGTTCTCTGTCAGGAGTCACAGGGATTTGTGTCTGTCTAGGCCTTCAAGAAGCTGCCTGACTCACTGGATGAGCTGGATGCCCTGCTGAATGAGGAGAGGTCCAGAGCCGAGTGCTTCACTGGACTCAGCGAAAACGTAAGCACTCCCATTTACATGCTATTTTGGTCATGTAGCAGATGTACATTTTGTCCAAAGCAATTAAAGCTGAATTCAGATACAAGTCATTAGGAGTGATTAGGGTACTAGGTACCGGGTTCAATCCCCAATGTCTGCAAACACCATACACCATACAGTGTTTCCCTTAGATCCCCCCCCCCCCCTGATTGTCGACGGGTGTGGGGGGGGGGCGCGATTGTTGACCCGGGGCGGGGGGTGGGGGGGTTGTTTGCGCGCGATTGTTGAACGGGGGGGGGGAGTGCGCTGCGCGCAATTGTTGACCCAGGGGGGGGGCGGTTGTTTGCGCAAGGTTGTTGACGGGGGGGGGGGGGGGGGGGGGGGGTGTTGCGCGCGTGGGGGGGGGTGCGCGCGATTGTTGACGTGGGGGGGTTGCGCGAGGTTGTTGACGGGGGGGGGGGGGGGGGGGGGGTCGTGATATTTGGCGGGGGTGTGTGCGCGTGATTGTTGACGGGGGGGGTGCGCGCGCGCGATTGTTGCGCGATACGATCGCGCGCACCCCTGCCGTCGGTTGTAGGTCCGGGGTGGATTACGATCGCGAGAGTGTCTCAACCGGTTGAGAACAACTGCCTTAGATCAACTGTCTTTGGGATGGATGGGTAGATGTTACACTTGTTAATTGAATAATAGCTAACAAGTAAGAAACATTAGGAAAAGTAATTACATTACTTTAAACAAGTCATATTTTACAGGTTTCCAATATTTCATTACATTTCCGTTCAGCCAACCAATCCAAATAACTACAGACCTACTTTGAAACTACCTGATTTTTGGCAGTGATATGCCGCCATAAGCGTGGATTAGTATTCTGAGCAGAATGAAGGCTGCGTTTTAGGCAGTGTGACCATTGTGTGTGCCGAGCAACAGTTCAAAAAGTTGGCAGGAGGGGTGTATTTGTTACTTATTGGAACGCAGCCTAAGCATTCACTTCTGAATCAAAATTAAGTGCTCAGTTCCCGGTTGTATGACTGTATGCAGAACGAGACCCGGCGAATTGATTTCTGTTGCGTCCGTATGCCTTTATCCCCCTCCGCCCGTCTGATTTCAATTTCTTCTGCAGAGTACTTGGGTTCGTACAAGTACAGTCCACCAAATGCTGTTCTTTCATAAAACTTGTCAGTGTCTGAGTCAGACATTGTGAAGTTAGTGAATTGCTGAATTCTTAATACAGCGTTCAGTTGGTAGCCTAACATACAGCCACCATCTTGGCTCAGAATAAGCACCTCTCAGTCTCCAAGTCCGTGAGCATGTGCAGTGGCGTGTAAACACAGAATGGAAACGTGGATTTGTTCGTTTGTGGGCACTATAGGAGAAAAATACCTAGCTAGGGCAGTTTGTATGCGCCAACGTGTGTTGGACAAAACAAAGATGCAGCTATGGGAGCTGCTAAACACTCATTTGGAATAGAATTGATATCAATGGCTCTCTGTCCAATTTTGGAACATGCGTACACCGCGACAGGGTGAGTTGACGTTGACGTTGTCGACATTAGACAATGTCAACAATTAACCTGGGGTCTTAGCAAACTGGCCAAATCCTTTCACACCCACCCAATATAATGGTACCTTGGGCGGCATCATCTGGAAATTGAGTTTTCATAATTATAGACATGGAATGATTTACTTATTGCGATGTCCCTGTGCCTACTGAGCTAGCGGCAGAGGATGATGTAGGTGGCCATTGAATTTCTGTAACCGTGAGAAATGATTCTTCCCTCGGTGGTCCCCAGGTGGTTGAGGAGTACAACAGAAGGGAGCAGGAGATCCAGAAGCTGGAGAAGGAGCTCAGCGATCAGAGCGATGCCCTGAACTCCTACCGACTAAACATATCTGAGGTACAGGGTACACCTGCAGTGGTTGGCCTGAGATCCTTTCTGTAGCCACTAGAAGGCGCTTTATTTTATTCAGTGACTGGGCCACACTTGAGGTTGTGGTACATTTGTACTCACATTATTGGGCATAAAATTGGGTATAAGTATATTGTATTTGTATGTCTGCTTACATTTACTGTTATTTGCATGGCTAGACTGAACAACAATAAAATTAAATTACCAATAAATACGTGTGGAGTGATAAGGTGCTGTTTATTAGCTGAATTTCTCACTACCTAACAAAATGTCAGTTATTGCTGTGTATGCTGCCTTATGTGTTAAAGGTCTCTGTCTCCCTCTCAGGCTAAAGAGCGCTGGCTGAACCCTCTCAGGCAGCTGATTGGTCAGATCAACGAGAAGTTCAGCGATTTCTTCCGGTCCATGCAGTGTGTGGGGGAAGTCGACCTCCATTCAGAAAAGGAGGTAATGTGCCCCATAGCCCCCTTCATTGACCTACAAGCATTTTCTAGGGAAATTAATGTAAATTAATTCATCAACATTTTTTGTATGTCCGTAGGAGGAGTATGATAAGTATGGGATCCGTATCAGGGTAAAGTTCCACAACGGCACCCAGCTGCATGAGCTGACGGCCCACCACCAGAGTGGGGGGGAGCGCAGTGTCTCCACCATGCTCTACCTCATGGCCCTGCAGGAGCTCAACCGCTGCCCCTTCAGGGTGGTGGATGAGATCAACCAGGTCTCGCTTGTCATTCACTTTTTAATGTTTTGTTATTGTTAATGTCCAAGTTCTTGTTTTAGTATTGAATATGAGCTGCTGTGTGGAATGTGTATTTATGGACTCAAACCTCACTCGCATGTTATAATACAACAGAATTGTCTTGGCTAATCTCACTGTGTCCTCCACAGGGAATGGACCCCATCAACGAGAGGAGGGTCTTTGATATCGTGGTCCGCACGGCATGCAAAGAGACCACCTCGCAGTACTTTTTCATCACTCCAAAAGTGAGTGTTTGCCTCTCTGATGGACTATCTGATTCAGTCTGTGTACATGAGCTACCACTCAACACCAGTCTATACGCTTGATAGTCAATCTATTGCAATGGTAGTCTGATAGTGTGCTTTATTTTATTTAATAAAATATCCACAACCATTAAACTTGATAAATAATCCCATCATTGTTATGTATTAAAGTAAAGTCTACTTGCTATGCTGATTGATTTGATTAGGTTGTGTCTCCGACTAAATAAACCTGCTATTGACTTTTGTTCGTAACTGGGGTACCATGGACTGACATAAAAAATTTGATGCATTGTTCATATCCAACATGTCCAACACCATGTGCTTGTTCTGTGCCCTCAGCTTCTCCAAGACCTCCAGTATGCGGAGGAGATGACTGTGCTTTGCATTCATAATGGCTCTTCCATGCTGTCCCCGGGGGAGTGGAGCGAAAAGGCCTTTATCAGACGCATCACCCGAAGGAACAATACACAATAAAACAGATGATCTATTATTGTAATTTGTGAAAAGAGACGAGATCTCTAGTTCTGCTAAACAAATTTCATCTTTATCTTATGGACAGTTAGGACCTTTGGTTTCATTCTGAACTATACCTCCTTCCACAGGTGTCTGTTTATTAACAGCACTACAAACATGGCGTCTTGAAAATTACTGTATTTCAACTCCTCCACTCTTTCTCTCCATGTTCGTAGTTTTAGAAGAGTGTGGAAGGAACCTTCAGGTTGAGTAGAAGCCACCGTCATGCTTCCTCGAGTAGCCCCGGTTTGTTGACGCGTTGTGGTGAGACTCTGAGAAGGGGAAATAATATAATAATTAAAAATAAATGGGACACAATAAATGGGCCATTAAGGTGGCCATGTATTTTTCAGTGTTAGAATGATTTTTGATTTGAACTGTTTCGCTTGTATGTTATGCAATTCACTTTGTTAATACACACTGTTACTGTTAATAATCATTATTGTTATGATAATATTGTGGCACTCGCCTATTGTTCCTTGAATGCTGTAAATGGAGCACTTCTGGGGGTTAATCCCCACCTTGATGCGGTCATTTTCCAGCTTCTTTTGCGGGACTTCTTGCATCTCGCGTTTTTTAAACGTCCTGTTATTTGACATTAGATAAGAGTACAATTAAGCGTTATTCATTTGGGGAAGTGATGCAGTCATGGCTACAATGAGCATATTCCTGTTCCCACCCATGGTCCTCGGAGACGGTCTCCCACTGGTACACGGTCTGGGTCCTGGTGCGGAGAAAGTCTTCGTGGTGGTTGTAGAGGGACTTCAGGTGGAAGTCCAGGCTGTCATTTGGAGCCTGAGGAAGTGGAGGGAGGACCGGGGGGTCAGGTCACAATTCAGTGTAGTCAGTGATTGAGAAGTGTCTATGGGTTAGATAACTGCTGCAAAACCAAGACGGAGCTGTAGAGTGGATGGAGGATGCAATGGGACATCTGGTGAAGACTGACTACAGGCAACCAATGAATGACACAAAAATGTCACTTTCTGACTCAACGGCGCAGCGTATGCCCATTACATTAACAGAATGGTGGTTCACCAGTTACATATAGGATGTGGTAAATATATTCAGATATTTTAAATGCGTTCAAACACTTCACTCGAGCAAAACGTCTTACACATTCACACGTTTGAATGTATTCATACAAATCGCTTTCCCACGTCACCTGTTTTGATCCCCCTATAGTAGCAGCAAACGCGTTTGTTTTAAAAAATGTTTAAAAACGGCTTCACTGCATTTTTCCGAAGGGTAACGAGCCCTAACTTCGGTTTTGCAAGCCAGTAAGTCAAGTTTGTGTGACCACTCGGTGCAGAGTAAAGCCAGACCAAAGCAATGCATCCTGGTGCCTCGTGGCTGTAACCCTCTTCTGGACATTGTCCCTGAATGCCGTTCAGCGTTCACAATGACATTGATAAGGATCAAACTGCAGTCCATGCGACAAACAATTAACAAGCAACATTTTTTTTTTATTGAATAAAAACGAGGTAGTCTTGTGAACGTAATGCCAGGGGGCTCACAAACAACATGTGTTATACGAGAACAGAGGGGGTTTCTTTGTTGGCAAACTTTTATGAATATGAAACCTCTTGCCACAGTAATGTAGTGTAATACTAATGCCAAAATAAATTAAAGCTGCAAGCAGCGTTTATCAAGGGCCAAGCCAAATGCAGACCATTACGACCCTCTTTGATTTCATAGGGTTGATAACGATGGAATAACCTCAGCTTCGGTCCGGTGATAAACGCATACAAAGTTTCATGACAGAAGTTATGGGTTGTTGATGCAAATGTGTTCATCATCAGGAGATACATATGTTTACAAAGTTTCAGGTCAAAGGGGTCATGCTTGTTCAAAGTTAGCATTTTCAGATGGTTGCTATATCGCCACCATTGGGCCAGTATGTGTACATTTTGTTATCTCACCTTCTTTAGTCATCTTTTACCATTGTGGAAAGTTTCATAAAAAGTGACTGGGTGGATTTGGCTGAGCAGGTATTTTTGGCTGAAATAATAATAATAATAATTTTTTTTTTCTATAGGGTGCCTCACACTGTGCTTGGCCCCCTAATAATAATAAGTAATAATTACAATAGGGTGCCTCGCACTTTGTGCTTGGCCCCCTAATAATAATAATAATAATGATAATAATAAAACTAAGAATTACAATAGGGTGCCTCGCTGTTTGTGCTTGGCCCCCTAATAATAATAATAATAATAATAATAATCATATTAATAACAAAACTAACAATTACAATAGGGTGCCTCGCACTTTGTGCTTGGCCCCCTAATAAAACTAGCAATTACAATAGGGTGCCTTACTTACAACATTATTCCAGTAGGTGGTGATAAGGGAATAATAATACTCTCTTGCTGAAATCAGGAATGAATAAGCTGTTATTATTTTTTTTAGATGGTACAAAACAGATTTTACCACAAGGTGTCAATGGGATTAAGCAGTAATGAGGTGAGCTCAAAAACCGGATTTCTGACTGTAGTGTGCCAAACATTTCACAGCCTCTGTGAGTGATTCATGGGCAGATACAGTACTACAGTACAGTAGATCAGTACTTATACCACAGGTAAAAAAACAAAGTTAGAATTAAGTGGAGTTGTAAGGGCTTTGTGGTGTAGTTGTCTACAGCGCTGCATTGCTGGATTTTGAACACGGTGACACAGCTTCAAACAAAACATTTGTATGTAATGTTAATGTCTTTCCGTCATGTAAGTTGTATGAATTGTATGAGTTACTGAAGTATTAACCAAAGAATATTGTATTTAGTCATGTTGAAGGTTTTTTCTCACACTGTTTAGGACTAATTACAACTGAATTTCTGTCTTATTGATGTGAAATAATGGATGTTATTTAACTGTGTGAATGTGTTAAGTAAGTATGGTCCAGCAATGAATCTCCGGGATGAATTCCTGTGGCCTGATGTGGGAGATGGTGGCGAGGCACTGGACACTGTTCCTCCCAATGTTCACAAGCACTGGAGAAAAACTCTCCAGGAATGATGGTCGCGATATTTTCACAATTACGGGCAGCAACCGTAGAGAGCAGGAGGAAACGGTCTTCCAGTGGGAGTGCTGGCTGATGTCCATTAAAGCTGTGTGATACTAGCTGTTCGTAGTAAGTACTGTACTAACTCACAGAAGGATTCTTTACAACAGGGAGGAGTTTTATTTCGCTCCTGGCTAGTTTTTAACTGTCATATGAATTTGCTTGTACTGTTTGTATGTACTGTATGTATCTCAACAGAAGAAGACATTTCTTTTGAAGAACTGCTAGTTTTTGTTAGTGGGGCTGATTCTGTCTCTCCAGAGAGAATTCTATCATCAGGAGGATGGGAGCTGCAGAGCGCCATACTCCTCAACCTGTGGCCTTTGCCTCTTCCTCCCAAAAGGCGGAACAGAAGCGGAGGAGTTCAACAACCTGATGTTGCTTGTCCTGAATGGGTCCAGTGCCGTTTCTAGCTGTTTGGGGGGGGGGGGTGCGCGCGCGATCATAACCCACCCGGACCTAGGGCCGACGGGGGAGGGGGGGAGGTGCGCGCGCAATCATAACCCACCCAGACCTAGGGCCAACGCCCCCCGTTGGCCCTAGGTCTGGGTGGGTTATGATGGCGCCCTGGTGGCGGCGGGGCCCTAAGCAGCCGCATAGTCCGCATATAGCTAGAAATGGCCCTGAATGGGTCTATCGGGTTTGGGTAAGCAGGAAGCGATTCGAGCACATGGAAGACGGTAGCATTATGTCGGTGAGTGTTAAAATGACTTGCTATACTAATGTAAATGTATTTATTCAAATGTAATGGGGAATCAAAGATTTATTGCAGTTATTGTTAATATTAATATTAGGTTCAGATATTAGTGGCTCTGTCACCGTGATGCCGTTGGCACAGGTAGGCTACTTGTGGCCACCGTTGTGGGACGGTGTTGAAAAAAGCTTGTCTGGAGCCCCCGTAAACACACCCTTTTAGGTTGAACCACTGTGTAATGATCGTTTGTCTTTCTCTTTTGATATGGTTGTGTCAGCAGCATGCCACTCATTTCAATACAGAGGAACCAGACATCCCTTTGGCGGACAACTATTGCTGTCCATGTTGTTTTTATAAAAGACCCAAAGACATGCAATACAGTACCACCTGCAAAATCATGTAAAGGTGGCAGTGAGCCATCGAGATATGGTCTGAACATACTGTAGATGTGAAGGCCAGTCGTGAAGAGCAGTCTGTGCACCTTACAACATCCACACACTATCTCACCCCCGATGTACACCTTACACTACTGATTCCACTGATATCCACACTTCACATCTTGTTTAATGTTAGTTAAAGAGTTACATTTTTTTTAATAAATTACTTTTCTTAAACCGTTCATATGGTGTATCTCCCACATTTCGCATGGCTCAAGGTTGTAGCTGCAGAGTTTTGTACCATTCCCTAGGTTTTTTCCCCAGTCCATATGTATCTGCATAATAATTTGTCCCATTCCCAAACATGTTTCTCTACTGCTTCTATAGGTTTTTAAAAACATTGTTTTTACAAAAATCAATAATGATCATGATCAAAGGACACTCAAAAATCCTGTTATTTTAATTAAATAAGCAAAATTAGCAATTATTAGAAGTTTGGTTTTGTATCTTTTCCACATTGTACTACACTTTTTCATGGATAAGCCATGTTTTAGTAGCTTTAATCAACTTGAGTACCTGAAAATCGGTATTCCTCTTGGTTTGCTCTCAAGGGCTGAGTGGAAGTGCTCTTTGTACATGTATGCAGTACGACCAGTACTGGACCTGGGTGTGCTTTTATAACCTAACCCCCATGACGTCAACTTGAAGATGAAAATGGGTCATTGTAGGAATTGTGTTTATTATTCACATGAATAATTACATTAATTCATTCCTTCATTTCCATAACTGCCCAATACAGAATCATACAGAATGTGGTAGTAACATATTGCATCTGTTGGCTTTAGGTTTGTGATACATTAAATAAATACATTTTATTTTTAGGTTTATCCATTATTTATGACCTATGTTCCAAAACTTAAAATTCAACTCGCCCAATGATAATGAAAATATGATTATTATTTTTTTGTCTAATATAATTCCAGATTTTCCATTTAGTTTTATACATGACAACATTTATGTACGTTAAAAAGAACAACACCAAATCCTACAGTTCGCGGGAGTCGTAAATGCAGCAATTTAAATAAGAATTGGGTAACATCTGGGATGTGGGCGGGACTGGACTCCAAACTCCGCCTTCCCGTGGATATGGGCGGGGCTGGACGTCCAACTCTGCCTTCCCGTGGATATGGGCGGGGCTGGACGTCCAACTCCGCCTTCCCGTGGATATGGGCGGGGCTGGACGTCCAACTCCGCCTTCCCGTGGATATGGGCGGGGCTGGACGTCCAACTCTGCCTTCCCGTGGATATGGGCGGGGCTGGACGTCCAACTCCGCCTTCCCGTGGACGTGGGCGGGGCTGGACGTCCAAACCCCGCCTTCCCGTGGATGTGGGCGGGGCTGGACGTCCAACTCCGCCTTCCCGCGGGCCGCAGCCGGTACACTTGCAAAAAGGTGCGCGGCGATGACGTTTTTTCTGGGCTGTGATGACGTCATCTTTGGTTCTGTGTCAGTCCAATAGTTTTATACGTGTATTTGTTTTTGGACATGTCAATAAATATTAACGACTTAAAGAGAGAACCATGCCTGAGCCTTTAACGCGGACGGCGACTCAACCTTTCTGCAACAAAATGCGAGGTTTGAAAAATAATGAAACAATTTGGACTACATAATACTTAAACGTAATAACGTGTTACTGCTCAAAACGCAGCAAATCAAATGACCCCCCAAAAAACCCCTAACTTTTCACCGTCTTCTTTGAGATGCGTAGGCCTATACATATACACAGCATGTAGGCCTACCTGTTGGCCGCAGTGCGTCCCGGTCCGCCCGGCGCTGGACGAGGTCGCCGCGTGGTGCAGGCGGGACCACG
Organism: Merluccius polli; assembly: GCA_030340625.1. Classification (NCBI taxonomy): domain Eukaryota; kingdom Metazoa; phylum Chordata; class Actinopteri; order Gadiformes; family Merlucciidae; genus Merluccius; species Merluccius polli. The sequence goes on from JAOPHQ010006263.1 coordinate 379,308, forward strand.
GCGCCTCCAGGTGGGCGAGGTGAGTGGGCTTACAGCGGCTCTCCTTCTGCTCGGGCAGACACACGCCATGATGGTTTCAGGTGGTTTATCCACGTGGTTTATCAACGTTTTCTCATTGCCCCCCCCCCCCACCCCCACAGCTTAGGTTTAAGTGCAGAAACAACAGGTCAGTAAGCGGAGGCCCCAGACTAGACCAGACCAGACTAGACTAGACCAGACCAGACCAGACTTAAGTACAAGTCCTCTTACCGGTGGTGGCTTGGTCCCCGTGAACGTGTCGTCGTTCTCTGGTTGTGGAAACGGAAAGGGGTCGCGGTTGGACATCATCACGACGATGTTATGGTCGTGACCTGGCCAGAGAGACGACTCTCTGGGGTTGAAGAGACGATGTGTACAGCCTGGTTGCTAAGCAACCGCTGTGTACATCTTTACAACCGCCTCTCTCCAAACCCCCACAGCGCTGCGCTGCTCAGTGGAAACACTACTCATTATTACATTATTACGTTACTCATTACTTTACATGTTATTCATTTTGACAAATGATGGCCTACGTTTGGCCCACATGTATAGACTATGATTATTCACTGAATAACCCCCCAGCGAGTCCTTTAGGCCTATAGGCCTACATATAGCCAACTATATCAAATAAGGCTATGAAATAAAATAGGGAGTAGATTCTAAAAAAATCCCCAAAAAATATTATTATTATGGCCACGACGAATGTATTATTCAACACAAAACACGAGTCATCTGCATACATGGTACGGTGTGTAGATCCTAAACCAGGTATCCAATCACCGTGGACCTGTGTGTTCAGGTGGAGCCGCCCTCCAGCGGAGCCTCATAATGGCGGCGTCACCGCAGCAGCACCACCTGAGAACAGCAACGATGCCACTACTGCATTTCTGTTATTTTGTAATATGGCATTTATTTGCTCAAGCCAATGCGGAACTGCCCTTGTGTAAAGAGGTAAGACGAATAACATCAATGATAACTTTATCCATGTTTTTTAAAATTTGTTTTAATGTTTTATTATTTAGATTTTCACTGGTTAAGTGACTTCAACATAGCACTGGTTATAGGTTATAGTTGGTTTTAGGCCTATAGCCTATGTCAACTGAAATTGAACAATATCAGATTTAATATCAAAGAATGAGCAAGGATGAGCCTATTACTGTAGGGATGGTAGAGCTTGAGTTGAATATCCTGTTTACTTTTTATTACAGCATGTAAAACACTTCAAAATACCACTGCCATATAACACACACACACACACACACACACACACACACACACACACACACACACACACACACACACACACACACACACACACACACACACACACACAGATGTTCTTGAAGAATATATACTTTAAATATGGAGTTGTCAGACAGCTGTGTCTGAAATATCCTTATTTTAATGTTTTACTTTAATGTTTTATGATAATATACATAGAATACATTTACATAGAATACATTTATTGTTCTAAAAGGGTTCTTGAAATAGTTGATTTGTCTGAAAGAGGCTTGTTACACTTCTACATATAAGTGACACATGTGGGAAATAAACATATGTTAGTCTAACCTGCAAATGTTTGTTTTGCATCTATGCATTTAAGACTTATTGGTATGCTGAAGTGGGTCACTGGATGGTTTCATCAATACTTTTTAAAAAAAAGTAGTTAAGAATATTTTTGATGTTGAGGTCAACAACTAAATGTAATGGAACATGTTACCAAATATGGTCCTGTGATGTCTTCCACCAGACTTTAAAAAAAGTTTTAACTCCCAAAGTACTACTCCGTACTTATCTGGTAACCAACTCCTAAATATTTGCATTACAACTGCTCCATTGGATAATATAGTAGATTTCTTTACGGCAGTACGTTTATGGCAGAAAGATACTGAGTCAAGGCTTATCTATTTGCATGGTATTGACGCCAAATACCCTCTATGGCAACTCTACCGCCTACATTTCAAGGTGAGTGAGCTTAGGAGTAAATGTCAGGAAACTACTGTGCAGCAGCTGCTGCACCAGGTGAATGTGTTTTGAAGTCATTTGACCATGAGAACCGTTGATCCCAATGTCCTGTTTCCTTGGTTTCCTCATGTTTGTTTAAAGCAAGCGGTTTGGCTGCGAGCGCATTCCTATTTCATTCATATTTATCACTGGATCCTCCGACGCAGACCCTTGGGTAAGGCGATATCTCGACCACAGCTAATGAAGCACTAATCAGAAACACAAAGCCGTTAGTGACAACAACTTAGGTCAATCTCTCTCTGCCTACTCTGCAATTATGAGTGCATTTTGGGTGGGGTAGTGTTTGTAAATAAACCACTGTAACTGTCTTTTAAAGTAGGATGAAACTCAAAGCAGCATGATAGTGTTGGTTGTCTCCCTGTCGAAAGGCCACCTTTCAACAACTCTGAGATGACATGTTGACAAAAGGATTGGTTCACAAACGTCGTCTCCCCCTGACTTATTAAATAAACCCTGCAGGGAGTATAACTTGAGTATATATTGAGTACGTACTTCCTTGATTAGAAAAAAGAAGAAGCCCTTATTGAGACAACAGGTTAGGCAGTTATCTTGGGTAAATATTGGCTCCCAACTTTATTTGGAAAAGAAGTTGTCCAGGTTTAGAGGCAAACGATAAAACTAATTATTGACGTAATCACCCTACAATACATTAATTCATTAAACATTGCTCTTTAATACTACAACTGCATATTCGGTTCTTATTTTTTATAATTCTTTTTATTTAACCATTATTTTGACAGGTGATCCCGAGACACGAGGTCTCATTCTCAAGAGAGACTTGGTCAAGACAGCAGCAATACAACACAAAGTTACAGACAGACGGGACATTCGATACAGAGACAAAATAGAACACAAACCATAAAAGTGATAAGTGCAAGAGTGGCAAAGTGGTAGTCTGATACCAACACTATGCCCACAGACCTTTTCTCCAAACCTTATAAAAGACCTTATAAATCCCCTAGGGGAGTCATGCGGGACCATGTTGTGTGGTCCCGCATGCCATGTAGCGTGTTCCACGTTGAGGGAGCGGAATAGGAGAAGTCCTTTTTACCAAATTCTGTGCAGACTGGATGGCGAGAGTGATGAAGTCCGGTTCAGCTATGATATCTGTCAGGCGTTATCATATGACCTCCCGTTCGACTGTCTTTTTTTCTTATGTTGATTTATATCCATTTGACTTCATACTGGTTTACAGCCACAGTTACATTTGAATATATTTTTATTCTCTTTTTCCAGTCGGACTACCACTTTGAGTACACAGAGTGTGATGTGCTTGAGTCCAGGTGGAGGGTGGCTGTCCCCAACAAGCTTGATACGTGTACAGGACTCCCAGACCCTGTGAAAGGCACCCAATGCAGTGAGTTTCATCCCTTGACTTCATTACCCAGGAATCAGGATACATAATTTCATCCTTCAAAGGTCAAGGCTGGAATAATTCATTTTTTCCCCAATAAACAGTCAGTCAGATATCTGCCTGATTATCCAGCAGTTTTTGGAGTAGTTTTAGTGAGCAGTATCCATGCTCTATCCTTATCTCTGTGGAAGTGGAAGCGAGACAGGGGAAGTAAACACACACATGTGCAGTACCCGTCTTCCATAAAATCTGCCATGAACATCACCTCACAGAATGTCCTTTACTCCTGTACATCTCTACACTCTTCCCAATGAGACCGTTGATATCATATCTAACACCCTACTCTTTTCTTTAATTCCCTTCCTCCTTTTCGCAGCCTTCTCCTGCACCGACGGGGAGTTCCTGGATATGAGTAGCCAGAGCTGCCAGAAGTGTGCGGCAGGGAGCTACTCCCTGGGCACGGGGATGGCCTTCGATGAGTGGGTCAGTCTGCCGGCAGGCTTCATCACGCACGGCATCAACATCGATGAGGATGGCCAGACCAACTGCTCCAAGTGAGTCTGTCCTCCCTGCAGTTTGCTATACTGTGTTATGCACATTCGTTTTATATTATACTATTTAGTCATTTAGCAGACACCTTTATCCAAAGCAACTTGGAGAGTGAATTCAGATAATCAGATAGATGTCACCAGACAGCGGGTATGGATGCCTACCTGTAGGTTGCACATATTGGGGATTGAAGTACCATTCAGCCACCAACTGATGTATACCAAACTTTTTGTGATGCTTTCACCCAGGTCCATGTGGGTTCCTAAGGGGGATTACATAGCCTCCAATATAGACGAGTGCACCACCACCTTGTCCTATGCCGTGAACCTCAAGAAAGCCGGAGCCGTGTCCTTTGAATATTTATACCCTGACAACAACATCTACTTTGAATTTTTCGTAAGTGTCTAACAGTTTGAATGCAGTCTTTAGCCACTTTGGTTAGTATTATTTACTCATTTGTGGCCATTTTTGTCTGGGTCGTCTAGGTCCAGAACGACCAGTGCCAGTCCACGGACACGGAGAGCCGGTTTGTGAAGATATCCAATGCCGACTGGAGTCAGTATAATGTAAGCTTGAAAACCCAAAACACCTCATCTTACCTGCCTATTGTCTGTTTATCCTCTTGAATATCTTTTACTACTTTCTGTGTTTAGGTGAAACTAAATAAAGGCACCAACGTTCTGTACTGGAGAACCACAGCGTACCCTCTGCAGGAAACGGCTGTCAAATCTGTTCTGTTGAGGAACATTGCCATCTCAGGTCAGATATTATCTTCACTTTCTGTTGGTTGTTTGACCAGCTCATGTGTTCGCCACTAAATACCCCCCCCCCCCCCCCCACCAACACTATCGTCTGTTAATAATTACACGTTGTTTTCTGTTTCTGGTCTAGGGGTGGCCTATACGTCAGAGTGCTTCCTTTGCAAGCCGGGCACCTACAGCACTAAACTAGGATCTGCACGCTGTCAACCCTGCCCTGCAGACTCCTACTCCAACAAGGGTGCGACCGTGTGCCATCAGTGTGAACCAGACACATACGCCGGTAGGTTTATAGTTCAAATCCCAATTCACACCAGTGACTCAAATATTTATTTTCCAACTGATTCATTTTGATTAATTTATTCTGAATGTTGAGCTGTAGTATAGTAGCAGTACTATACTATACTAAACTAAACTATACTTTAAGCCTGTTGTACCTCATGAGTCCACATAAAGGCCAGGTTATCTGTATATATGTGTGTGTGTGTGTGTGTGTGTGTGTGTGTGTGTGTGTGTGTGTTTCTCTCTTATCTCCGGATCTTAATGTGGGAGATGTGTGTGTTTCTCTGCATGGCCACGGGCTCTTTCCTCTGACTCGGCCAATGTTTTCCCAGAGGCTGGTTCAGGGAGTTGCAAAGTGAGACCTGCATGTACAAACAGTGACTACTTCTACACTCACACTCCATGTGACTTCAATGGCCAGGTACTGAACACAAACACCTGTGTGTGTAGTGGGAGACAGAGGCTGGCAAGCATGCAATCAAAATGAGAGTAGCTACTAATGAATGCTGCAGGTTAAAGTTAAATATAAACTAAGCAATGTCAACATGAAATGCAATGCAAGAACAACACGAGCCAAAACAAAATAGCTAAATAAATGTGTCAGTTTAAAAGTCAGCTTATGACTTTTCAAGGTAAAACACAGCAAAGTATTAACCTGAACATTTATATAAGTGTGTGTGTGTGTTAGCTGTGACCATCTGGTGTGACTATTGGGTTTCCTTAAATATCAGCTGTCCTGGCAAACAGCGCTCTTCAAAGCTGTTCATCTGGCTCCTTAATTTTCCTATTTTGATATATCGTATATTTTATTAATCCAAGACTGGAAATATGGGTGTCACAGCACAGGACACTAATAAGTATTAAAGGAAAATAATTAAATAATATGTTGGTAGTGCACCATATTATAATTAATGAATCATCACTGGATGATTTCATCATGCATCTCTCATCAGACCCAGCTCATGTACAAGTGGATGGAGCCGAAGATTTGCAGTGAGAGTGCCGTTGGAGCAGTGAGTCTTCCCGCCTCCGGCCAGAAGACAGCCTGCCCTCCCTGTAACCCGGGCTTCTTCCTCACCAACACCTCCACCTGCGAACCCTGCTCCAATGACTTCTATTCCAATGGAACAGGTGTTGTACCTCCTTGACCACTCTCTCTGAAGCCTAAACTAGTGTATTTCAGTGGTTGCATTGAATAACATTGGTATATATGGTTTAATTTGCAGTGTATTACCAGTACACATTTATAAGTTTGAAAGTTGGAGCACAGAATACAATAGATACAATACATATTTTAAATGATCTGTCAGTTTCAGGTCCTAGTTGGAATGTGGATGAATTACTCCTTATTGCCGTAATCATTTATCTTATAAATGCCAAAATATATATGTTTTTCATTCTTCTTCTTGTGATCCCTTTCATATTCTCTACCTCAATTCACAACACAACACCAGCTTGTGCCAAGTGTCCCGCTGGTACGGAACCTGTGGTCGGCTTCACGTACAAATGGTGGAACACCATGCCCAGCAACATGAGGAGCTTTGCTTTGCGTCGCGAATACACCTTCAACATGGAGCAAAGCACAGGTGAGAGGCACATACACCTATCAGAGAGTCTGCCACGGGTCACATGCTATGAGAGTCAGCTCAGGTGAAGGGGAAAATGATGATTGTGTGATAATAAAAGGTTTTAGTTTTTAATAGATGTGTTGTATGGTTATGTAAGGATGGGAGTTGGCCGGGGAGTACATCTACACGGTCTCCGGAGAACAGGACTCCGACTATGTGGTCCTGACACTCAATGTCCCTGGATACAGGTGAGGACAAAAACACACCAGAGAAAAAAAAAACGAGGATTCAAGTTGGTTTGCATTGTTAGCACTAGGCCTATGTGTTATGTATCAGCCGACATAAAAACAGCTTAAACAATTCCCTCAAATTAAACAACAAAAGCAATACCATATTTTGCTTGGGAATGAAAAGTGTCAAACTACGTGAGAGAGTGAATCGCTCCCACATTCTGAAACCTCCGCAAGTGAGACTTTGGCTTTGCTTGCCAAATAGGGTACAGCAGAAACAGAAGACTGAATCAGATTCTTCTGAGTACACTAACCATGACTAACCATGACCAAATGGTTTCTCCATTTTCCATCTTCATGAAATATCTGTCCTTAGTAAAACGACAGCGCGATTCGCTCTGTGGAAAGTTAATGTCCTCTAACTGAACGGGACCTCTCCTAAAAATATCGATCTGTTGGTCACTGGTAATATGCGTTGGCCAACGTGCCGGATCGGTCTCAGTGAATGCTCGTGGCATTATAGCAGGAGAGGGCTCTAACAATCTTATATAATATCTCCTCGAAAGGCTGCCTCAATCCTTGGCCAAAGACGATGCAACCGAGCTGTCCCGGATCACCTTCGTCTTTGAAACAAAGTGCACTGCCGACTGCACGCTACACTTCATGGCGGTGAGGATGAAAACCAACATGTCATGTAATACATAATGTCAGTAATATGTCAGGAATATTTGACGGCAAGTTGAATGTGTTTAATGGTGTATTTGTGTGTCTTGTGTGTCTCAGGGTTACACGCAGATGAATAACAATATCGTGGAGAAGTGGCACGGCACCACAGGCAAGCAGTCCTACTCCTATGTGGTCCAGGATAACATCACTACCAGCTTCACGTGGGCCTTTCGACGCACGCAGCAGCATGGCACGGTCGGTCCCAAGCAACATATTCATACCCATATTAATATAGTCATATTCTTTTGATATTAAGAATAATAATGTTATTAATAATGTTCATAATATGAACCCTCATTCATATGAATGCTCATTTCTTTGAACGAACACAAACATAAATCGATAAAAATGTTATATCTTTTTAAATTATATTCATTATATTTATATTTATTTATTATACTTGGATAAAGCTCAGATAAAAACATATATAGCTACTGGCCTTACGTTCAACAGAGGAACCACACGAGCGACGTTGCCAAGATCTATTCCATCGTCATCACCAACGCCATCGACGGCGTGGCCTCCCAGTGTCGCCAGTGTGCGGTGGGGTCTTCTGACCTCTCTGCCTGCGTGCCCTGCCCACCCGGACACTACATGGTCAATGGCACCGGTGTGTGTAAGAGCTGCCCACCAAACACCTTCATCAGGCCCCAGCAGATCATAGGAGAGGGGGCCTGCATCCCCTGTGGACCCAACACCTACAAAAACAAGGTCAGGAGAAACTTACTATTGCAGGCTTATGACTAAAGGATGAATATTGAGTTCTTTTTTTTTTTTTTACTGTTTTATTATAAGGTTATGTAAGTATTTTATTGATCCCAGAGGGGAAATAAAGGTGTAGCAGGAGCACACGGGGGAAGCAATGTGGCCACATTTGCCGTGTTTTCACCGCAGGAACTTTCCCCAGGAACTAGGAACCCTTGGAGGAACTCAGGGCATTTCCACCGCAGGGACCAGGGTCTAAATTAAGTTGGGGGGGACATTATTTTACCCATAGACATATGTATGCCATTACCAGCAGACCGTTCACACAGAAGTCAGCCAAGTATCCCAGAATGCATTTGGCACCAAGTGGCAGTGGTAGCGGAGATTTGAAAGCAGGCTAAAAGCTGTTTTAATTTGACTGTTTATATGTCACTTTATTGAGTTTTAGTATTTTTTCGGTCGATAAAGTCACCCTGTAGATTTCCAATGTGTGGTCAGTTTATCTAAAGACTAATGTTGTTGAATCATTGCCACTAAATGTTAGCAACCCGAATCAGCTGTGTATTTGCTGTCTTGAACACACCCCATTCCTCCTGCTAACGATAAAAATCACATTCACATTCTATGTTTATTTTGACTGGATATTATTTGCTATAAAACCTGCTTGGACAGATCCGACTCCCAAAACAAGGTTGTCCAGTTGTCGCTCCACTGAACTGAACGATTCATACACGCATTGTTGTTGTGTTTGCTGTCTTGAACACACCCCATTCCTCCTGCCAATGAATAGGTGCATCCCAAGTCTCTTATTTGATATTTCCTTGTTCCTCGATCCTCGTTTGCACCAGAAGTCGTTCGGGTCAGCCATTTTGAAGGACGTCCCAAAGCTCTTATTTCTGCTCCAAGCAGCGAGAAACCGAGAGCGGTGATCACCGAGGAGCTAGGAGCGAGGATACATGAGAGCATCCTTCCCGTAACCACTCCTCCGAACATCAGGCACATTTGAATGAAATGACAGCGAAACAGTACCAAGTGCCCGTTATTTTATGCTTCTTAATATAATAATAATAATAATAATAATAATAATAATAATAATGATAATAATAATAACTTTATGTATATAGTACACCAGAAACGGAGGTCGCTTCACATGATGCTTCAGTTCAGAGGAAAGGACGTCTCATTTCTCTATTCATATTTCCGCGTTTCCTCTCTCCTCTCATGGTTTCCTTGCTTCTCTCCATGCACCCTCGGTAGGAGAGTCTAAATCGCAAGGAAAGGACGCAAGTGAGGGAAACGTGGATGCAATTTAAGAAACTTGGGAAGCACCCAATGAGTCGTGGAATGATTTGAATCATACACTCTGTAGCCCAACGAATCACGTTTGCTCACAACTGACTGAGAGCTCAACTGAACTGACTGATGAACAAATCTTTCAGAAAGTGATTCAGTTCATTCGTTCACCCAAAAGATTTTTCTATTGAACGAATCATGCGCAATCGTTGGCCTCGCTTAAACATTGAAATAGCTGCTAAATAGCCTACGTTAATTATTAAAACCATTAACCCCCCCCCCCCCCACTTGCAGCAACCTCAATTAGTTAGTTTCTATGGCCGCAACCGAGTAGTGGGAGCGCCACAATGGAAAGCAAAATCCTGGGGTTGAGAACCCTAGAACATATTATTACAACCAGTTAGTTTAAAGTGCAGTTGTCTTTTTAAAAAAAACAACAACTTACGAACGAATTACAAACAAACAGATATTCAGGCTCAGCCCTTTGGCTCACCTTCATCATCGGTACTAAACCCCAAATACTCACAAACAGGGGCAGAGGCTTTTTTACTAGTATGCTATCCCCATATCTCGCAGTCGCCGTCTTTCTCAGCTCAGCTATACCTGTTCCACAAGTAAACTACAATACTGCCTCATCCTCGCAGGTCTTTAGGCCGCGGTGGAGACGCAGTCAACAACGGAACTTTATAGGAAGGGAGGAAGGAACTTTATAGTTTTATGAAAAGAAGTTTCTGGGACTAAAAGTACCGGGTACTTTGGGTGGAAACGTGACTAGAAATAGGAATGATATCTTGCCCATGGACAGCTTAACACGTCTAACCAGAAAGTCTCTAACTATTCATGGTCTGGTCTGTTACTCCTGTGTGTCCTCCAGGCCTCCTCCGCCTGTGTCAGTGACTGTACTCTTCAGGTGCAGAGTGGAGCAGGGCAGCTCCTGCACTATAACTTCTCCTCCCTGGCCAACGTCACAGGCTTCAGAAGCAGCCCCCGCTTCACCAGCGGAGGCCTGCGATACTTCCAGCACTTCCACTTGGGGCTGTGTGGGAAAGAGGTGGGAATCTATTCATATGTAATATTTCATCATTATTTCACTTGTATCCTAAGTGACTTGTGAATTCAGACACAGGTCATTAGGGCAAAGAAAATGGGGGTGTGGAGTCCACAGCTCTTCCTTGAACAACTAGGGTCGTCAATTCCTAGCGATCCCCAATGTCTAACACACAGACTGCCACCCCAGCCTAACCACCCACATCCAGGGCATACTATCACAACCCAAACACCACCACCTGGACATGAACATTATCGAACCCTGTACCTTTTTGACCACCCTAGGTACCACACTACCCTGCCCTGCAGCCATGTCTTTATGCATGAACGATGTGTTTGATCCCCTGTGGTCTCCTCTCCCCATAGCACAGAAAGCTGGCCGTGTGTGTGGATAACGTGACGGAGCAGCGGAGGGAGGTGCGAGGTTATGCCTGCCAGTCCATGGTGGTCCCATCTGACACCAGGGGCCAGGGCGCGGTCTCCTCCCAGCCCTTTGTGATCGCCGACATGTTAGTTGGTAAGGGCTGTCACTTTGTTGAATGTGCTTTTAACATAACATGATTGTATTGTTACATACATGAGCATAATTACATAATTTACAATACTGAGCAACGCAATATGTATTGCAATTAAATGATTGTCAATGGTATACATACAATATGATATTTACAAATATGTATACAACGTAATGTCATGTGTGTGTTTTTCTTTGTGAAGGTGTGACCACAGAAAAAACCCTGGATCACATTTCTTCTCTGGAAAACATGTTCCCAGTGGACACAGCCCTGCCTGATGTCATATTTTATTACAGGTTACACAGCTAATTTTCATCTAATATGTGTGTTTTGGTATGTTTTATTGTGACGATGCAAGAGTAATCAATGTTATTAAAACTCACAAAATGACATCACATGACGTCATTAATGTGACATTGTGTCTGCAGGTCGAGTGAGACAACGCAGGCTTGTAAAAAGGGCAGGTCAACTACGATCAGAATGAGATGTGATTCTTCTTTGACAGCCGGGCACCAAATCTCTCTTCCCAGGTACACTACACCGCCTGCATACCTAAAACAGTCATAAAATAGTCATTTAATTAACATAGGACTCTGTACTGTGCCATCTTGTGTACTCAAGCAAAAAGGAGCTTGTAGAATTTACCTTTGGGTTTTTCCATAGGCTGTATAAAAGTTTTCCATAATAAACAATGCCCCTAGTGCCCCTAGTGGTTAGTTCATTGAAGATCAGTGTGTATATTGACAAGACAATACTTTTTTATCTCGCATTGTTTTCTTGCAGTTACTGTCCAGAGGGGACGTGTGACGGCTGTTCCTTCCACTTCTTGTGGCGAAGCCAGGATGCATGTCCACTCTGCACCCCAGACCATTACAGAGAGATTGTCAGTGCATGTGTCCAAGGAATACAGGTAGAAAACTATAACTATATCATATGTACAATATATTGTATAGATTATTGTAGGTACTGATACAAATGTGTGTGTGTGTGTGTATGTGTGTTGTAGAGGACAACCTATGTGTGGCAGCAGCCCCTGCAGTGCTACGCCGGGGTTTCCCTGCCGGCACAGAAAATCAATGCTTGCGTGAGCCTGGATTTCTGGCTTAAGTTCGGGGTTTCCATGGGAACGGTGGCTGCTTTGCTGCTCATCGGGGTGAGCTGTTACTTCTGGAAGAGGACACGCAAGTAAGCATCTCTCTCTCTCTCTAGGTGTAGGGGGGGGGGGGTATTTAGTTCGTTGTAATCTGCAACCTCACCGCTAGATGCCACTAAATTTTACACACTGCACCTTTAACTGTATATTTGCCATAGTGCCATTCTTTACTGCAGGGCTGAGAGCAGGTTGGCCTGTGTTATTAGGAGTCCGCCAGTTCGTAAAAAGGTGTGTGTGCTGTGTCTCTCCCCAGACTGGAGTACAAGTACTCCAAGCTGATGACCGCTGGAGACAAGGAGGAGTGTGAGCTCCCGGCGGCCGACAGCTGTGCCATCATGGAGGGTGAGGACACCGAGGACGACCTCATCTACCTCACAAAGAAATCCTTCTTCCACAAGGCCAAGATTTACTCCAGAGAGGTCAGCACCACCCCACCACCCCCTCAAACACACACCATACAATCACACACAAGCACGCACACACACCTTCCATTTATATATATAACCAAACTTACATGGGAAGAAACTGAAATGTTATGTTTATTATTCTTTTTTTTCAGAGGACTTCGGATGGATTTGATTCGGTTCCATTGAAGTCGTCGAGCCTGCTGAGAAACCAAGAGGACATGGATGAGTGCTGAATCAGATGAACAAACAGAACCTGTTGTTCAGACCACATTAAGGAGTGGTTTGCCTGGGTGGTTTCTACCACCAGGAGTGGAGCATCTCTAGTGGACGCCTCAGAAAGGGGAAAGATGAGACAGTAGAAAACAACGTCTCAATGCTTGAGATAGTGTAGGACTTTTAAATGCTGCTTGTGCCCGATGAAATGTATATTATTATTTCAAAAGAGTTAATGTGCCATACCGCCTATAAGATCCTCAATACAAAAGTAGACCTCTGTAATGGGGTGTTTTAAAGTTTTAAAGACCTTACATAAACTACAGACGTTTATGTTGGACTATTGTCTCAGAACGTTTTTTGATTGAATGTTTCACCTATAGGCCTACTGTCTAGATGTTGGTATAGCTTAGTTGTTTTTGTTTTTGGCTATGCCATCCTATCTACCTTTGATAAAATGTTTTGCAATTTTTAAAGTTCCCATTATTCGGATTTCGTTGAAACATAAAAGATTTATAAAAAAACTGGATGTCGCTTTCCCTTCCTCCTCATGGCGTTTCATTTGTGTAGTTGTATTATTGAACGTGTTGTTGTAAGGTGATGTTGTAGGCCTGTACTCCGGTGTTGGGTGGTTTTTCTTATAATACATACATAATACGTATAATATATACGTATTATGTATGTGATACGTATACGTATGTAATACGTATAATATGTATAACATATTATAATACGTCCATGGATGGGCTCACGATGATCAACGTGGATTTTTAACAATTGTGATCAACCAATCAATTGTCTGCATTATTGCCAGCTCCACTCGCAGCACGGGTAGTACACATTAAAATGCTGGTAGTACTACGCTGGTAGTACTACGCATCTATGGAAGGCCATTTGAGCAAATAACTGATCATAATAAAATAATTGATATTATGTTGAAAACCACACATAAATAATGTAAAAACAAAAATGTCTAAAACCATTGGAATATTCATTGCATACATTACATACAATCCATACATTACCTACTGTGTGGAGGCATGGGGAAACACATACAAAACCAACACTAATTCCAATTTCAATTCTAGTTGATCTTAAAACTGAACAGGTACAAAGCGCAAAATAATTTACTTCCTAACTGTATTCAGAGGTTGTTTGAAATGAGAGAGAGCCAGTATGAACTTAGGGGAATAGGTATAGGCTATGTTTAATCAAAAGCAAAGATACTTATGTATCTCTTGCCAGAAGGCAGCAGGGTGAACAGGCTGTTGCCGGGGTGTATATATAGTGCACACTGAGGTCATTTCATTTTCAATAGACTATGGGATGAAAACCTAGACAATTGAATGTACATTTATTGTGAACAGCATTGTGTGACAGTGCTGTGATTTTTGTAGGCTTGGGACGCTGGTTCTCTACTGGTTCCTCTATGAGAGGGTGTGGGCTATTGTACAACAAACATGACACACTTGATTATTGAAGGCGTAAGACCTAGGCCACCGACGCACTCTGTCAGGGCTTCCCATGCTGGTTGGTCCCCAGCTCTCCATCCACTCTAGGGTGGGTCAGTAAAGTCAGTACCTAGCGTAAGACCTATAGGGGAAAGACCTGTGGAGACCATACGGTGACCCTGTACCCCAAGCTCATGGTTTGTCAGGCACACCACAGGCTCAAAGGCCAGAAACTGATATGAACACCACATGCTATGTGCCTCATGGCATACACCACTCACATATTTTCAATTCATTCTTGAGACCTCACATCACAGCAGCATCGTGAGCTATTTCTCCAAATGTGGTTTAAAATTGATCCAGTGGCATTGGCCTACCATTTCCATCATAACAGGCATAGGCTACTACTAGGCTACGGTCAATATATTTTGATGCCAGGTTTATATAACATGTTTTTATTATGTTTAATTACTATTAACAATTATAATATTAGACATATCATCTGATCTGGCAAAAATATGTAGCTTTTGGCGCCCCCCTGTGGGTGGCACCCTAGCGTGCAAACTGTGCAGTGTGACTTCCTCATCGTCCGTGGCTGTCTCGTACAATCCCAACATGTGCGGTTGCAATTTGAAATGACAGCGTGAGCTGTCATTAGAGCTGTCAACAGCTATGCTGTTAGTTTCAAACTAGCAGGTTACTAAATCCGGTTACAGCAATAGGTTAGTCATGTCCTGACAAGTGACGTGTGCTGACATTGAATTTAAGCATTTCAGTTCGTTGTCGCTTCAACGTGACGACGAGCTACGATGTAAACAAGGAAGCGCTTGAGATTTGGCGAAGGCATCTCATAAATAATGAACGACGGACAACATGACGACACACAACATGTTAAAGACACTGTGGACTAGGGGTGCATCTCATGTCTCTTAAATTACATCCACGTTTCCCTCACTTACGTCCTTTCCCTTGCGTCTTAGTCTACTGCTGCCCACCGAGGATGCATGGAGAGACGCAAGGAAACCATGCGAGGAGAGAGGAAAGGAGGAAATGTGTTTCTAGAGAAACGGCCTTTCCTCTGAGGCGTGTTGTGAAGGGACGTCCGCTTTTGATGACGGCGGCACAGCTGATCTGCTGTCACCGTACTGACACAACCCCCCCCCCCCCCCCCCCCTTCATGTCTCCATTTAGACACATTTACTTCCGTAAAGAAATTGGCAGACTTATCCTTTTGCTTCATTCATTACTTGTTGCTTGCGTTCCCTTGTTGGGATTTCATTGTAACCGTTAAGGCCTTTACACACCAAGGACGAAACTAAAATGCGTAATATTCGTTGGCGAATATTCGCGTTCAAACCTTTCACACCGAGACCGACACGAGTGATCGCTTCCACGGAAAATTTAACGTTTGCAACGTTACAAAACCACTCGTTGACGTGGACCTCCGAGCAGCAGAAGTAGCGACGACGAGTTTACGATGAATGGTTTGGTTTTTTATGAATGGTTTTCTATACGTTCCCTTGGCAACGAAGTAGGCCACGCCCCTCTTTTGTAGGCCACTCACAGTTAAGTTCAGCTGCAATACTTCCCCAGCTGTTACCTTTATATTCACTATCTTTGTACTCTTTGCATTGTTTGTCAAAGAGGGCGCTACGCTGTGGATCAATCTATCGATATCCGTAGTGTTATGTGACATTATGCTATGCTATCCACGGCTATACGGCTGCTATGACCATATGGCTATGACAACGCTCCCGAAAATCTATAGGGGTTTTGCGCAACATACTTCCGCATTCTGCGAAACAGGTCTCATCACATCCGGTTCAGGTCCGCTGTACCGCGCTCACATTATTTTATTTATTAATCCGCACTTCCAGACCGTCACCGGGGCTTCAGAGTAATGTGTCCGAGGAGAGCAGCCCTCTCCCGGACTCACTCGCTCACTAACATTCAGAATTTCAGATGTTAAATAAAACTAGAAAATGCATTTCCTGCAGAAAACGCGTGTGAATGCTGGAAGCTGAATGATAAGCGCAAAGCAGAAATATAAAATGAATTGATCTGAAGAATCTGAAAGTAGTAGTATAAGCTGAAATAGTAGAAGAATCTGAAAGTAGTAGAAGAAGCTGAAATAGTAGAAGAATCTGAAAGTAGTAGTATAAGCTGAAATAGTAGAAGAATCTGAAAGTAGTAGTATAAGCTGAAATAGTAGAAGAATCTGAAAGTAGTAGTAGAAGCTGAAATAGTAGAAGAATCTGAAAGTAGTAGTATAAGCTGAAATAGTAGAAGAATCTGAAAGTAGTAGAAGAAGCTGAAATAGTAGAAGAATCTGAAAGTAGTAGTATAAGCTGAAATAGTAGAAGAATCTGAAAGTAGTAGTAGAAGCTGAAATAGTAGAAGAATCTGAAAGTAGTAGTATAAGCTGAAATAGTAGAAGAATCTGAAAGTAGTAGAAGAAGCTGAAATAGTAGAAGAATCTGAAAGTAGTAGTATAAGCTGAAATAGTAGAAGCTGAAATAGTATAAGCTGAAATAGTAGAAGAATCTGAAAGTAGTAGTAGAAGCTGAAATAGTAGAAGAATCTGAAAGTAGTAGAAGAAGCTGAAATAGAAGAAGAATCTGAAAGTAGTATTATAAGCTGAAATAGTAGAAGAATCTGAAAGTAGTAGTAGAAGCTGAAATAGTAGAAGAAGCTGAAAGTAGTAGTAGAAGCTGAAATAGTAGAAGAAGCCGAAAGTAGTAGTAGAAGCTGAAATAGTAGAAGAATCTGAAAGTAGTAGTAGAAGCTGAAATAGTAGAAGAATCTGAAAGTAGTAGTAGAAGCTGAAATAGTAGAATTATCAAAGTAGTAGAAGTAGTTGAAATTGTAGTAGTAGCTGAAATAGTAGAAGAATCTGAAATAGTAGAAGTAGCTGAAAGTAGTAGTAGCCGAATTAGTAATACTAATAGCTTTAATTGTTTGATCGATGGGAAACGGTTGAAATTTGAATTAGTTACGACGTAAAGCATTGGGAGAATAAGAGGCTGGGCGGCCGTCCGCCCATTGATTTATATTGGAAAAATAAATGTATACTACAATTTACTATTGCGGGCACCCCCCCCCCCCCCCCCCCAGCCGTAGGTCCGCGGTGTGTTTGTGTTACTATTGGGGGCACCCCCCCCCCCCCCCCCCCCCCCCGGCCGTAGGTCCGCGGTGTGTTTGTTTGTGTTACTATTGCGGGCACCCCCCCCGTAGGTCCGCGGTGTGTTTGTTTGTGTTACTATTGCGGGCACCCCCCCCCCCCCCCCGTAGGTCCGCGGTGTGTTTGTTTGTGTTACTATTGCCCGCCCCGCCCCCCCCCGTCGGCCGTAGCTCCGCGGTGACGCCATGACGCTCGAACGTGAACGTCGTTTTACGGCAGCGGAAGATTTACGACAGCCAGCATACAGACAGTGAGCAACGGACTTCACATGATATTATTCACAACTCGGATTAATTTAATGAAACCCATTGATTCTTTTGATCGGTGGACCCCCTTTGATTGGATATTATGGGATATACAAGTCTGTACATTTTTTGAACGAAGGTAAACGATTGAGAATTGATTTAGTTAGGCCAGAGATCAATGTGTAATCGATGTGTAAACTGTGATTCTGAATAAATATAAATGCTATCGAAATTTCGTTTGGATATCGTTATTATTGAATATACAAATCTGTAGATTAGTGACATTTTTTGAATGAAGGTTAGCGGTTGAAATGTGAATGAATTAGTTACGACGTGTTAAACAGTGGAAGGTCCGCCGGTTACAATGGGACGAACGGTAGAATATGACGATTTGAAACTAAAACTGCGATACAGAAAAAAGTATAACAGCTATCGAAATTTCGTGAACACGGCTAGATAGATACAAATCTCTAGATTTGTTTAATTGTTTGAACGATGGGAAACGGTTGAAATTTGAAATAGTTACGACGTAAAGCAGCGGAAGTAAACAGTGGAAGGTCCGCCGGTTACAATGGGACGAACGGTAGAATATGACGATTTGAAACTAAAACTGCGATACAGAAAAAAGTATAACAGCTATCGAAATTTCGTGAACACGGCTAGATGGAGACAAATCTCTAGATTTGTTTAATTGTTTGAACGATGGGAAAAGGTTGAAATTTGAATTAGTTACGACGTAAAGAATGTGAAGAATTAAGAGGCTGGGCGGACGGCTTCGCCGTCCGCCCATTGATTTGTATTGGAAAAATAAAGGTGGAAAAAGTAGAATAATTTGAAAAGTTGAATTAATATGAAGAATGTGAATAGATAGCCATCATGTCGTAATAAATATGAACATTTTGATATTTGAATGGTTTCTGTAGCTGAAAATATGAAGAAGGAGAAGAGTGCCAAAAAACGGGCGGAAGAAGAATAAAAATAACTAGAAAATGCATTTCCTGCAGAAAACGCGTGTGAATGCTGGAAGCTGAATGATAAGCTCAAAGCAGAAATATAAAATGAATTGATCTGAAGAATCTGAAAGTAGTAGTAGAAGCTGAAATAGTAGAAGAATCTGAAAGTAGTAGTAGAAGCTGAAATAGTAGAAGAATCTGAAAGTAGTAGTAGAAGCTGAAATAGTAGAAGAATCTGAAAGTAGTAGTAGAAGCTGAAATAGTAGAAGAAGCTGAAAGTAGTAGTAGAAGCTGAAATAGTAGAAGAAGCTGAAAGTAGTAGTAGAAGCTGAAATAGTAGAAGAAGCTGAAAGTAGTAGTAGAAGCTGAAATAGTAGAAGAAGCTGAAAGTAGTAGTAGAAGCTGAAATAGTAGAAGAATCTGA
The DNA here is from genome assembly GCA_030340625.1 of Merluccius polli. Taxonomy (NCBI): domain Eukaryota; kingdom Metazoa; phylum Chordata; class Actinopteri; order Gadiformes; family Merlucciidae; genus Merluccius; species Merluccius polli. Next base: position 398,405 of record JAOPHQ010006263.1, read on the forward strand.
AAGTAGTAGTAGAAGCTGAAATAGTAGAAGAATCTGAAAGTAGTAGTAGAAGCTGAAATAGTAGAAGAATCTGAAAGTAGTAGTAGAAGCTGAAATAGTAGAAGAATCTGAAAGTAGTAGTAGAAGCTGAAATAGTAGAAGAATCTGAAAGTAGTAGTAGAAGCTGAAATAGTAGAAGAATCTGAAAGTAGTAGTGGAAGCTGAAATAGTAGAAGAATCTGAAAGTAGTAGTAGAAGCTGAAATAGTAGAAGAATCTGAAAGTAGTAGTAGAAGCTGAAATAGTAGAAGAATCTGAAAGTAGTAGTAGAAGCTGAAATAGTAGAATTATCAAAGTAGTAGAAGTAGTTGAAATTGTAGTAGTAGCTGAAATAGTAGAAGAATCTGAAATAGTAGAAGTAGCTGAAAGTAGTAGTAGCCGAATTAGTAATACTAATAGCTTTAATTGTTTGATCGATGGGAAACGGTTGAAATTTGAATTAGTTACGACGTAAAGCATTGGGAGAATAAGAGGCTGGGCGGCCGTCCGCCCATTGATTTATATTGGAAAAATAAATGTATACTACAATTTACTATTGCGGGCACCCCCCCCCCCCCCCCCCAGCCGTAGGTCCGCGGTGTGTTTGTGTTACTATTGGGGGCACCCCCCCCCCCCCCCCGGCCGTAGGTCCGCGGTGTGTTTGTGTTACTATTGCGGGCACCCCCCGGCCGTAGGTCCGCGGTGTGTTTGTTTGTGTTACTATTGCGGGCACCCCCCCCCCCCGCAGGTCCGCGGTGTGTTTGTTTGTGTTACTATTGCGGGCACCCCCCCCCCCCCCCGTAGGTCCGCGGTGTGTTTGTGTTTACTATTGCGGGCACCCCCCCCCCCCCCCCCCCCCCCCGCAGGTCCGCGGTGTGTTTGTGTTTACTATTGCGGGCACCCCCCCCCCCCCGCAGGTCCGCGGTGTGTTTGTGTTTACTATTGCGGGCACCCCCCCCCCCCCGCAGGTCCGCGGTGTGTTTGTGTTCACTATTGCGGGCACCCCCCCCCCCGCAGGTCCGCGGTGTGTTTGTGTTTACTATTGCGCGCACCCCCCCCCCGCAGGTCCGCGGTGTGTTTGTGTTTACTATTGCGCGCACCCCCCCCCCCCCCCCCCCGCAGGTCCGCGGTGTGTTTGTGTTTACTATTGCGCGCACCCCCCCCCCCCCCCCCCGTAGGTCCACGGTGACGCCATGACGCTCGAACGTGAAGTCGTTTTACGGCAGCGGAAGATTTACGACAGCCAGCATACAGACAGTGAGCAACGGACTTCACATGATATTATTCACAACTCGGATTAATTTAATGAAACCCATTGATTCTTTTGATCGGTGGACCCCTTTTGATTGGATATTATGGGATATACAAGTCTGTACATTTTTTGAACGAAGGTAAACGATTGAGAATTGATTTAGTTAGGCCAGAGATCAATGTGTAATCGATGTGTAAACTGTGATTCTGAATAAATATAAATGCTATCGAAATTTAGTTTGGATATCGTTATTATTGAATATACAAATCTGTAGATTAGTGACATTTTTTGAATGAAGGTTTGAAATGTGAATGAATTAGTTACGTGTTAAACAGTGGAAGGTCCGCCGGTTACAATGGGACGAACGGTAGAATATGACGATTTGAAACTAAACCTGCGATACAGAAAAAAGTATAACAGCTATCGAAATTTCGTGAACACGGCTAGATAGATACAAATCTCTAGATTTGTTTAATTGTTTGAACGATGGGAAACGGTTGAAATTTGAAATAGTTACGACGTAAAGCAGCGGAAGTAAACAGTGGAAGGTCCGCCGGTTACAATGGGACGAACGGTAGAATATGACGATTTGAAACTAAAACTGCGATACAGAAAAAAGTATAACAGCTATCGAAATTTCGTGAACACGGCTAGATAGATACAAATCTCTAGATTTGTTTAATTGTTTGAACGATGGGAAAAGGTTGAAATTTGAATTAGTTACGACGTAAAGAATGTGAAGAATTAAGAGGCTGGGCGGACGGCGAAGCCGTCCGCCCATTGATTTGTATTGGAAAAATAAAGGTGGAAAAAGTAGAATAATTTGAAAAGTTGAATTAATATGAAAAATGTGAATAGATAGCCATCATGTCGTAATAAATATGAACATTTTGATATTTGAATGGTTTCTGTAGCTGAAAATATGAAGAAGGAGAAGAGTGCCAAAAAACGGGCGGAAGAAGAATAAAAATAAAAATAAAAATAAAAATAATAAAGATTCAGATATCTAGAGTGTGAATGCTCCAGCATTCACACTAATAAAGATTCAGATATCTAGAGTGTGAATGCTCCAGCATTCACACTAAATAGCTGTCGCTGTCAGTTCCTACCGCTGCTACCGGCTTTTCCGACAAGCGGAAGTCAGGAGACCTGTTTTCCGGTTTGGTCACGTGACGCTCGGCATAAAGCCTATTGGATCGCGTGAGCAAAAAGTTATTTTATTGGTTGGCTTGTTTTTTTCGGCATCCGAATATTCGCAGAAATCGAACCAGGGGGGTATACTACGAAGCTCGATTAGTGGGTTAGCGAGGTATGTTGCGCTCAAAGCCTGGGTTAGCTGTCCTACGAAAGTCGCTCTCTTTTAGCGTCGCTGTATCACCATGGTAACTTATGCTGGCAACCAAACCTGGTCGGGAGGAGGTTTTCAGCTAAGACTTTCCGATTAGTTCGGCTTCTTAAAGCTGCAGCGCCGCTTTCGGGACAGATCCGACCCCTTTATGAGAGATACAGGTTCTCATCAGAGGGTATTTATGAGAGATACAGGTTCTCATCAGAGGATATTCTTTATAAGAGATACAGGTTCTCATCAGAGGGTATTCTTTATGAGAGATACAGGTTCTCATCAGAGGGTATTCGCTATTTGGTCGTCCTTGTTGGACCTTATGAGGGCAATGCTACAAAAAGAAGCCGTGCGCAGTGTGTCTGTGTTTCACTGCGATTTGTTGCCACGGGTACATATTTGCATACAGTTGGTGATGCCGAACGTATAAGCAAAAAGGTGCCTTGCGATACGCACGGTTGTAGCTGCTGCCCTAAATACACTGCTAAATATGTTCGTGGTGTTTCCCAACTTTTTGCCAACACAAACTGTCAAGTTGCAAGTTATCAACTTGCAGGTAAAAGAAAACACCTGTATTTGTGAATGAGCGGTAGAGTGGCGGTAGCGCGTCGGTCTTCAGATTCTGCTTGCTGGGTTCGATCCCAAGTGAAGTGGGTGTAGTTTATTAAAAAAAAGTTATATTTCTTATGTCATATGGAATATTTATTCATTAATGTTATGGAATTATCCAGTTTGGTAATCTAGATGGGGGTAAAAGGCAAGATGATGGACAGGCAACATATGAACCCCGGTCGCTGGCGTTCAGCTCACATCCTAATCCACCACACCGCCGTCGCTACCATCCAGCACATGCAATACGTTTCTTACATAGGATGTATTTGAAAGGAATTCCCTAAATTACACAAAAAAGCAAGTTGGAGGTTGCTTTTGCATTTTGCAATCATATGCGTAAGAATTGTTCGCCATTAATCCCAATAGAGTATTGGGATTAATGGCGAACAATTCTTACGCATTCACAGAATCTGCTGTTTTTTGCCAGCATGGGCAACTGTATCGCCCCTTGCCGTTATTTGCTTTTTAAACTCCTCGTATGAGTTCATAATCACTACTTGCTCCTCCTAAGTGACATACACAGCCCGTGTTCGCTCCGTCGGATCCATTGCGTCAAGGTGAATGACGTATTGACGTTGGGTTACGCCCTTTTTATGTGAACGCGCATTGAACCTAAAGCGGAAAACCTGGCTTGACAAATTTACCTTTAAGTGAGCTTCGTGGAACCGTTTAACTCTGATCGCGAGTTTCGTCTTTAGCAATCGAGGTTTTCCCAAGAAAACCTGGATATGTTCAGCGAGCTTCGTAGTATACCCCCCAGCTGCGGAAAAAAAGAAATCCGCACCGATTTAGATGGGTTCGGATTTTGAAATTGACGTGCGATGTATTTCCACACAATATTCGCGTTTGGTCTGAAAAGGCCTTTACTCTTCCTATTTTTATTTTTATGGAAAGCACGTTGTAACTTCGCTTTGAAAAGTGCTATAATATACGTGCACACGTTTTTATTATTATTATTATTATTATTATTATTATTATTATTATTATTATTATTATTATTATTATTATTATTATTATTATATCAAGAAGCATACAATAACGGGCACTTGTAGCCTACTGTTTCGCTGCCATCTCGTTCAAATGTGCGATATGTTAGGGGCGGAATTATTAACAACATGGCGCTCAGTTGTGGAGCTACGGGAAGGATGCTCTCGTGTATCCTCGCTCCTATCTCCTCGGAGATCCCTCCTCGCTCTCGATTCCTAGCTCCTCGGTGCAGAAATAATAGCGTTGGGACGTCCTTCAAATCGAGGAACAAGGAAATGACAAATAAGAGACATGAGATGCACCCTAGGTTGTTTTTAATGAATTCAATGGCGCAGTGGAATGTAAAATGTAATGGTTAGTCCTACTGGTTGTAATGGTTAGTGCGAACGACTTCGGTGTGAGAACCTGAGTTCGAATCTCCACGTCTCCATTTTCTGTTCCAAATTATGTTTAGGTTACATTAATAAATAGCAAATTTTAGCTGGTTAGATGTTTAAGTTTAGGTATTAGTTAGAGGTGATTACGTTTAGGTGTTAGATTACAAATGGTTAAGTTAGGTATTGGGTTAGAGATGGTTAAGTAGGTATTAGGTTTGAGATGATTAAGTTTAGGTATTAGGTTATGGTTAAGTAGGTTTGAGATGGTTAGGTTTAGGTAATACGTTAGGGACGGGTAAGTTTGGGGCGGGACTTGCCTCCTTCTCCCTTTGTTGTGCTGTACATGTACTGTAGAATAGCGTTGTGTTGTAAACCAGTTAAGTTAGTCCAGGCTGCCGCTGCTGGGTTGTGCGCATTGTGCACTGAGCGCCGCGCCCTAGCCACCCCCATAGTTATATATATTTTTTTTATTTTGCCATTGCTTATTTATCAACAACTGCCACCATTTACACCTGCTTAGGGGATTGTGTAAATCTAATCTAAAAAACGCAACCCGTTTTGATTTAGTAATGTGTACACCCCAAACACTGACTAGGAACTAGACTGGCCCGTCGGCTGCTTGGGGAACTGTTATCTCGCGATAGTTGGTCACACCACAATGTTGCAAGTCGGGCGAATCCCGAGCATGCGAGTAGATTTGGGCAAATAACTTTGTGAGCCAAATGCCCGGATCCATTCGGCTATTTCGGAAGGAAATACACATCGGTGGATATCCTGAAATCAACACTTTCTATCGCACCGCCTTGCAAACTTTTGGAAACTTTGCTTCGGTTGCACGACTGCAGTGGTAGGCAGCCGCCCTCCGCCGGGGAAAGCAGAAGTCAACTTGGTGAGTTGTTCTGCAGGAATGTCGCAGAAAGAGAGACCTCTGTTCTATCGGCAGGAGGTCAACAAGACCATCTGGGAGGTCCCGCAGCGGTACCAGTCCCTCACCCCTGTCGGTTCTGGAGCATATGGATCCGTGTGGTAAGTCGGGTTTTATTGTGTGGAATAATTGAAATCATTCCCCCCCCCCCCCCCCCCCCCCCCCCCCCCCCCCGCTTGACAACCATTCATTTCGGCGAGGCCTGCCGTGCATATGCTAAAGTTAGCTTTCCAGTTCCACCAGCGAGCTAATGCTAGCTACGGCGGAGCCTCCGAACAAGTAGATGCATTTACTTTTTTCAGATGTCTACACATTGTGCACAACAACAACAACAACAACTTAAACGTGCCTGTTTTCTGCGTGTATGAATTGCACCCACTGTTAGGATATAAAGTGGTTTCCGGACCGACGTTGGCCGGCAGAGAGATTATGTGTTTACTGCACACGTTGTAGGGCTTCAGCTGCTGTGTAAAATATGTTTCCGTCTTCACACGCAACCAAAGTCAACATTTGATAGATTTCAGTCCATTGTTGTGGTTTGTACGCAGTGTTTTATGTACATTTTGTTGCACATGATATGGTGCGTGGTCTGTGGCGGGGCGCGTTAGACATATTTAAATTCCGATATAGGCTAAATTTGATTTTGCGTGCATTGAATACAATGAGGGGAAGTGTAGTTACTGTGGAGCGAAGCGGACTTGTGGGAAGTCAAGGTGACGCTTTGGGCAGAACAGAAAGTCAGAACAGAGAGTCAGTTTGAAGTCGTTTCCTGTTGGTTTTGGTGATGAAAACGATAAATCTTTTTCAAAGACGTTGGGGATTTACCCGTATTCAGCTGTCGGCTGCTAGTGGGCAGATGTTTGTTCAGACAGCTGTGCTGTTGCTAGGCAATCTGCTAATCTGTTGCTGGTCAGATTATGGGCTTGCGTTACGGCGACTGTGGTGTGTTGCTCTGTACCCCAGACTAGAATGGTACACTGCATTGAACAAACCTCGTTTTTTTCCATCCAAAGTGAAATCATTAGCCCTATGATGTGTATTTATTGATAATGATTGTACAGCTTTTATATCTCCTTGTGTTATCAGCTCACTGATATTATCAGCTGTCAACAGAGCACATGAACCATCTTGTCTGTATTCCAAATGTAGTCCGAAATAAAGCGTCCATTGAATTCAAAATGTTCCTGTGGCGGGGGAAAACAAAATGGTCCCTTGGCGAAAAGATAAAGTATTTGTGAGACTTGATCCTAGTCCCATTTTCAACAGTTCCTCATCCGACGAGAAGACATGTCGGAAGATCGCGGTGAAGAAGCTGTCCCGGCCCTTCCAGTCCATCATCCATGCGAAGAGGACTTACAGAGAACTGCGGCTGCTGAAGCACATGAATCATGAAAATGTGAGTCTCTCTCTTACTCTTTTTACTCCTACTCCTGTATTGAAACCGTTAAGGCTTGCTGACTGGCACAGATGTATTGCTGTGGAAATGAGCATTAATGTCTGTTTAAATCATAGGAAACCAGACGTGGCTGTTAGATTTGCAGTTGGAAGTTGCTAGAATGTGTCCACTGATTCCTTGTTGGCCTGATTGATTGACTGAGTGTATATTTTTGTATGGCTACAGGTGATATGTCTTCTCGATGTCTTCACCCCTGCTACCAGCCTGAAGGAGTTCAACGATGTGTAAGTTGAATGTGTTTTAACAGGGTTTACCCGATCATATATGGAGCTCCCCTGACATCAAATCAGCATCAATATTGCTGTTGACCACTTGTGAAGGTTTCCATCTTGATCACCACCACCACCACCACCACAGTGTTCCATTGTCTCACTAAAGCACTCCACCATATCTGGCCAGCTCCGCTGCTGCAGCAGACAACATCGCCGTGCCAGGAAAACACCTGGAGGCCGGCCAGTAGACTAAACGGAGTGGAATGTGTCTTTGACTGCCCTGTTTGTTAGTTACTTATTCAGTCAATTGCAGCTACAACAGTTGTTTCACAGCTGGCTTCCTTTCATTCCTGGTCAACCACTTTTCTTGGCTTTGTAAAAATGAAGGCCCATTTGTTTTCCAGGTAGTTTCTTTTTTGTTGAAGAAGTTGGCAACTTGGGATTTGGTTGTGATTGGCCCCCTCCCCTGTCTCCTCCTGATTTCTGAGGATACCAGAGAGGGAGAGTGTCAGACATTCAGCCCAGGGCTCTACAGTGTGACAATTTCACTTGCATATGCAAGTAAAAGTTCCCCTGCGAATGTGAATTTACATTTAGGCTGCAACAAGCAGTGACGCAAATGAAGCTGTTTTTCCGGCTCCAAAAAACACAAACTCCAGGGTTCGTTCACAACATTACAGTACGGTCCCATACTTTTGCTTTGCCACAAACAAGAATTTTTCTTTATAGCTATTGTTAATTTATCACTTGAATAGAAATGGCAGCACCCAAATATAACTTTTTTATGATAAGAGTGAAATAAACTCTTATTAATCCCTCTATTTTGACTCCACGCCTATTTTATTTAGTTGTGCCCCTACTTTTGTGGACTGTGCCCCTACATTTTTTAACTTAGGGGCACAGTGCTCACAGGGAAATTAGTTGGCATAGAGCTCTGTGCTAAACTGTGCACCGCCATCAATAACGGCCATAACTCATAACTAGGCGGACTCTCAACCGTGACGAAGCTCTATATAAACCTGCTTCACACTTGACATAATGGCGTGGAATTATATTGCATGTACTAGAATAACACAATGCGGTTTTGTTTCTAGAATCATTGCGTACCACCTGACCATTGAACAAATTCATAATATTCCCAGGCTGGTACTGAGCAACGGTGCTGCTCTATCATGTTGAAAGGGATTGTTGACAACTGTAGTTGACCCACTGTCCCAGATTAACACAGTGCAGCGTGCAGTACACTGTGTACTGGAGGCCACGCAAGGTCATCTCCCTACATGGAATGGGTGTGACGAGGCGTGAAGGGAAAATCTAATAGAGAATGAAAGGGTGAGCGGGACACAATTATTTCAAGCTCCCGAAGAGTATTCTGAGACACATTTAAAAGCAGTTTTGCAGCATATGTTATGTAACCACCTCACTATGTTCAGCCATTTTACACGATTTGCATGTATTGTGGTCATGGCAAGACCCCAGAATACCCCAGAATCTTGTGCTACAAGAATATTCAAAAAACATTACGCAAATAAATGTGTTGCCGGCAGGGTGTTTTTGCTCTGGCAAGCCTAAGATTTCAATCTCTTATCTCTTGTTGGACGTGGGGATTTCCTATTTATACCTACACCCCTTCCACCCCCCCCCACCCTATCCACTCATGGACTCTGCTGCATCTCTATATGCTGTAGGGCTGCAACTAAGGATTATTATTTTGATTAATTGATTTATCATTTAGTCTAGAAATTGTCATCAATTATGGCAAGTTACCAGAGTCCCAAGTGATGTCATAAATTTGCCTGAAGTATTCATTTTATAATGATCCATGAACCAAACATTTGAATTTGTGAAGTATCAAGCAGTTAATGTTTAGAATTTGTACATGATAAATGCCAAACGATTAATCGATTATGTAATAATAATAAATAAAAAAAAGCGATACATTTTCTGTTGATCGACAAATTGATTAATCAACTAATTGTTGCAGCCCTAATATGCTGTCTCTATATGCATATGCTGCTCCCTTCTGCTGTCACAGAGAGGAGTCACACCAGGAACAAGTTCATTCTCAACCGGATGCTATTTAAAGATCCGCTCTCACTGCCGTATGAGAATAGATGAGCGTTTAAGAAATCACAGAGCAGCAAAACGACTACACATGCCGCAGCCCCCCCTCCCTTTCTGTGCTCTGGCTGCAAATCAGGCACACGGTGAGCCAGTTGGGCTTGTGCCTCTTCTCTACCTTACCACTGTTGCCGTTCATGGGTTCATGAACGGCAACAGGATTAGGGTCTCCCACTCATGCACTCCCGTTAGATACACTTATTGGGGGCATGCCGTTTAATGATATTACATTGGTTGGTCTATCAGCCTCTGGAGAGGATTATGAGTTGGAGTTGCAGCTTAACCATTTTGAACTGACATAGGGAAGTGTCCAGAGTACATGTCTACAAAAGTTTCCAGTTCCTGAGTAATAATGATGTCCTAATATATTACAGAAGTGGCAGAGGGCCTTTGTGACGTTATTAGTGTAGCAATCGAGAGGATGATGATGCTGATTAATGCTATGTAATTAGGATTATTAGATTAGAACATTTCATTGTCCATCAGTGAAAGAAAATTGTGTTTGACTAGGGCTCAGATTAAAGGACACAACAAACATACAATTTAAAACAAGTTAAGAACAAAAGTGCAATTCATTATGAAGAATGTATTGTATTCAATGTTTAGGAGGCACAATTCAGCAGTTCTTGAATTGTGTATCCTTAGTTATACCCATCTTCATCACTTCTCAATTTCTTGTGATTCTCAGGTATTTTGTGACCCACCTGATGGGGGCGGACCTCAACAACATAGTGAAATGTCAGAAGCTCACAGACGACCATGTGCAGTTCCTTATCTACCAGATACTACGAGGTCTGAAGGTGAAGCAACTTCTAATGCTATCATAATTGATCAATAGTTTGTACTTAATAACACAGCCGTGCACCTCTTTGCCTTTGTGGTGAATCAATGCAATTCATAATTAATGAGGTTTATTTAATACACACATTCTCCTGTCCTCAGTATATCCACTCAGCGGACATCATTCACAGAGTAAGTGGCATATTTGTTTGTTTTGATTTTCTCTCTTCACACTGTGTTGTCCGCTCTATACACAACGCTGCTGGGCCTGTGTGTAGTGTGAACACTGTTCATTAAAGGTAACGGATGTCATAAACAGCACCTTGTTTTCCACATTGAGTGAGTATTTATAGAATCTACATCTGTTTCTTATTTGGAATATGGCATGTCATTTTGCATTTACCAATATTATACGGTACCCAAATATACACACACAAAAACTCTTATTTCAGTATGATTGACGTTGCAGTATTGGTGCTCCCTCTAGGATCTGAAACCCAGTAACCTGGCTGTGAATGAAGACTGTGAACTAAAGGTCAGTCCAACACCACCTGTTATTCATGGCAAGCAATGTTAATTACAAGGGGGTTATTTAGTTGTTGTTGCTGACACGTGAGAGCTTATTTTTGTCCACTTTCCTCAGATTCTGGACTTTGGTTTGGCGAGGCACACCGATGATGAAATGACGGGCTATGTGGCCACGCGCTGGTATAGAGCCCCAGAGATCATGCTGAACTGGATGCACTACAACATGACCGGTAGATGACGATAATTTGTATTTTTTCGATCTGGACTTGTTTTGGGAGACCCAAGGTATTTTAAATATCACATGCGTGTTTGTCCTGTCTTGTGTTTCAGTGGACATTTGGTCTGTTGGGTGTATAATGGCGGAGCTCCTCACAGGAAGAACTCTGTTCCCTGGTACTGACCGTATCCTTTCGCACTGTTTCCCGCCTTTTTGTGGTTTAGTGAGAATAAAGGTCAGAGCGGAAATTTTTAAGTTATATTCTGAGGAGAAGCCCTCACTTCTGTTCACCCTAACTGTTTGCATGGTTAACCACTTCTCTTCTCACTGTTTGTGTCAAAGCCTGGTCTTTGACACAAAAAAAAAGTTAATCCAAAGTTGTATTTGTGTTGCCACATATTTCCAACCTCTGTAGCTTCTTTTTTTCAGATGCGGTTGCTGAAAGGACATAGCTGACAAGAACTTATTATATTTGCTAAATATGTTTTATTTTCATGTTCTTTATTTAAACCAATGATGCATCTAAAGCATTCCGCTGTTAACCTTCTGATGGCCAGGCCCCACCAAATGCCACGTATTCACATCGACTCGCGTCCTCCCCACCGTACCGATTTGATAGCAAGCAGTTGAAGCAGGGAATTGGATTTAACAACTCATGTTTGTCCAATAAATGACTGATTGTGCTGCCAGCAACACATTTATTTGCATAAAGTTAATGGGACTTGTGCTCTCCCATCACCGATCCCGCCTAATGCAACGTGAATAGAGGTGATGGAATGGTGCCAAGAATTGCATTTGGTGGGGCAGTGTTATCCACTTTTTCAACAGAAAGCTGCTGTGGTGTTTGCACAACAGAGATGTTGTGCTGCATGTGGCTGTCTGCTATCATGAGCTGTAACACATTTTGCCTCTTAACTGCAGGAGGACAGCTTGTTTAAACTCTTCAAACACTTTCCCTCTGTCCCTGGACTGTGCCTGTTCTCAGCCTATGCCACACCTTGTGTTTGTTTGAGTAGATCAACTGCTGCGAGACTGCATGTCCTATTTTTTTTCCTTTTGTTTACCTAGCTCTCCACCTGTCAGCATCCATTTCTATTAAATTGCTAACTTGTATGTTGTATGAGAGCTGCTAAGTCCGGATAACACGCAACTTCCAACAATGCAATGGCCCTGAAAAGAGATTTGTTTACTTTAATGGAGAATTGTGACTGTTTTCAGGGATATTGATATTTGAACAATGCCGATGGTGCTTGAGTTGTGTTGGTTTCCCATGTATGATGCCGACTAATGGGTGAGAGATTCCAGGATCTCCCATGTCAAGCTCCAGTCTTCCTTTACCGTACACGGGTAGACATTGATCAGTTGAAGCTTATCATGATGCTCGTCGGAACGCCAGGGCCCGAGCTCTTGATGAAAATATCTTCTGAGTCTGTGAGTCCACGTCTTCATGCAAGGGTTTTTTTTTCTGTCTTTTAATCGACAAAGAATTTGTGTGTGCATCTGCTACCAAACATGTCTTGTGAGAATATTCTTGTCTGGGTGGTTTTGTGTGAACTGTGTAAGGCTTTTGCTTCTGTATCTTTCCCTAATCAAATGAAACGACATTCTCTTGCATTATTCTGCCACCTCTGTTATTGACTGCTCGGACTTCTCTTGCATCGTTTTTCAAAGCATGTGATGGTGTTCTCTTTCTTTCTGTCTAACTGGCCTCTTCTTCAGTCTTTCTCAAAACATTTGTTTGAAAACGGCAAGTTCCCTGGGCAAACGAAAGCGCGTAGAAAGAAAACATGCGGCGAGCCACAAAGCGTTTCTGCCAATAGAAGCTGCTACATAACCAACTCTGCTGTATCGCTACACTCCCCTTGACCCAAGCATTGTAGATATAAACCAGCTTCAGCAGATAATGCGACTGACAGGGACGCCCCCAGCATCTCTAATAAGCAGGATGCCCAGCCATGAGGTGAGCAGGAGCTACGGCTGCCTTCTGGTAGAGCTGTGGTGAGCACTATACCTGCCCATCACGCCACTTTCTCCATCCCTCCATATCTACATCTGAGTCTGAGTCCATCACAATAGTGTAGCTATAAAAAGTTGTTTCCAACTCAAATGATTCGAGACAATTGATAATTTGTCTGCCTGGTGATTCATTTAGATTAAATATATGTAGTCATTCGGCATGCTTGGTGCATGTTTGAAATGACGATTACTATCGGCTAACTTCTAACTTGTTTGATAAAACGGCACAATTGTTAACATTTAGTGCTGTGTTTCAACGTAACAAGGTGGCCGTAGTTTTTAAATCAAGAATTGTTCAGCAACTTATTGCAAGCTCGTTATTTTTTCTGAAATGCATTTCCTTTATGGTTCTATGGTACTAATTGCTCTGTATGCTATTCAAGATGTCTCGCTACATGGTGCTTTGTCTATTTTCTGCCTGTGCATTTACAAAAAATATACCCTCTCACCTTTCGGCAAATCTATGTGATGCTTAGATAAAGGGCCTCTATTTTACCACCAGGTGTGATGTTGTTTAGCCATTACAAGCCAGTCAAAATCAAAGTCAAAATGTATGATGTATAGATCAGCCTACCAGCCTATCCAATGGACTGTACCAACTGGTGGCTAAACGTGATCTTATAGAGATATCTTGTCTTTCTCTTAAAAAATAGTAATATATAATATAAAAATGTGTAGAATTGTGGGTTTATATGACCACAATGATGGAGTTGCTTATGTTTCCAGGCCAGGAACTACATCAACTCTTTGCCGCAAATGCCCAAGAGGAATTTTGCTGATGTGTTCATCGGTGCCAACCCCCAAGGTAATACAACATGAGCTTTAATAAATGTAAGGTGTATTGTTCTATACATCACTGTCAACACAGGTTTCTTCAAGTCTGACAACATTCGTATAACATTTTGCTAGTCATAGTGCCATACTGTACGCACTTTGGATGAAAGCATCCACCAAATGTCATATATTACAGAAACGTTCACATCACATTTGGTCCCAGATTTCTGAGGAAAAATATGTCCTATACATATAAAAAGATATGCTGTATAAAAAAAATCTTTGTGGTAGTGTTGGGTTATTGCAATGCATTGCCCTGTTAAGTTTCTTCTGGACTGTTGCAACAGCTGTGGATCTGCTTGAGAAGATGCTGGTTCTGGACACGGACAAGCGGCTCACTGCAGCTGAAGCTCTGGTCCATCCCTACTTTGCCCAGTACCACGACCCCGACGACGAGCCCAACGCTGAGCCTTACGACCAGAGCTTCGAGAGCCGTGAGCTGGAGATCAAGGAGTGGAAACGTATGTTATCATCAGCATATTCATGGTTCAGGGAAACGTGTGTTAACTAAAAACGCACAATAGAAATATCCAGCCTTGCTGTTTCTTTACTCTGGCTGCTTTCTCCTTACTGCTTTTATTTTGGCGCCCATGTGGACAGAGTCAAGCTGCCACACATTCTGTGTGTCCAGTGTAGTCAAGCGTCCCAGACACGTTAATGCTGAGTGCATTTATAGTTATGGTTTCTCACGTGTGTGCAAGCAAGAGGTAGCTGAAGTCGGAGGAGAAATAAACTACCATCATGTTCAACTGTTGACCTTGGAGACCTGCTGCGGATATGGGTGCATTCTAATCAAACGCTAAGATTAGGATGTGCACTACTTTTTCTATTTGGTTGTTTGATCGGGATTGCTGCCAATTAGTTCAGATGTAGTTATATTTTAGGAACCAAATATCTTCAACAGAAGGCTAAGGATTTGGAATGTTTACAAAGGGATTATAAATAATAATGATTTACATCCAACAACTTGTATTTACTTGAGTCAATTCAAGAATGGTGAATTAAATTATTGGAAATTGGAGTTCTTAATTCTTATACACAGTTGTCATTTGAAATTGACAAGAAAAAAAGTAGGGGTTCAAAAGACATACGAATATTAGTTCATTATCAGTTTATAATATGCTAGCCCTAGTACAGCATTGTTCTTACCTATGATATACAATGTTTTTTACATATTTGTTTTTCTTTATAGGGCTAACCTATGAGGAGATGATGAATTTTGAGCCCCCTATTGAAGAAGACGTCATGGAATCATGAGCGCCGTCCTAAACCATCGACCAGAGCATCCAGCAGTTTAATACTGACTCCACGATCTTATCAGAGTGCCTACAACCCTTTAGCCAATCACTTTTAATCAAAGAAAACATTCTCTACTGTAAGTTTTGTTTTTTTAATAGAGGGAACACAATCAAAAGTGGAGATGGCAAGAGATGTCATGCTTTTCTATGAACCACTAGTGCTATTGGTATATTGCTGGGAAATGTCCTCCATCAAAATTATTTCTTTTTTCCTGTAGCTTCAATAGTTGTATATCTGTCTCAAGTTGTATCCAGACTTGTAAGACACCACTGTGACACTCAGAAAATGAGATGCTGAAACGTCCTAAACTATAGCTGTGCTATTGCGTGTGTTTAAAGATGTAGGAATTAATAACTTATATTGCTTTTAGTCTCTTTATAATTAAAAATAGAATACTCTAGTGCCCGTCTTTCACTCTGCCAACAAGGTATCATGGCACACATACACATATCACTGTCATAAGTTTGTAAAGTTAAATGTATGTCTGTTACCTTTTTATTATAGGCCCCGTTCTTAATTGTGTACATTTATGATGGGATTTGCAGTTGTTGGAACATGGCTCTGCCAATATAAGAATGTGTCTGTTCTCTATAAAGTATTGACATTTTCCATTGTCTGTAGATATACATTGTGTTTGCTTCAGGTCTCCAGTTGAAATGTTCCTAAACTAGGTAACTAGAAATAAATCCTATTTAATAAATAATCAAACCCTTTGTTTCAGTGCAACACAGGTTTATGACACAGGAAAAACTGCCACATATCCTCAAAGAATGTGTAAATAGCATTTTTCTTACGTCACAAAGCAATCACTATCAATAAGTAGCTCTGTTATTTGTGTATGTATGCAAGAGTGTGTTGTTTGTTTACAGGAATTTGAAGTGTCCAGCTAAAACTAATAGAAATATACATGAAAGAAGGGATTTAGATGTATTTATACATTATTGAGGTATTTATAAACAGCAATCAAGAAACCCCAGTAAACTATTTTTAGTTCAGCAGAGTAACTATAATTCTACATTTGTTTATCAAAAATAAAAACTTTTTTCAGAGTCCGGTGTCTCTTTAATGGTAGTTATTATACTAATATTCGAATTATTTCCCCCAATGATATCTGCTATGCAAGTTGGTAATTGTCAACGTCAACCTGTCGTTGGGAGACTGCAAGATCTGCTAAAGCATCAGAACCGAAGATGCACTGAATATGTAATATACAATATATGTAAACATTCAGTAGTTTCTGGTAGGCCTCTCATATTAAAGGTCTGTAAGTAGGCCTCAGAAACTTAGGACTAAAATAACCAAATGTCTCTAAAATGTCCAGAACTAAACCCAAGAAAGTACAGAAACAACACATTTAAGTGTTGATAAGATGGGATGGCTCTAGGAAATGAAAAGTAAGAGGCTTATCTATTAAATCTGCTGTGCTAATACTGCTAATGTAACCAAGTCCTGCTGCTATTTCCAACCTGAAACGCAGCAGCGAGCCTCCAGTTTCCCCAACTAGACAGTTGTAATGGGGGGGGGGGGGGGGGGGGGTCTAGACAGCCGACGACCCCGCATCATGGTGTATTACATTATCCATTGTAACAGCTACCGTATTGCCCCACAGGTTTGGTTTAAGGGAAACACACATTGCCTAAATCTATAAAGAGTTTCTACACACGTTGTTTCCCACGCATGTCCAGGTACAGCAATCTTCATACGTACGCTCTCTCAGATGGAAACCACTGCGCATGCGTGGATCATTCGATAACTGCTGGCTAACAGCTAGCTGCGAAGCCAGCCGAAATGGAGAGAAAAGGTAATCTTTACAAAGACATAGCATTGCTGCACTCCAGCAATGTCAGGTTGTATGGTTCGTCGTACGAAATATACGCTATAGCATGGCCTCGGGCATCCTAAATAATAACGTGTTGCCAGTGTGAACATTTAGATGGTGTTGGAATAGAGCACGTCTGTCACGCACTGTTGAGCTGAAGGAAGCTAACGTTAGCTGTCTGTCTTAACACTAGCTTCAATGAAACATGCAGGACTTGGCTAGCAAGCAGACGCTTTTCTAGATAACTACACTATATAAATATTATATATATATCAATATTTCTATGTATGCATGCATGCATGTATGTATGTATGTATGTATGTATGTATGTATGTATGTATGTATGTATGTATGTGTGTGTATATATATATATATATATATATATATATATATATATATATATATATATATATATATATATATATATATCTCGTAACGTGTACCTGCTATCGCTTGGTTTCCTAGCAGCTCTTGCCAGCTGGCTGGATGTGGTTATGTCGCCACGCACCTTGCATGTTGAATCCTCTCAGCTTTTCATAAAGGTTAGAAGGTAACCAGGTTACCTTGTTTAGTTGAACATACCCATATGTCTGCCCTTCGTGTACATCTAATGTGAGTGGGCGTTTTAATGTAAATCCTTGCAAACACGGTCATGTATGATGAGATAATGCCAGGGTGAAAGATGGTGTCACGTACCAGAGGTAACCAGTTGTGTGTTTCAGTCCAGGAGCAGATGTTTATCATATGCGTTATTGACTACTAAGAGGCAATACACATTATGTTTCTGGACAGTTTTGGCACTCCAAGCGAGAAAGAAGAGGGCAAAAGCAAAGAAATCCAGCAAAAAGTGAGTAGCTGCTTTGCCTCAATGTTGTGCGTTAATATGTATGTAGTAATGTCAAAAGTTATTTTCATTTCTGGGTACCACAGCGGTCGAGCACTGGGCACATTGTAGTCGTGAGAATCTCTGACACACACACACACACACACACACACACACACACACACACACACACACACACCACAGCTTCTGATGTAACTGACCTCTAGGCGGTATGCATTAAGTCAGAAATGATCATGTGTCTGTTACTATCTCCTGTTACTATGTAACACTTGTTGAGTACTAGTCGTAGCCATAGTGCTGCTCCCACCTTTTTGGCCAATGCTGGCCGTTCACCTACCGATCTACTAATCATTCCATCAGAGGCATTCGCCAGAGCGTTACATAACACCCAGTGCTATATTTAAAATGAAGAGAATAAAGCGTACATATATAAGGCTCACTGAGACATTGCGTTTCAATGGAAACAACAGCACCCTTGCAAATATACCCTCATCATGAAATGCATTTTAACAAACCATTCAATGTCATGCTTGGATTTTGAGCATCTATTCGCAGAATCCCTAGAAAGCTCTCAGGCATCTTGCACACCATGGAGTTAAAAGACAGTAGTTTATACCATCTCCAGGAAGTGATATTAAGATGCCCCAAAATGTGCTTTTTATTTTGGAGCACGTATACTCAAAGGGTTGTATGGCTGCCTACAAAAATGTATAGACAAATCCAAATAAAGTCAGATTTGGTTTTGCCTTTTAAAGATGTGAATGGAATTGATTAGGTTTCCAATCAATAGGAATTGACTAATACACATATCACTGGAGTCTAAAACATAGAAAATGTTCCCCAGGCCTGGAAATGTTTTGGGAAATGTCATAACCATGAAGTGATGGAAATTAAATTAAAAAAAAGATATAATTTTATGTAAATTTGAAAAGTAAATTACAGGAGTTGTAAGGTGAAAATAGGTTAAAGGTAACACGGTTAATATTTTTTGTGCGATTCCAACTTCTAGCCACAGTAAAACTTTCAGAACAAGTTTACAATGTCATAGCAGACACGGTAAAGTAAAGCTAATTTATTCATTGAAATACATAATTCCACTGAAATACAGAGGTCAACATTTTTTATACATTTATGGGAAAGTCAGAAAAGTTTTGAAATTGAATGGGAAAAGCGTCGGAACCCTGTATACTGTTGTTGCACTGCTTTAGCAGACTTTAAAGTGCTTTGAATTAATATGGCCGTTCGAAGTGATTCAAGTTATACCTTTTGTTTGCCATTATTTTTCTTGTTTCTTGCTCAATTGCGTCTTGAATTGGCTTTAAAATTGCTGTGTTGTCAAATAATTTAGATGTATATTGAAGAGATTTTGCTGAAGAATGTGTGCTCCAATAGCAAGCAATAGACTCTGTAATTCCGCTAACGCTCAGATGATGCCTATATGATGGTAGTTGGAGCTCCTCAGGAGGCCTGGGTGTTATTGCCTAAACTAAATTAGATGTTTAATGAGTTGGAAATGCCCAGGCAACAGGATTAATTTGCAGACTTGAGTCAAATCAAGACACAACAGTCATTTAGCAGTCTCTTTTATCCAAAGCGACGTGCATTACATTGTCATTAAGGAAGGCAAGTCGGGTTTAGGTGCTTGCTCAAGGATTGCCTACAGGTAGACTGTGGATATGGGAATTGAACCCATATTCTTAAGGCTGAGATTTAAATCACCATAACCACTAAACTATCATGCCCCTGCAATCGGTCAACTACTAGCCGTGCACAATCAGGTGACACACAATGATAACAGATTGTAAGTGACTTGAAGGTAGGAGTGGGATTGCCTTTACAGAAGTGAAAGTGTGTGGGAAGACTCTTAAAACCATTCACATTTCAGTTCCTCATCCTTGTTGTTTTTGTGTGAAATGCATTGTCTAAAAGTCGGTGGTGGATCATGCCTCAACTTGCTTTTACAAAACATAGCTGTGTGTACTATGGACTCCACTCTAAACCTCTCTAGTGACCCTTCTATCCATGCGTGTCTCACAGGCAGCTGGCTCATCCTAGAGCTCAGCCCCAACCACAGCCAGAAGCATCTCCACAAGAGCCCGAGGAGGAGATCCTTGGCTCCGACGACGAGGAGCAGGAGGATCCCAATGACTACTGCAAGGGTACGCCTCCCTCCACTTCCACTCCCTCCCCACTCTGTCTCACACACAGAGACAGAGTGGGGAGGGTGGTTAAGGGTGTCATCTCTGTAGAATCAGTGTTTTTAGCCTCCTGCTGCTTCTCTCTTACCCAGGTGGCTATCACCATGTGAAGATAGGAGACCTTTTCAACGGGAAGTACCATGTCATTAGAAAGCTAGGCTGGGGACACTTCTCCACAGTGTGGCTGGCGTGGGACATCCAGTAAGAACACTTTCACTGTTAGTTTTGAATTTTACAATTGCATTTCCTGTTCTGAGTGGTACTTGTCATTTTGGTTTGCAGGGTGAAGCGTTTTGTGGCAATGAAAGTGGTGAAAAGTGCAGAGCACTATACAGAAACGGCAGTGGACGAGATCAAACTCCTCAGATCCGTGAGTAGAATAATAATTTAAAAGATGTGCTAATTGAATTGCAATTTTTAAATGTATGAATCAGCATGACTTGATTATTGGGTAGGGGAATGGGTAGGCCTGCTTTTATATGATAGAATATTATATATATTTTAATTAATCTACATTTTTAGCATTCTAAACCATCTATGTCATCCATGTGTTATAAACAGGACTGAGGGCACGGACTGATTTTCTTCTTCGATAAAAGTTTTTAATAAAATAATTCTCTCTGATTAGAATATTTGTTTGTTTCTTTATTTTTCCCCCCGCTAGGTACGAAATTCTGACCCCGACGACCCCAATAGGGAGATGGTGGTCCAGCTGCTAGATGACTTCAAGATCTCGGGCGTTAACGGAACTCGTATCCTTTTTGTTGTTGCTCTGACCAGCGTCTCCCACTGTTTCTAACACCCTGGCTTCTGTGAGACTGATGGATCCAATCCATTGTTCTCACTGGAGCCCCAACTGGAGCTGCTGGACTCTGCTAATCTGTTTGAAAAGTACTTTGTCAGCCAAAGGATTATTCCTCCACACCGGTGTCAAATTTAGCTGGAAGCCGACATGCCGGTGACATTGTCGATCTAAAATGAAGACAGATTCAGCAACTGCATGGCTTATTTCAAGCCTAAAATGTTTTTAGAAACACATTTTAGTGTACTCGGGTGCAAACTTGTTGCCTTTCGGCGAAATTCACAGTTTTTATTTAAAAAGAATATGTTTTTGGGGTCATCTGTGGGTAGGCGTGTTTACCGTAGTGTTCACTCTGCTTAGGCAGTTTGAATCGCAATCTATTCACTTCCTGAATCACAATCCAATAAAAGTGAGTTGCTAGGCAGAAATTCCAGATGAATATCTAATTCTGATTGGTTGATAAAACAATAACTGCTAACAACAAACACATTTTTGAGATCCTTATAATAACTGCATCATATGACTGGGTCTGAATATCACTGGCAGGCTTTTTGTGAGCCACGAGGGTCGAGGATCTATAGCAAAATATAACCTGGTGGATTTGAAGGCCGCAGAGCGCTGATCTTAGTTTTCAGGCAAAGAAATGTCACCATTTTGGGTCCTCACCAGTTTGCACCCCTGGTACTATTTAGCAGTTAAATGAGATAGTTCGCGAGGCAGCCGCCATGTTGGTCCGGTTTAAATCCGAAAGCAGACAGCCCACAACTGAAAGCGTTTATCCAATCAGGTGCAGCCAGGAAGTGACACGTCATCATTCACGCCGAACAATGGTGCAATTTCATCAGTCAGTCAGTCAGTCAGTCAGTCAGTCAGTCAGTCACTGACAGAGTGTTGCAGATATAGGGCTGGCCTGCCGGTCGCATTTCGCGCCCTGCAAGAATGTTTTAAATAAATGCTGCTTAATGAAATGTAGCTTCTATACAGCTCAAAAGCAATCTTAGAAAATGTGACATCTTTAAAATGTATTTAAAGATCTAGGGAGATATAAATCTCTATACCGAAGAACCAAAGTAGTTATTGGGAGCCCTGAATCAGATCATAACTGATTGCATTTTATCGTGGTAAATCTCGTGATTTACGCCCCTGCTTTTACAAATAGCAGAAAGAGTTACAGTAAAGGCAGCTGTTGTGCTTGGTTCAACTGCTTTGAACAGTTTTAAGTAGCCCTTAATTACTGTGTGTGTCAGATGTGTGCATGGTATTTGAGGTCCTAGGACATCACCTGCTGAAGTGGATCATTAAGTCAAACTACCAGGGCCTGCCGCTGCCCTGTGTTAAGAGCATCATACGACAGGTAACCTGACACCCCCTCCCCTAACATTTCAATAATGGAGGGGACTCATCTCCCCCTACCCGATTTTGAAAAGTGGGCGAAAAACAAGTCAACTCTTGCCACACTTGATGTTTAGTGTTTAGCAGCACTAGATGGAGGCGAAAATCATTTAAAACACATTTACATTTAAATGCCCTAAATGTAAATGTGTTTAAATTAATTTAGCCCCCCCATCTAGTGCTGCTAATAATGATTATATTTATTGTGGATTATTGAAATTATAAGAAGCAAATGTATTCTCGCTTGATGACTAAAGTGATTAACTGATTATCAAAAGCATAATCCTTTTTCTTGTGACTCAACTAATTAATAAAATATTCGTTTAGCGCTACTCCCTTCTACACTTTCTGTGTGCGTGTGTACCAGTGTTGGGGAGGGGGGGGGAACACGCTTCACAGTAATATATTAATTTATCAGTAATTTAGTAATATAACAAATTACTTATTTATTATTTTTGGTAATATTATTAAGTTACAAGTAAAACACCAAGTAACTTTCAACGTCATCCAATATCAGGTGTTTTTAAATGTATAGTACATTAAGGTAATTTGTGTGTGCATGTGTGTATAAAAACAGCAAACTGGTCTAATAGAAATAGTCACGTGAGGGATCTGATTCAGCTCTTCTTACCCTGCTGTTGGTGCAGCCAGGTATAAGTAATCCTAATGAAAATAAATAGACCCCAAATGCGAAAAGCTTTACTGTATTTGCCGACATGTTTTCCGTTTTGAATCAAAAAAATAATTACGTACTCACGTATGGGCCGACATGGATGTTAAGTCATTGTAAGTTAGGCTAAATGATAACACAATAAAAATAGGCAGATACATGTTATTTGGTTTGGTGAAAAGGGAGAATGTTTCGCATCGAGCGGCTAAATCCGTCATCAGAATCAGAAAAAACAGCTTGTTTAGTGTTTTGAATTGAACATTCGGGCTCCAGGCTCTACTACTTGTAGACCTAATATCCTTCTATTTGAAGGGTTTCTTTATTGGTGCAGCGCTGTCATATGCACATTCTTCCATTAATAAGAGTCAGAGGCGGAGTTGTGCCTATATCTCTGAGAGTAACGCAAAAGTAGTGTAATAAGTAATATAACGAGTCACCAGATTCATACAGTAATATTGTAACTTAATTTATTACTTTCAAATGGAAGTAATCAGTAATGAGTACTATATTACATTTTGAAAGTAACTTCCACATCACTGGTGTATACATACTCCAGGTTCTGCAGGGCCTGGACTACCTGCACACCAAGTGTCAGATAATCCACACGGACATCAAACCGGAGAACATCCTGATGAGCGTGGATGAGCCCTACATCAGGAGACTGGCGGCCGAGGCCACCGAGTGGCAGCGAGCTGGAGCCCCACCCCCCTCCGGCTCTGCAAGTATGTTACATGCATATTTTATCCACATTAAATCTCAGGTGCTATTCATCTCAGGCACTAAATAGTGTTGAATAAGCAGTACTGAATATCACTAATTTGAAATGTGTTCTCGTTTCAGTAAGCACAGCGCCAGTGCCAAAACAAGTAAGTCATCACCCCCCTTTTCCAGTCAGTCTGCAACTTTTATTAGAAATGACTCCTGTGTATAACTTTTACAGTAAGAGTCTATAACCCAGATAATAACCCATCTCTTGCTGTCTATGGGGTCGTGGATGTTCAGACGCTCAAGATGTCCAAGAACAAGAAAAAGAAGCTAAAGAAGAAGCAGAAGCGGCAGGCGGCGCTGCTGGAAAAGTGCATCATGGACCTGGAGGAGATGGAGAAGGTGGAGGAGGAGGAGGAGGACGATGACGACGACGAAGACCCCCAGTCTCCCAAGGCGCGGGCCTGCGCTCCCCTCAGACAGCTGTCTTTACGGGACATAGGAGTTGAGGAAACGGCAGGTAGGGGGCGGCTTTATTGACAAAAAATTATACAAAGATTTATTATGTACCAGATATAATTTATCCAAAGCGATGATGAATGAGCAGGTATGGGTAAGACATCTTGCTCCGGGATTCATACAGGTAGGCTGTGGACATTGGGGGCCAAACCCAGAACCTTTCTTCTGGGAGTCAAACCAATCAGTGACTAGACTACCCTTCTATTTCAAGCTGCCACTGAACTCCGTTGCCCTCTGTGTGCTTCTCTTATGTTCTCAGAGTGCATTGTGAATGCAGATGTAACCAGGTTGGAACCAGAGGGGCCAGAGATTAACTGCAATGGCCTCACCTGCTCCACCGAGGAGGTAGTGGTGGTGGTGGAGGAGGTGGAGGAGGTGGAGGAGGGCAGGGAGGAGTTGAGGCAGCTTGGGTGCAGGGAGGAGGACCAGCACAACGGCAACACAGACCAACGTGCCGCCCGGGACGGAGGCAAGAGGCAGTGGCCCGCCTGCAACGGCACGCAGGTTGGGGAACAAGGGGGCATGGCCACCGAGGACATAGAAGCCCATGGCAGCGAGGGAGCGAGGACGGCGATCTTCAGTGGCGGACTGGAGGAGGGCGTGCTAGAGCAGAGTAGGAATCAAGAGGAGCAGGAGGAGGAGGCAGAGGAGAGGGCTGACTGTCAGTATGGAACCCAGGAGAGTCTGAGACACGGTCAGTCTTAATTTGTGGTGCAGAAACACAGGAAATCCGTTTTGCTTACATCTTTTGTTGTTGTCTCATTTGTATCTGTACAAAATTAAATGTAATTGAGCAATTAGTACAATATTGTACAATAGCATGTTGAAGCATTTTTGGAAATTTATATAATGTAGTTTTGTATTCAACTGCAGACTTGTCTCATGATACATAGATTTTATGTTTTATACAGATGCTTTTATCATGGTTTCTAAGCCTTTAGATCAGTGGTCACCAACATTTTTAAGCCTAAGATCACTACACAAGTCAAAATATCAAAATATTAAATACAGATTACAAACAACTGAATATCCCCCCCCCCCCCCCCCCCCCCTCACCTCTCTTTCCAATGACATAGGAGAAGCTACGGTGGCCTGTACTGGCCTGTAAGGTGCTAGTAGGTACGAGGGGTGCAATAAATACCAGAAAGCTGTAATTAAATACATGGCCCAAATCTCAACGAGTACTCATGTACTAGTTTTGGTCTGCAATAGTTTCCACCAATGTACACTTATCCATAGTCACCTGTAATTTATACAGTCTATGTGCGTTACATTCACACTGGAGCTATACTGGCCACACAATTTTTTACCTGCTTTTTACTGTTGTAGAGCTAGCGGGATACACTTCTAAACAACGTTTGACATTTTACCAGGATTTAAAAAAGATTTTAAAATAAAGTTATTTTTAAACTTTTTCTTCCTCATGTTTGCGATCCACTTGAAATGCCTCCAAGATTGGCCAGTCGATCATGATCAACGGGTTGGTGACCACTGCTTTAGATGGTTACAAATGTGTGTTTACTGTTCATCTGTGTGGAGGTTTTGTTCCTAGAGGTATCCTAACAATGGAGTGAGATGGTGAATTTAACATCTCTCTCTCTCTCGCTCTCTTTCCACCCCCCACACGCTTTCTTCATGCTCCCCCTCTCCCTCCATGCTGTTCCGGTAAGCAGGCAAGCTTTCAGCAGGTGCCCTGCTAGTCAACCCCCTGGAGCCCCTGAATGCAGACAAGATCAAGGTGAAGATCGCAGACCTGGGGAACGCCTGCTGGGTGGTGAGTAGGCTGCTGATGACCAGGATCAGGGAGGCCAAGCTCAGTTTGTCTCTCACTGGCTCCCCCTTCAACAGAAATTACCAATAGGGAAAGTCAGTTTCTGGGTATTTAGCTTGGGCCATATTAGGTGTGGAATGTGGATGCATTTGTAATTAATATAATCTTTTGTTTAATTTGTTTCATTAATACATTTTCTCTCAATGTGTGTGTTGGCTGGGCTATGTGGAGCAATCTATTGCATTTTGTGTGCATGTGTCATTATTTTAGACTATAGTATCGTGGCAGTTATATGGCGTCCAGGCGGGTGTCCCCATATATCTTCCATGTGGTTTGTGTCTCGGGGGACGTTTTGCCTAAATCCATCCCTCCTGCTCTCCCGCTCTCTTTCTCTCACTCATCAGCACAAGCACTTTACAGAAGACATCCAAACCCGGCAGTATCGCTCCCTGGAGGTCCTCATCGGCGCTGGCTACAGCACACCGGCAGATATCTGGAGCACGGCCTGCATGGTGAATGGCCCAGCTACCACTTGCATTGCCAACAGATTGTGTGAATGAACAGACTTGTAGCACAAACCCCCCCATTGCCGGGCTGATGTCTTCTCATCCTGGGCTTAAGGGGGGGTACTCAGGATAGGAGGGTAAAGTAATTGTTAGGGCTGCCCCCAACCAAAGATGTTCGTAGTCGACCAGTAGTCGTTAGTTCAAGCCAAGTTCATGTTTATGATGATAATCTAAGGATTTACATATATATTTTTGGGGCATCATAAAATGGTTTTAGTTCCAGGGCCGAGAAAGAATGTCATAAGTAACATTGTTAACACTGTGCTACATTACAGAGAAATACACAAATGTAATAATGAGCCTTGAAAAAATATTAATTTTAAAACGTACGCATGAAGCGAGTCGCTTGTTAGCGACACCGGCTAAAGCGGTAATGATTCCCACACTTGGATAAGCCTATTATTGCATATCTAGGCTAGCTAACATTAGAGCGGCCATGCTAAGTGGCTAACATTGCATTACATATTTCTTTAAATGGTTTACATTTTTCCTTAATGCATCTTCACTTGATTGTCCAAAGGTAGAATATAGAATACATTTATAAGTAAGTTACATGTATTTCTAAATGTAGAATGACTTTTACAGCTGCAGTTTATTTGATGGTGTGATGCTTCGTCCCCTCTCTCTCCTCAGGCCTTTGAGCTGGCCACCGGGGACTACTTATTCGAACCACATTCTGGGGAAGATTATTCCAGGGACGAAGGTATTGTTGCTTCAATGACTCCTTGTCCCCTCCCTGTCCCAGCTAGTTTTAATCATGATACCTTTTCTCTCTCTGGTCTTTTTATTGCAGTGGATTGAGGGGAAAAGGTTGCCTTCTTGTGAAATGCACCACAAGTACAGATGCTGTTTTATAAGCCAGTACTTGTGTTTGGTGATTTAATTAACTTTAATTCACTTAGCGTGGAGTAAGCATTTTTGCAGAATGGACAGCAATTAATGTGATTGTCCAAGAAGGCATGTACTGTGCAACCAAAGGGAATACTTTTCCTTCAATCCCGCTTTAAGAGGCTTTACTTAAAAAAGTACCTGTGACCGTTAGAGGTACTTTCTTTTGTTGCTGTTTTTGTTGTCCTCCATTGCCCTGTAAATAATTGAGGCATACTTTTGCTTAACTGTCTTCCTGCCAGGTACAGTAAGATCAATAATTGTATTTGCTTGATTTTATGATCATGTCCAAGATTACTTGATGGGCCTATCGGATTAAATGTGTTGCTAGTGGCATGCCTCCATGCCACTAGCACCAATACACTGTCGTTTTTAATTTGTAATTACATTGACTTTAAAAGTTGTCTCAGTTTTAGAATCTTGGCCCACTAGATCTGTGAGAAAATTCCCGTCATGTAATATTGAGTACCTGCATTCCTGTGTCCATTTCCTCTCAACAACAAAGTGAACCATCACTGTCAACCACTGAGGTTACAAACAATAACACCTCCCATCTCCACCTGATAGCATGATAGAAAAGAGCAGAAGCTCTGAGCTATCTTCCAAGCTCAAAGATTTTAGTTACCCCCACAAATACCCACTTCCATGACTTCACTCGTCCACCTCTCACCCTTACTTCTCATCTTCCTCCTGCTTCTAAGTTATGCTTGGCTCATGTAACCCCAGCTGATTGGCACTCCTTGCAAAGCTATGTGATGCTCCAGTATACAGAATGTACTGCACACCCTTTTCCGCTTGGCATGATATTATTGTTCCTCTGCACTTCCTTTGTCTCTAGTGGCCCCACAGCTTAGCAACTCACCTCTTTTTGTATTGTTTTTTTCACCAGTCAAATGTTTTAATGCCTAAAATCTCACTAACAAATGTGTAGGTTTTACTGTGTGTGTGTGTGTGTATATCAGCTTTCATTTGTTATATACATTCACATATCTAGCAACTGTATTTTTTGTCATACTTGACTTTTACCATCATTCATTATCGTCTTTTCCATTCCATCTGCCTTGTGTTTGCCGTGTCATGTTTCCTCTTATCCTCCATCTCGCTGCTTTTTTGTTCTGCCTTCCCTGACCCCCTCCCCCCGCCCCCCGCCCCTTTGCTCTCCTACATCCTCCATGCCCTTCTTCTGATGCCCCTCATCTCCAGACCACCTCGCTCTCGTAATTGAGTTGCTGGGTAAAATCCCACGCCACTATTCCCTGAGTGGGAAATTCTCACAGGAATACTTCACCAAGAGAGGTATGCCAGCCTGTGTCTGCAAGCCCAGCCCTGAGGATGATGGGCCAAGGTGAGGGGAGCAGAGGAGCCATGGCTCCCTGGCAGCATGGTTATGATGACCTGCCAAGGTTGTCTGTGTCTGGGAAGCCATGCAGGATAACCAGTATGCAGGAGTCAAGCAAATGGACTCATCTATTTTTAAAAGCTACTTAATACAGATTTATTGGATGTTTTATTGCTCTGTGTTCATTTCAAAGCAGGCTTTCCTTGACGTTTATTTACTCGTGAATTAAATGATTAGGGACTAGGAACATCAGCATATCTTGGTAGATGTTAATTGTGCCCTATAACGGTGCTGGTCATATACACCAGAGGTTAGTAATCAGTAATTCAATTGGTCTGTCATCCAAGGCTAAACCATTCATGTTGATCGTAGGGCTTTAAACCTGTCATGGGCACCTGGTTTGGATAAACACCCAGAGGCAAACATGTGGAAGGGTGGTCATTCATCTGTAGTGGGTTTAATGAAAAAAAAAATGCTGTTGGTGTCCTGGCAGCCAGACCCCTCCGCTCCTCTCCCCTTCTCATCGTCACACAGAGCGGGCCAGTGACTGAAACACTGATGAATCTGTTTGTGTTTCCTCTGCCACCCCCAACCCCACCCTTATTATCCTCTTCGTTGTCTGTGTGATGCCCCCCTGGCTGGCTCTGTGTAGACCATATAGCGTTGATCATTGAGCTGCTGGGGAGTGTCCCGCGCAAACTTGTTTTGGCGGGAAAACATTCCAAGGACTTTTTCACCAAGAAAGGTAAAGTGTCGAAAGACTTTGGTTTAATTATTCTCATTCTGTCTCCCCCCCCCATTTTAACTTAAAGGGCCCCTGTTTTACCACCAGGTGTGAGCGTGAAAATCTACCCTCTAGTGACATCACAAGTGGGAGTGTCCACCCAGATTTATGATGGCTAGATCAGTCTACCAGCCTACCCAGTGGATTGCACCAACTGGTAGGCTGATGTATCCATCATACGTCTGGGTGGATGCTCCCACTTGTGATGTCACTAGACAGTAGATTTCAAAATGTCTTGTAATGGCTAATCACATTCACACCTGGTGGTAAAATAGGGGCCCTTTAAAACCTGCAGTATGTAGCTTTGTCACTGCCACATAACTTTTTTTTAAAATTAGATTTTCTCTTTTTTTCTGCAGACCAAATATAATTCAAAGACAAATGTCGTTGGTGATGGCTGCAGTGAAAAAGTTAAATAGTGCAGGTTTCCATTTTTGCTGAAAAAAGTTAAGGATATACTGGATCATAGATATAATGGATATACTAGCTTAATGTGGTTAATAATTGAAAATGAATTGGGTTAGTAAAGTACGCAGGTAGTAGAATAGCGACTTTACTTGCCACAAGGGGAAATGTAGTCTTTCACATAACAAAGATGGACAATAAACAACAATTGTGCAATCATAAGTTAAATACACAAACACAAAACGCCAAATAAACTACATCACTAGTTGTTGACTGTCCAAAGACCTATTATTTGTACTAAATTAACCATTAGTTTAGTAGTCAAGAGACGTGACGTGATGTAGGCAGGGTAGGCACTGCTTACTCTGCAATATTCCACTCAAAATAACTAACATAAAATTATGATAAATAAGAAGTTACAGAATGTCCTTTTTTCTTCCAATGATCGTTCTGTTTAAGCTCAAATGCCGAAAATGTCTCCAACAGCGTAAAATCTTGCGTAAGGCCCAATGATCAGCGTAGTCGACGTGATTATATTTCGAGTGGATAGAGGAGCGCTGTTATTGTCTATGCAGGGTAGGCACAAGGTTTCCTTGGCTATCGTAGTGTTTGAGTGGAATGCACAAGTTTGCGTCACTACGAGCACGCCTATGGCAAGCCGTTTTAACATTTAACAGCTGGACTGGATATGTGCAGCAGATATCTGTAATGCAATTCTTCCTAGTCAAAAAGAACATTTCAGATATCCACAATGACGTTCTTCCTATCCACAATTGTCATTTCAGATATCCACAACGTCAGACAAATTATGTCATTTTTTCATTCATTCAGATCTGCAATATAATTCTTACTTGGAAAAACTTCAATTTCAGATATCTACAATTCACTTGTTACTAGTCATACTTTTAATATCAGATATCCAAAATGAGAACCATTCTAGATATCCATTATATAATGTTGGACATCAAAAATACATTGTGACTAGTAAATATGTCATTATGGATATCCACAATTGGCATTATGACTAGTAAAAATACAATTTCAGATATCTACAATTCTAATTATGACTAGAAACAATGCAATTGCAGACAGCCACAAATGTATTGTGGATATCTGTAGCAAAAAGATAATAAATGCCAAAATGGCTCACTTCAGTTATGACTAGTAACAACTGGATTGTGGATATCTGAAATGGGATATTTTCCTATTAAGAATTATATTGCAGATATCCAGAATGATCATTCTGTATATCAAAAATGCAATTGTGGATATCTGAAATTGAAAGCCCAATACACATAAATGGCAATAAATGGAAGAATGACAACGTGGATATCTGAAATGACAATTGTGGATAAGAAGAATGTCATTGTGGATATCTGAAGTTATTTTTGACTAGGAATAATTGAATTGCAGATATCTACAACACATATCCAGTCTAGCTATTAAATGTTAAAACGGCCACTTTTTAAGGATTTTTTAAGATATAAATGTAGTTCTGACTTGTACAATCAATATCTTTAAATACAATTTCTACTAGTAAGAATGTTATTGTGGATATCTTTAATTCTGACTAGTGAGAATACAATTTTGACTAGGGGGAATGCTATTATGGATATCTAAAATGTAATTACTGATAGGAGTGTGGTTCGGTTTAAATGTTGAAACGGCTTGCCATAGCACACCCCCCTAGTGTGTTTCGTGGAACATCACTTTCTGTGAGTTTTTCGTCTGAATTATTTGAAATTGTGATTTCATATGAAATACACAAGCTATTCACATGGTAATATAGTACCCCACAGTAGCTGTAATTATGAATCGTGGTTTTTAAAAAAATGAAATGTAAGTCATATTTAGTTTATGTGCGGTTTGACTGGGGTTGTAAATCAGGTTACTTGTGATTAGGAAAGGTCATTATTGTGTGTACAGTATATCAGAAACTCTGGTTGTAAGCTATAGTTGATAACTGTTGTGTATGGGGGTATTATATTTATGTAAATCTGGATTTGAATATATCAGTGCCTACCCAGCCACTGACCTCACTGCATGTCACTGCCTGTATGCATGTTATTGTCTGTTGGGGGCATGGCGTTGTGATGTGGGGAGCTGACCGTAGCCTGGTCTTCTAGGTGACCTGAAGCACATCACCAAGCTGAAGCCATGGGGGCTGCTGGAGGTGCTAGTGGACAAGTACGAGTGGCCCCGCGAGGAGGCGGACTGCTTTGCCGACTTCCTGCTTCCCATGCTGGACCTGGTTCCCGAGAAGAGGGCCACGGCGGCCGAATGCCTACACCACCCCTGGCTCGCCATCTAGTGGTGCCCTCCCACCATTGCACCTTCCTCTTCCTACTCTTCCTCTCTCTTATTCTCCAGAGACTGCAACAGATCACTTTCTAGTTTGGGCATATCTGATAAATATTTATTTCTTTGTTTTTTGTTTTGTTTTGCTACCTGTACCTTGTTCTTATCATTGGGGTATTGCTTGTATGTACGTTTTGCTATCTGTGTGTCCGTTCATCTCTCACTTTGTACTGATGGTGTGGGGATCCCAGTGATTCATGCTTGTGATTGACTCCTGCTGCTCACCCCCCCCCCCCCCCCCCCCCCCCCCCCATGTATGTCATCTAGCTGTTTCCCTGTAATTCTAGTTGCTCGTCCTTGGTTGGTTTTCATTCTGCACTAAAAAACAAACAAACTTAAAACCTCAAGGATATGTAGACTTAATAGTTCGGTCCCTCCCCTCCATTGACAAAAAATAAGGACTCAATGTATTTCACAGTTTCATTAATGTTGTGTTCTCTCCTCCTTTATGAATAGTTTTATCTTGTATTCAATGACATTTCTTTTGTATTTGTTATAGTGTATGGACATTGAGCATCAAAGCTGACCATTTTTACATGATACGCAGAGATTATAATGATATGCAAAGATTATTTTCCAGTCATAATCACTTGTTTTTAGTTGAGACATTAACATCTGTTGCCGTAGGACGGTCGTATTTAGGCTTAGCTAAATCTATCACCTGACATAAAAGTGTGGTTGGTTGTAATTAAATCCTTCATTCTCATGGGAGGCTGGTTTTCTCATACATTTACAACATTTCAGCAATATGATGTTTGGGAAGGTTTCAATAAGATGGCATGTTAAGAAGCCCAATATAAAGTAAAAGGAAAAAACAAGTAAAAAATAAACTGTCTGTATATACCTGTACCAAAGACTTTGCCTTGTTATATATATTACATCTGTGTACAGTTTTTAACAGATCGCACTATGTCTTAGCTAAAGTACTTTAGCTAGGTAGTATTGTTTTAATAAAGCATTTGGAAGAACTGTCCAAGCTTATTTGTATGTACGGCCAAATGTTCCATAATGTCTTCTCCCCATAGAAATGGTCAAACTTTAAATAACAATGTTCTCAATTAAACAATTCTACAAAGACTGTTTAGACCCAGTTTCGATTAATTGATTATAATAATTCAACACAACTATTACAGATAAGCTGTCGATAGACTGAAATTACATGAGATTGCAATGGATTTCATAGAACATCATATTCTGATGCTTAATGCGCAACTTGATAACCCTTAACACAATTAGTAAATTATGGATTTCTGTTGTCCCATCACTTTAAGTTGACATTTATTAAATCATTCAAAATCAAGTAATATGCCTTAAAAGTTAATGGAACAAACACAAACTAGGTCATGGTCAAAAATATGTTCACTGCAGGTTTAGAATAAACCATTGTAAGAATAGAAGATTTTTGGCCATTGGTCATTCTTTACTTTTGTAATTAGTTTCAGATTTCAGAGTTCATAACAGATTAAAGGCATCAGCCGTTTCACTTTCTTTGTCCTCTTTGGGTTTGAAGGTCCACACGAATTATGCTTTATCTGTTAAAAAAGGGCAAACGAACAAAATGTTAAAATATCTTTTTCAATTCAAAACATTGATTACTGTTACCTCAGCAATTCAATAAAGTACGACAACTTATACTGATTAGTCTAGTGTTTGACAAAAATAATACTGAGATATTATGATAAATAATTTGAATACTTAGGCACTATATGGAACATTATCTATATCTGTGTCTGTCTGTCTATATCAAGTCAATAGCTGCAGATTATGTTGTGTATATTCAATGCATCCCCCACCCCTAGTTTCCCTGTTCACTGCTTCACCATGTCCCTCCAACACCCCTAGTTTCCCTGTTCACTGCTTCACCATGTCCCTCCAACACCCCTAGTTTCCCTGTTCACTGCCTCACCTTGTCCCTCCAACACCCCTAGTTTCCCTGTTCACCACCTCACCTTGTCCCTCCAACACCCCTAGTTTCCCTGTTCTCTGCCTCACCTTGTCCCTCCACTTCGAAGTCGTCGGGCAGTAGCTTGTCCTGCCTGTTCCCCAGGGTGAAGGACAGCAAGGACAGCATCAGGGCATCCAGGATGCTGATGATGGCCAGGATGTAGGCCCAGCGCACGGTGCAGTTCCCCAGCTTGTACTTGTCCGTCTGCAGGCCGCACATCCTCTGCACCTCCGGGGCGTCCCAGCCGTCCGGGTAGATCATGCAGCCCATCACCATTAATGCAGCTGGTAGGAAAGAAATTAAATAGTGGTGAGGTGAAGGCAAATTATCTGTTCAAGGCGCGTCCATTGTTAACCATTGACCATGTGTGGTGTCCATTAGGGATGCAAGAAACGGCAAAAAATGTAAGTCCAATACATAGTCCAAATCTCAGCGAGTAGCCTACGGGCCGGCCCGTGGCATAGGCGGTATAGGCAAATGCTAAGGGCGCCGCACATCCAGGGGGCGCCGTGAGGCACCCTTGGGCGCCCGTAGGTCCGACGGCCCCGACAATCGCGCACTACCACCCCCCCCCCCCCCCCCCCCCCCCCCCCCCGTTGACAATTGCGCACTAACCCCCCCCCCCCCCCCCCCCCCCCCGTTGACAATCGCGCACTACCACGCTCCCCCCCATTGACAATTGCGCACTAACCCCCCCCCCCCCCCCGTTGACAATCGCGCACTACCCCCCCCCCCCCCCCCCCCCCCCCCCCCCGGTCGACAAACTTGCCTAGGGCGCCAACTTAGCTAGAGCCGGCGTTTTACTCGAGTACTTATAGGTGCTATTTGGTTGTTGTTTTTTTGCACACCAAGGTCCGCAAAAAAATGTCTGCGATAGTTTCCACTAATTTACATATATCGAAAGTTTGTTTTGGAAGCGCTTTATATTAAGGTCCTTCTAATACTTAGGTAATAAGCCCATAAGCATTAGTTAATAGGTAATAAGGCCCATATAAGTCCTTATAATATCCTTATTAAATAGGTAATAAGGCCCTTAATAAACATTAGTTAACTGTAATAAGGCCCTTAATAAGCATTAGTTAATAGGTAATAAGGCCCTTATAAGCATTAGTTAATAGGTCTTGGCCCTTATAAGTCCTTATAAAATGCATATTATATGGACTTATAAGGGCCTTATTACCTAATAAACCTAATAATAATAAAATAATAAGTTATTTGAATTTAATTGAATATATTTCCATTTTTGTCACTTGTATTTTCAATATCTCTCTCAATTGTTATTGGATTGTCAACAAAACATGTCTTTATCTTCTACAACATGCATCTCCAATTTTCATGTTCCTTATTCGGTCAATATCACCTTTACTTTTTTGTAGTATTCCATTTTTGTGACTTGTATTTATCATATTACAATTGAGCTCAAATCCAAGGGCGATATTGACAAATAAATTAATGTGAAAGTAGGGTTGGGATATTATTGATGATCTTGAAGTGTTTTTAGGCCAATCCAATCCAAATTGCAGGAGCTATTGAAAATACAAGCGACCATATGTAAATTATTCACACCACATATTACAATTTATCTCAAAATAAAATGTTGTCGTTATATTAACAAACAAATGAATGTGAAAGTAGGGTGGGGATATTATTGCTGATATAACAGGGGGGAGCTCCGCCTTCCCTGGGCCAGATGTGTAACGGCGAAGGCTTTTAACTATTGAATTACATATCCTGCTACAAAACTTTGCCAAAATACAATGACTACCAAATGATTTTCGATTAAAATGTTTTTGTAATCGTTTATGATTTGCTTGATGAGTAGCCTACTAGTTTACTTGACACCATATTCAAGGTGTCGGTTGGGGTCACACCTGTTGGCAGTATGTGTTCATTATAGATGAGCGTGGCAGACTGCAGCAGCTCACACCTGATCATGTTACATGTAAACAATTGTCACAGTGAAACTGGATCATTGTCTCCCACGTTGTTGTTGTCACCTATAGACTACCCTGGTAATGCTCTAATGAAATTAGAGAGAAGCAGGTTGACCTAAAGACATTTCACACCCAAGATTAACATCGCAATCACATCATCTTCATACCAACAGAGGAGGCATTTGTCGATTTCATGATCTTCTCGTGAGACATGTTCTATGTAAAGTGTCTCTGTGTACCATGAAAAGCGCTTAAAATAAAATGTACTATTATTATTATTATTATTATTATTATGTAACCTAAAATAACCTACTGCTGCAGAAAGTGACAATAAGAGACATCTAGCATGGCAGAAACATGTCTAGGCTACTAGTGTGGAAGAAAACATCTGATTTAGATGTATAAAATAGGCCTGACTAAATGAAACACACTGGAGGGTTGTGGGATGAAGACAGACTGAGTAAAACCCACATGTCACATTCCCAGCGCTCATTCACACTAACCAATCACGCGCATTATTACGGCCACGCGATTCATGAGCCCGACCTCAACCAGCCTCACGGCTCGTCCCTACCCGAGGCCAGCTGCATCCAGCCACATATCTTGTAGACATTCCCGGCGTTGCAGAAGAAGAACAAGCTGAAGCACACGATGGTCCCCACGATCAGCAGCATGGCGGTGCCCACGAAGAACATGGCGGTGCGGAAGGCGGCGGACGGGATGGAGCCGAAGTTGAACAGGGAGCCTTTGCAGATGAGCTCCGAGGTCAGCGCGTTGCCGATGCAGTAGTAGAAGAGGCCGAAGTAGCCGGCCTGCGGGGTGTTCACGCTGTCCCCTATCCAGTAGGGCTGGATGAACACCACCATGATGATGATGGAGAAGCAGATGGTGAAGATGGCCCACATGACGCCGATGGCGCGGGAGTTCCTCACGTAGTTGGTGTGGTAGATCTTGGCGGCCTCCTGGGCCGGCAGCAGGTTGTCCATCTTTGCAGGATAACTTTAGTTCCTAAAGTCGAGAGACTAGGCTAAAAAAATAATTTCAATCCGTTGTACAGCGATAGTTTCTTCACCTCGTTAGAAAACTAAAACCATGTCACGACTTCGCCCCCACGGTTTCAGCACCCTGGACAGCACCCTGCGGGCGGTGACGTAGCCTCGCTTGGGGGAGAGGTCCCACTGCAGCTCACCGTGTGGCCACTTGACACGGAGGACACCTTAAAGGTCCTTGCCGTTGGTTATGTTTCATGCTTTATTTACTGGAAATACTATTCATGGGAATCTCCATAAGCATTGGTGCACAATATAAACCCTCTAGATTGAATAATATTGACATTTTCATTGTCATCTAAGAAATGTTGGGCGGGTCAAATAAAGAACTGGGTGGGTGTGTCAGTTTGACAGTGTAGCTGACTCTAAAGTCTGGTTTGTTATATATTATAAGAACAAACATAACATGTAATTCGCCATGTATGCTAAGTGTAATTAATTGAGGTAACATCAATTGATTAATATGATATAAACATATATTTGGCCAAAGTCTCCTCTTCTTCTTTTCTATACAATCTGGACACCGTTTAATGCCAAATATTTACTGGTTTGTTTAGTTTGAGTCCCTTTTTTCAGCAGCGTTGGCCAAGGCTTGAAGAACCTTATTGGTTAATATCGATATGTGCATACTGATGTAAACATGTACAGCCCAATGTTATGAGAGAGAAGGGTAATGGGAGAGAAACCATTGATAACAGAGACCGCCTCGAAAGTTTAGTGGCACAATATTCAATCCATAATAACTTTTTAATTGAATAAAACTGTAATTTCATGACGAACAAGGAGTGCCACAATCTGCCAAATTAAAAAAACAATGAAGGAAAGTGTGCCAATCTACGGAGCAGTCAAAACTGTTTTTATATCCAAAATAGACAGAATAAGGAAGTTAAGAGATTAACAAAAATCTCTCTCAGATTGGAATATGTTTGCTTTACTTTCAACTGGATTCCTCAAGAGTGAAGAGAGCCTGAACTACGGTACTGCGTACCATCAAGACGTGTGTCATTGCTGTTTGTCAAAATGGTTATCTAAAGCTAACCCACGATATAATATTTGGTGACGAGGATCACTTTAGATGACTGCGTTGTTTCTGCCACGGTAGTGACTGTGAGTGCAGGAAGACTAAAACTAAGCACGAGTTTTCGATGCAGTGTGCTTGGCTAACTAACGCTATTGAGCATAGCTTAGCAAAGGAGGAGAACTGCTAACAGTCAGAAAGATTTTGTTTTATAAACGGAACCAACAAAAAGGGGGAATCACAAAATACATAGTCGTCATTAAAAAGCTATCTGAACATTGTGAATTTGGAGCATACTTGAAGGATGCGCTCAGGGACAGGCTGGTATGCGGACTGAATACGGAGGGAATACAGAAAAGATTACTAATCGAGGCTGCACTAACTTTCCTGAAGGCTGTGGAAATAGCCGTATCAATGGAGATGGTAGCAAGGGAAACGCACCAGCTGAGTGCATTGTCGGTGAATCATCAGCAATGCAACAAGTGTGCGCACTGTGCGAAAACAAATCA
This sequence comes from Merluccius polli, assembly GCA_030340625.1. Classification (NCBI taxonomy): domain Eukaryota; kingdom Metazoa; phylum Chordata; class Actinopteri; order Gadiformes; family Merlucciidae; genus Merluccius; species Merluccius polli. The sequence continues at coordinate 436,892 of JAOPHQ010006263.1, forward strand.
TAACGACACTGAATGCTGTTACAAGGAACAAAAGTGCCACACCTGCAGTAAGAAAGGTCACATATCAGTGCAGATGAAAAGAGACAGGAAATAATAAAAAGGCAGTTAAACAAGTGTTCAAAAAGAAGACCAGGGTGCACCACATGGATGCCAAAAGAAACATCCAGTAGCGAGGATAGTGCAACAGACACAGAGCTAACATTAAATATGAGGGCTCAGAATGGAAAAGTGTGTTAAGCCAAAAATTGAAGGGAAGACAATTGAAATGGAATTAGACACGGGTGCTGCTGTTTCTCTAATTCCCAAAGAATTGTATGACATGCAATTGTGCCACTTACCCTTGTGCCAGACAAATATCATACTAAGACTCACACTGGTGAGATGATTTCACCAGAAGGGGTCATCACAGTCTCAGTAAAAATGGACAAGCAGCGGGCTAGGCTACCACTGTGATCAACGGGGCTTTGCCACCGCTTTTTGGTCAAGCATGGCTGCTGAAAATACAGACTGGCGGGAGATTAAGTCTGTTCACGAGGAGACTCTAGAGGAGGTGCTGCAGAGGCACAATTTAGTCTAGCAGCTGGACACACTGAAAGGCATACAAGCTGCCAGGCAAGAGTTGTTCCATACACGCTAAGGCCAAAAGTGGAAGCTGAGATTTAGTAAACAGGGCATCATCTCCCCTGTCAAGTTCAGCGACTGGGCTATGGCCATAGTGCCAGTTGTTAAAAAGATTGGGGATGTCAGGATTTGCAGAGATTTTAAAGTGACAGTCAACCCTGCTCTGTGTGTGGAGAGCTATCTGATCCCATGAATTGAGGATTTGGTCGCATCACTCTCAGGGGGACAGCATTTCAGTAAGCTGCAAATGCCTGTTATAGAACAATCTCGCAGATATCTCACCATCACAACATCAAAAGGACTGTTCTGTTACAACAGACTTGCCTTTGGAATTACATCGTCGATGTTTCAACGAGCCATGGAGAACCTGGTCCATGGCTCGATTTTGGTCACGGGCCAAAATTGCCTTGAGCATCTTAAAAATGTGGATGCAGTCCTAAGGCGTCTTGAAGAATTTAGCCTGCGTGTTCAAAAAGAAAAATGTGAGTTTTTCAAGGATTCAGTGGAGTATTTAGGCCATGTCATCGACGCCCACGGTCTTCATCAGTCACCCGAGAAAGTTCGAGCAACCATGGAGGCTCCTGAACCAACAAATGTGAGTCAGCTTCGTTCCTTCTTAGGATTAATCAACTACTACAGTAGATTTATTCTGAACCTATCGTCCATCCTCAGCCCAATGCACTCCTCTGTAAAGGCAAACAGTGGTGGTGGACATCAGAATATGCAGTGGCATTCAAAGTGGCCAAAGAACAGCTGCTATCGCAGAGTGTGTTGACCCACTATGACCCACAGCTTCCTATCCGGCTGGCATGCGACGCTTCACCCTATGGGGTAGGCAGCGTCATCTCCCACATCCTTCCCAATGGACAAGAGAGGCCCATAGCCTTTGCATCAAGGACACTGAACAAGGCGGAGCAGAATTATGCGCAGATTGAGCATGAAGCTCTCAGGATTTGGAGTTTGTAGATTCCACCATTATCTATATGGTCGGATGTTTACTCTCCTCACTGATCATCGTCCACTAACCACAATTCTGAGTCCTAGCAAAGCAATACCATCAATGGCAGCCACCAGAATGCAGCGCTGGGCTCTCCTACTGGCTACCCATGACTACACTATCCAGTACAGGGAAGCAGCGTGTCATGGCAATGCAGATGGACTGTCCCGCTTACCACTGCCCACGTCTCTGAAGGACAAACCAAATGCTGTGGACACCTTTCACATCAAACACCTGGAAGCCTTTTGAAACCACTGACAGGTTTGCCACCCTGCTGTGGATGGCAAATCTCTATCTCTCTTTCAAAACATAATATAAGAGTGACTTAACTACAATGTTAGTTTTTCACATTTTACCAGCAGTCCGAAAATATGAACGTCACTATAATTAATCATGACTGCTAAAATTGCAATGATGGATTTTTTGGGCCTTAGATTTGATTGAATTACTGGCTGTGTGCGTTGGGCAACAGTAAGCCTATAGGTGGGCTTGGGGCTGACAGAGGAATGAAGAAGATGATTGTAAGCCTTAATAACAGTATTGATTTCTTTAAAATTACAACTCAGGCTTGAACTCTTTCTCTGTGGGAACTCATCGTTAGTATCTACGATGCCAGCTAGGCCATCGCTGTACCAGGAGAAGGCTACAGGCCAGTGGTCGGCCCGCAGGCCAAAACTGGCCCACCAGCAATAATATCCGGCCCGCCAGATTATTGTGTTAATTCCAGTTGCATTTTTTATCAATCAATTAAATTAAATTAGCCTTTGATTATGTTCCGGCTTAGAAAACTTACTTGCCAACCCCTGCTATAGGCCATGTGGCCCATGTGTACCCTTCACCATTAGCTCAGTTCATCTAATAGTGTTTCACGGTAGCGACCCGGTGCATATGAGGTGAGGGGGCAGTGGTGATTTTAGGGTTATTAAACAGGGGGTGCAATGGGCAGAGGAACAAGAAAGAGAGAGAGAAGCGAAGTAGCCACTCATTTTTTTGAGAGGGGGCACAAAGGGGAGAATATGCTGAAAATGTTTGGGCTCCTTCGGGGTTAAGACTGGTTTGACTCAGCACGTGCCCCCTCAGTTTGTATGGGCATGTCGCCATAGCTAAATAATGACATGACCACCTATTGGTTATACATAGGTTTAAATGTTACACATTATGACAACTGTGCATCACCAAAAAAGGCAACAACATTAGAGCCAACAATGCAGTCGTTACAGTAATTGTACACAAACACCGTAATATCCCAGTTGAGAGCCACAGGAGCTTATATCATAATATATATCATATAATATCCCAGCTGAGAGCCACAGGAGAGCTTATAATATCATAATATATATATCATATAATATCCCAGCTGAGAGCCACAGGAGCTTATAATATCATAATGTATATCATATAATATCCCAGCTGAGAGCCACAGGAGCCACAGCAGCTTATAACGCAGCCGCATATCACGGCAATCACAGATGACATCATGTCAATTGATCACTTAGGCCAAATCAGTCAACAATCTTGTTCTAAAAGATGCATTGATTGTTTAGTTAGGTCGTTCCGCCATGACTCATTAACAACAACGCCGGATGTTGGACGTGAGTCCTGTGCCGTGCAGGTTATAACTAAAACATGAATGAGAGTAAAAATCTAAATCTGTGCTCAGTGCTCATTCACCCTAAATTCTTCCAAATTTCTAGACTAAATTATATAAATGATGGCATTCAATTCATGACCATGTGTTGTTAACGTAGGGAAAATCCACAATTCATTTTCAAGGAATACATGCAAAACATGCAGCCTCAAACCATGAAAAGTTAGTCCCTAATTTACTGTGAAGATTGTGTATACCATAGCTTTTAAGAAGGAATTTAAAACTCAAAGATTACCATTGGCAGCCGAATATTTACTTTATAAGTCTAAGATTTTGTTTAGTTTTTTATATTGTTGGACACAGAAGCACATAGAAAACCGCTGATTCAATTCTTGAATCCCTATGAAACATATACGATATATCACTATCTACCTCCTGTCCATCCAGAATAATTCACAATGAGCAGGGAAGGGATATTATTTCATATGAGTTTCAGTGGGGACCCACAGGAGAACAAAACCACTTGAATCACAGTGCCTGACAGTAAACACAGCTTGGAATATACCACATAGCTTGGATTTTATTTATTCACTTAGTTATGTAACTTCTGCTCTGGTGCTATATGCCAGCCAAACTAAGAGCATTGTTGCATAATTTATTTGATTATTTCACCAATTGCTATGGTTAAAAAACACATTGGGCAGCTTAGAGGAAACAAATATACTTATTTCACTCTGTATATGTATAGCGACCATATCGACTGCATCTACTCCATCTCACTCTTAATTGAATTCAAGCTTAATTTGGTAGTTCAAGTCCATGCCTTACTAATTTATCATGCGGTTATTGTTTATTTCACTTATTTCAGTGATGCAGAGACAGCAACATACATTTGCACTTTATTTGCTTTCGACAACAACTTCTGCAATGGCATGAAGCCAGCACAACAAAATTGAAGAGGAATATTACATGACACATCTTATTGTCCAAGGCAAATCACACAGCACATGGTTGAAAAATAAACAAAACTCAGAGGGAAGTGTTTGTGTGTGTGTGTGTGTGTGTGTGTGTGTGTGTGTGTGATGTTGCTTGCTTATCTGCGGCATTCATTCCTAACAAGGAACTACTTTCCCCTGATCCAACAACAGCCACATGCTGACATTTTGGAGATATTTGGGACATGTTACGAAGGGAAAACTCATTTTTGTTTCTTATTCTCATTCGTGCTTTGTCTGCATAAACACACATCAACGAACAGATACAGGGGACTTAAGTTGCATGTTATAAGAAAAGCAGGTTGTTTTGTTGCATTCAACTCCCGTAAGTGTTTTCCTTGAACCATACAGTTGTGCTAAGGCACATCTTGTAATATGTATTGATGTATCTACTTAATAGTAGCCATTTGAAGAATAAAAGATTCCTTCAATCCATCACATTAGGAGAAGAGGCAGTGAGTGATAGGTAGGTCAAGCGGATGTGTCATTGATTGAGGCATTAATGCTTATGACTCAATCACGGGCCATAAACTTCCCCTAACCCACTTAAATGTGTGAGTCCTACTTCCTTGTTTTGTCATGGAGGTCTCTCTATAATTGGATGTTTGAGTGGCTGGAGAATGGCCCCTGGCAGTCGTACCACGGCATCTTTATTACATTTGTGGTCAAATTGAATCAATGCATTCTAACTTGGCAGGTGAGGGGAAAAGACCAGAATACATTGTTATGTGTTGCAAAATATCCATAAATCATTTGAGTTTGGACTACAATATTGCATTTACCTAATTAATCATTGTGTTGTGCTGTAAAAAAATGAGGGCTTGATTGCTTGCTTCTCAACAGAATTACCCTCTTTAAGTGTTTGGTTCAGCCAAAGCTTATGGTTATTTTGTTGCTGAGAGTGACACTATATCTGCTAATCAGAACTCCTTCAGATGGAGCAGTGCTGTTTACCAAGGATTACCTAGAGAGTGTGAGCTCCAGTGGGTACTTAAACATGCACTATGTCACTTTACTACTGCAGCTATTTACTCCATTAAGAAATAAACTGAACTAGAACGTTTCTCAGGAATGAAACGCGCCCATCCACGAGTCAAGTCCAACCAGGGTTTTAATATGGTCATGTAAAATACATTCCAGTGTTGTCTGGCTAGAAGACATGCTCGCAGAATTCAGTTGCATTGGTTTCCGTAATAAAAAACGTGAGTCTTGATGTCATACAGAAGAGTCAAAATGATACTGTTATAGCTATAACTGTAGCTACAACTCAAGCCACTAGAGGTTGCTTATGGGAAAACTTACATAGTACTGATATTTAGATTTTGATTTGTTATATCTACCAAATAAAAATGTTATATGAAATATGAATATTGGTTGAATTTGTTAAATATTGTCCAAAGCAACTTACAATAAGTACATCTGTCAGTAGAAAGCAAAACAATAATATATCACTGTCGGTACAGCAAGGATGTCAACAGAACAAGTTTCTAGGTGCACCATAAGTGCTAGATTTTGCTATATGCTATGTCATGCTATATGGTAAATGGTAAATGGACTGCATTTATATAGCGCTTTCTCATAGGTATGACCAATCAAAGCGCTTTACAATTATTGCCTCACATTCACCCATTCATACACACATTCATACTCCGATGACGGAGTGCTAAGATGCTAAGTACTATTTAATTGCCAGGACGTATGAACATAGAATGAGTACATAAGAGGATTTTTTTTTTCTATGCACGGTGATTGTTCAACTACTGCTGCACCAAAACAGAGAAGAGTTGTGACTAAGATGAGTGACCTTTGCGACCTCTTATATGGTATCAGCCGGTCAGCTGAGGTAGTTGAACAGAGAGCTCGAGCTGGGGCGTGGGGTCTGACTAAGGCTTGGAGGTAGGTAGGGGCAGTTCCACAGCCTTGTAGGTCAGTACCATTGTCTTAAATCTGATGCGGGCTGCTACAGGGAGCCAGTGGAGGTCATGGAAGAGGGGGGTCACATGGGAGAACTTCGGCAGGTTGAACATGAGGCGTGCTGCGGCGTTCTGGATACGCTGGTTTGATAGCGGAGGCAGGGAGTCCAGCCAGGAGCAAGTTGCAGTAGTCGAGGCGACGAGGGAGATGGCGAGCGCTCAGACCAGAAACTGTGCTGCTTCCTTGATATTGTATATGTTAATGTTGCTGATTAATTAAGTTAAGGCTTTTTTAAAGGATTTTATTACCTCAGGAGAACATTTGTGGTTTGGTGTCAATGAAGGGGTACTTTACTTGAGCCGTACTGATGAGCTGTGGGGGTGCAGAAGAAAGATTGGGAAACACTGCTTTCAACAATTTCCTCAGAGGAGATAAAGCTCATTGGTGCCAGTTTGAGCAGAATCCGTCAAAATGAATTGAATAAGGTCCATTGGCATTCTGTTCAGTTGACTGCTGCTTCACTCAGTATGCAGAAGGCTAGTCACATTGGGTGGAAATCCCTGCAACAGAATGAATCCCAGAATGAAAAGTGGAACCCATTGGTGTGAATTTGATATAGTTTACATCCTGGGGTCGTTTCCGATGACAGCATAGCCTCCAAGTCTGGAGAATCGGATTGACGTGGTATACCCTGTGGCGACAGGACAGAATAGCAGCTAGGGTGACTCCTAGCCTAAAGGTTCAGGGTTTGATCCCTTATGTCCACAGTCTCTATGTAAGCATCTAGAGTGAGCATGTAAGCATGTCCCTGCTCCTTAATGATCTGTACCAGTATTCACAGCAAGTCGCTTTGGATAAAGCATCCATTATAATGACTTACTATTATGGTCTGGTGGGAAGGAGAGGGGCCAAGCAAATAGAGATATCCAAGCTCCCCTAGCATATCTATGTCACTCTAACCAGCTAATATGTTCCTGATGCTTGACCTCTACAGCCTCTTCATTACAGTTCTGTGGCTTCAGTCTGTGCCTGTTCCAGCCAGCCAGACAGCCAGCCAGCCATGTGGACAGCAATCTCCTTTCATATGCTCTCGGTCCGAATGTGTGTGGGACTCACTTGCCACACACGCAGACTTGCACACACACACACACACGCACATATGCACCCACACCCACACCCACACCCACACACACACACACACACACACACACACACACACACACACACACACACACACACTGAGGGAGACCAAGCAGGGACCAAGAGCAAGAGCAAGCCAGCACATCTTGTTATGTGAGATCCAGAAGAGAGTACAATTGGAGAGCACGGTCCTCAGCCAGTGAAAGCTCTGGGACATAAGGACATCTAGAAATGAGGATATATCTTACAATATAGAAAGTTATTCGCTAGAGGTACACTTGGGGAGGAAAAACAGAGTCAATGAGAACATGGCAAATACCTCAGCGGGCTTCTCCTTGTATGCGTGGACACTGATGGCTTCCATGAAAATGTCCCTTTTTAAGTCTGGGATTGTCCAAAAGGGGGCAGTGTGCTATTAAGCCTGTTGTGTGAGGAAGGCAGACTGCGGTGGGTCGGACATGGAGCATGAATAAACGGTGAAACAAACAAAACGGCAGACACCAATTTTGCTCTCCGCCCAGTTTGGCTCAGATGCTTATACCTACCTATGATGTATGCTGAAGAGGGGAGATATCAAAACAACTGACAATCCTTTTAACTTACTTTTATCTGAGAGCGGCTATGGCTTTGATTGGATAGTTTATGTAACGTTTTTGTGGGGCGAAGTGCTTTGAAACGATTTGGCATCCTTTTGGGTTCATCATGGTTGGACGAATAAACCAATTCTTTCATAGTCAGTAGCCATTGTAACTTGATGATCTGGGACCTGTTTCAGTTATATCTAGGAAGAAGGCATTGTGTGTGTGTGTGTGTGTGTGTGTATTGTGTGCATGCGTGCGTGTGTGTGTGTGTGTGTGTGTGTGCACGCGTGCAGGTATGCACACCCAAGTGTATACATACCTGTGCCTGCATCACGGACAGTCCTATCACAGATAATAAGTATGATATAGTGTGCATCATTCAGGTTCTGTCATCACACTAAATCCCTGAGAAAAAACAGCCATGCCAAAACAGCTATTCATCATTGTGGAGTGTGTGTGGTTGATAGCTAGTTTAAGCAGCCTCATCTGGCCTGAGTCACACTGATTAGACTCTGGGGCTGGGTGCACACAGAATAAACCAGCTATCACCACACACACTCAGGGAGCCTCTGACATGTCAGCATTAAACATCTGCTCTGGCTGTACCATCTTGCCAGCTCTCCAATAAACTGGTTTGTAGTTGTACATCATCTACCTGCGTGTTGTGTGTCGGAGGAGCCCAGCAAAGTCACTTAGTGATGACATGTGGCGTGTGGTAGAAAACAGCAATTATTAATTCCTGGCCCACCTTCACTTGAAGGCCCACAAGGACCTGAGGCTCGACATATCCCCCCCTTTAGCAAGCTTTCATCAGATCTTACAGGTCTTTCAATCATGATTGCTAATGCCCTTTTGATATGCCATCCTCATCAACATGGTTATGGAGCATCCTTTGCAACATGACAGCAAACTGTGTGTGTATGTGTTCTGATTCTCTGTTTCGCTGTTTCTTCCGGCTGATTCCTGGACAGAATTACTGCTGTGTCATATAGCTGGCGGGGTTACTGGCCAATCCTGCATTAGGTTATCATTGAGGTAATATCTACGTGCAAATACCTGTGCATGCGTGCATGTGTGTGTGTGTGTGTGTGTGTGTGGGGGGGGGAGACAGACAGATCCTCTGACAGTTATGTAACATTGTAGTAGACAATGCAATGTGAAGAAGGATTTCCCCTGACAGGGAAAAAGTGAGGAGGCAACATTGACACTACTGAGGGTAAGAATTGGATTGTGAGAGATTCTTGCTGCATGCTCAGCCCAAAAATCCCACAAGTTCACAATTTGTGTTGTATGGGTTTTAATCCCCTCCACCCCCTTTCACTATCCTATCTCATTTTGTCATAGAAAAGTATTTTTTTTAAAATTATTATTATTATTACTTTTGCAAATAGATGCCAAGACACACACACACACACACATACACACACACACACACACACACACACACACACACACACACACACACACACACACACACACACACACACACACACACACACACACACACACACACACACACACATTGCGTTTATGAAGACAGAATGTGCAGTGCAAAGGAGAAAAGAAATCACGCCATCAATACGGTGATTGATGGTGATGTCACGGCGAGAAGCCACCGCCAGATCCCAATAGGAAATGGTTTGATAACGCCTCTTGCAAAACTGCTGGGCTAGCCAAGAAACGATCCCTTAAACTGATTACAAGGTTCCGTTGCCATGAAGAAAAACATTTTTTACTGTATATGCAATTGTAAATTGTGCTTTTTCCCACCAGCTACTGTAGGATTAATGCTTTGTACTAGCTCATACTGAGATGATTCATCATAACCGCTAACATGCAAGTGGAATGGATTTTACAGGAAAGGAAATAATCTGAGCTCCTGATCACACCCCACACTGGTTGTTCAGCAAATAATTGCTCCATTTCATCTGCAAACGAGAGGACCTTCATCACACAAAGCTCTAACTGCAGCAATACATTAGCTTGGTGAACGGTGACATTGGTTCCTCTATGGCTTAATGATTACTCATCGAGCGTGTTGTTTAGACGCGTGCATTTGTGCAATACACTTGTTTATATGCATACATTATTGCAATTCCCAGTCATACTGCTGGATTAATGCTTCATAATGTCTGAACTCGAGGTCATGAATCCAAACACAATTAACACCACCCAAAGGTGATTAGTAATTAGTGGAGGGGGGAAATCCCAGGTTCATGGAAGTAGAAAGTTGTTCAGGCCATGTTTGTTGAGCTCAGTTGATTGATTCATTCATTTTGATTAGTTGTACCCCTGGGTTGGTGCTGATTAACAAAAATCTAGACCGTGGACTCACTGACCCCTGACTTTCTGAACCCGAAATGTAATAAAGCAGCCAAGAAGTGATAATTTCACTCTAAACAAACACAAGTGAATTGCTGGCGGAATATCATGTAGACATTTGGTGTCCTTGAATCCAAAGGTACATAAAAATATAACTTTTCCTCTGACTGGATGTTTCTCAACACAGATGTTTAAGGGCCATCTTGGGCCAAACTGTGGATGTATTTTTCTAAAGCAACAGACCAGATCTGTGACTGTGTTTTAAAGTACTTTTGGGCAACAATGGAACAATGGAAGTCCAAAAGCACTGAAGCGTCTATCTGCTGTTCCTTACCATTCGGCACTTGAGAGCAGCAGAAAAACATTTTGGATGTTAAATTGGGGGGGGGGGGGGGGGGGGGGGGGGGGGGGGGGGGGGGGGGGGGGGGGGGGGGGGGGGGGGGGGG